>CM054141.1:34404342-34411842 GCA_028751875.1 Rapana venosa
TGCAAAAAGTAAGATGAACAATCATAATACCTGTATCGCTGAATGCCATTTTACCTTTCACAGACATATCATTGCAAGCTGAATAAACATTTGAAAAAAAGGTTGGACCAAACATCCTTGCGCACCCCTACTGGACATTCAAAAAGCTGTATATTCAAAGTTCGATCTAACACATGAACTAAGCTTAAACATTTAAGAACAAAGAATCTCCTTTGATACCCTGGTTTCTGATACACTGTAAATTTATCGGGTTTTCAAATCAAATCTTTATAAAATCAACAAAAAAGCAACATACAAAATCTTACCTCTGGGAAAACACTTCTGCACAACAAGTAAAAAAACAAAAAATGTGGTCAATAGTAAGTAATGTTTAAAGGAATCCTGCTTGATTCTCAGATATTAAGCTGTTTTCTGAGAGAGAGAGAGAGAGAGAGAGAGAGAGAGAGAGAGAGAGAGAGAGAGAGAGAGAGAGAGAGAGAGAGAGACAGAAAGACAGACAGACAGACAGACAGACAGACGGACAGACGGAGCCAGAGAGACAGAGATAGAGAGACATAAACACAAAGAGAGAGACAGGGAGAGAGACAGGAGAAAGACAGACAGAGAGACAGAGTCAGAGATACAGAGACAGAGAGACACAGACAAACAGACAGACGGACAGAGACAGACAGACAGAGAGACAGACAGCCAGGCAGACAGAGAGACAGAAAGACAGTGATAGACAGACAGACAAGACAAAGAGAGTTCTTCCTAGCCGTTGTCTATTTTGTTTGCCTCCCACTGCCGCCACACTGATCCCCACCTGACCCCAGCTCTGTGTATCCTGCAGTGTTCTTGTCGTCATTTTTTTTGTCTTTGTTGTGCTTCGTCTTTCTTGTATTGGGTTATATAATATAATATATATATATATATATATATATATATATATATATATATATATATATATATATATATATATATATATGTATATATATATATATATATATATATATATATATATATATATATATATAAAAGGGTATATATATATAAAAGAGTAGAATAATATATATATATATATAAAAGGGTATATATATATATAAAAGAGTAGAATAATATATATATATATATATATATATATATATATATATATATATATATATATATATATATATATATAATTATTATTCTACTCTTCTTCTCTGACTTGTAATTTCATGCGTTTTGAGGTGTGTTTTTTTAAAAACCCAGTTTCCATGTAATTTGCTTTCCTTTTATTTTTTGGGAGGGAGCAGGGTGGTGTTTTTGTTTGTTTGTTTCTTTCTACAACCATTGATTTTATGCATTCGTTGTCTTTAGGGAGGCGGGATAGCCTAGTGGTTAGAGCGTTGAGCTCGGGATCTGATGGCGGCCTGGGTTCGAGCCATCATCCAGGCGCCCAGGGAAAATCCAGAGATTTTCCCCCTAGAGTTCACATCAGGACCGACTCCACTGCCCTCAAAAAGTCGAGACTATAAACCAAGATTCTGTGTGCGAATGCATGGGCAACATTTTGTACACACGTTGAAACCCGTTCCGCCTTTCGGAAGAATAGGCCATTACGTGCCGGTAGGAACGGATGACAAAATTAAATTGAAAAAAACCACAACATCGTGCATACCAGTGTCGTGTTCAGATACAATCCCTGAAGTCGGAAGGCGGCTACCTTAATGGTGGGGGAAAAAAAACGGTCGCACAGGCAAAAATCTCATCATGGGAACAAAACCTCGGAGCTCTAGCCGAGGAATAATACAGTGGAACGGGGATCTACTGTCTAAGAAGCGAGAAATCCTGAGTTCCATCCTTTGTTTGAACCCTAAGTTTTCTACTCTTTCCATGGACCTTGAGTGGTGGTTTTGATTTATTTTATTTTATTTTATTTCAAATTGTTTCCTTTTATTTTATTTTATGCCATTTTATCTTATTTTATTTTATCTTACTTCATTTTATTTTATGTTATTTTATGTCATAAGTTTTTATTTTATTTCATTTTACTTTAGTGTAGTTTATTTTATCTGATACCACTTGAAGTCACGACAGATTTCTCTGCGTGAAATTCGGGCTGCTCTTCTCGGGAAGAGCGCATCGCCGCTAGAGCAGTGCCACCCATGACTTTTTTTTTATCTTTTCCTGTCTGCAACTGTATTTGTTTACCTATCAGAATGGCTTTTTCTGCAAAATTGTGCCAGGGACAACTCTCTTATTGCCGTAGGTTCTTTTACGTGAGCTAAATAGCTATGTGTAACACACGAGACCATGGTTTTTCGTCTCTTCCGAAAGACTAGCACCCAGACCACCACTCACGGTCTAATAGATGGGGGAAAAGTTTCGAGCCCAAACGGGGTTCGAACCACAACACACTTCCGACCCGGACTTTTCGCTTTCTAGGCAGGAGCGTTACCTCTAGACCACCGATCCACCGTGGTGGATTTCTGGGTGCTCGTCTTTTGAATGCAACAACAAACCTGGGTACCGTGTGCAACAGGTATGCTCAGTGCAGGTAAAAGAGCCCACTGCAACAAGAGAGTTGTCGCTGGTTGGAAAAAGTGCCACTGTGATAAGGATGGAAACATACAATACAGGCAGGAATATACAAGACAAAACAATAGTTGCGCTACTCTTGTGGTGACGCGCTCTGCCTAGGAATGTACGTCGCGAAATTTATGAAGTAAATATCTGATATAAGTGGTATACAATACAATATGATACAATGCAATACAATGCAATGCAATGCAATACAACACAATACAATGCAATACAATGGAACACAATGCAATACAATACAATACAATACAATACATACAAATCAATACAATACACACAATACGATGCAACACAACACAATACAACACAACACAACACAACACGGCACAAAACAATACAGTACACTAAACCCAACTTAATATAATACAATACATACAAATCAATACCATACACACGACACAATGCAACACAACACAATACAACACGGCACAAAACAATACAGTACACTAAACTACAATTCCTAAAATACAATGCAATGCAGTGCACTACAAAACGGTACTATACTATACGATGCAAAACAACTCAACACAACTCAACACAACATAATACAACCCAACGCAACCCAACAGAAAACAATCTATAATCTTACCCACCGTACAACAAAAAGAAAATCAAACCAAACCAACAAACAAAAGAGCGGCGCCACTCGCGCGGCAACGTCTGCACTCTTTTCCCTCCTTACGTAACAATGAAACCAACCATCCAACCAACCAACCAACCAACCAACCAACCATCCAACCAACCAACCAACCAAACAACCAACCAACCAAACACACAGCAACAACAAACAACACCAAAAGAACCCAACAAGCCAGGCGATTTCCTGCAGGGATATCTGCTGTGAGAGGTTCATCGGTCACCGTACTCTCACTCTGCTAATGGGACACTGACAAATGGCGAACATCTCTGTGACCCTGGTCGTCGTGCTGTCCTGCCTCTGTACAGCGCTGTCCTGCTTCCCTGGGGCTTTTGTTCCCAGTGATCGTCTGCGTACTCCATCCCAAAGTGATGTATATATATATATATATATATATATATATATATATATATATATATATATATATATATATATATATATATATATATAGAGAGAGAGAGAGAGAGAGAGAGAGAGAGAGAGAGAGAGAGAGAGAAATAGATATAGATATAGATATAAATATATATATTCTTTTATTTCGAGGATAATGGAATAAGCACCCATGTGCTTTTTTTTCATCCTTTCCCCGTGTGTATGCAGCTTTGTCAATTTTGTCATCCGTTCTCACTGGCACACAATGGCATACTCTTCCAAAAAGCGGAACGGGTTTTAACGTGTGCGCAAGATGTTCTGCGTGCCTTCGCACACGGGACCTGGGTTTATTGTCTCATGCGAAGGGATTTTGGGGAGGGTGGAGTCGGAACTGATGTAAATTCCAGAGGAAAAATCCTCTTGAACCAGATTCGAACCCGGTGTCAGCAGATCACGAATGCATCACTCTAACCACCAGGCTATCCCGTCCCGCCGGTGGTAACGGATGACAAAATTTACAAAACTGCATACACACAGGGACTGGATGAAAAAAGCACATGAGAGAGAAGGAGAGAGAGACAGACAGAAAAAGAAAGACAGACAGAGAGAGAGAAAGATATTCAGACAGACAAACAGATAGGCAGGCAAATAGACAGACACAGACAGAGCCAGAGAGAGAGAGAGAGAGAGAGAGAGAGAGAGAGAGAGAGAGAGAGAGAGAGAGAGAGAGAGAGAGAGAGAGAGAGAGAGAGAGAGAATACAGTTAAAGACAGGAACAAAAATAATGGGTGGCGCTGCTCTTGTGGCGACGCGCTCTCCCCCTGGGAGAGCAGCCCGAATTTCACGCAGAGAAATCTGCCGTGACTTAAAAGTGGTATGACAAAAAAAGATAAGAGACAGAGAAAGATAGAGAGGCCAAAAAAAAGACAGAAACAGAGAAAGACAGAGATAGCGAGACAAAGGCAGACAGAGAGACAAAACTATTCTTGTTTATCGTGAGCTTCCAAAGTTCATTTTTCATGTGGACGCTGCAGCCACGACTTGGACCATTCATTTCAGGGCCTTTATGCATAGACATCAGACACAGTTTCAATTTCACCACCGGTGCTGGAACATTCTATTTATCTCATCCGGAGCCCGTGTACTTCCAACCACTCGGTGATTCCCAGGTGGGAAGAGTGAGACAGTGCATATTCTGGGTGACCTCCTCAGTGTTAAACTGGGGAACGCCCACCAGAAAGAGGAACAAGAAGAAGAACAAGAAGAAGAACAAGAAGAAGAACAAGAAGTCCTTCGGACGAGACTATAAACCGAGGCCCCGTGTTCGAACGCATGAAGAATATCTTGCGCACACGTTAAATCCTGTTCCGCTTTTCGGAAGAGTAGGCCATTATGTGCCGGTGGAAACAGATGACAAAATTGACAAAACTGCATACACACGGAGACTGGATGTAAAAAAGCACATGGGTGCTTATTCCATTATCCTCGATATAAAAGAATAAATAAATAAATAAATATTTTCATTGTCAGAACGATACTACACTATGGCCCGGGCCAAAAGCTTTGATTATTATAAACTAAGTGCCCAAACCTTACATAAAAAATGTTGTTATCCTTTGAAATGTTTTGTCACTATTGATCCTCATTCGGGGAAAGCTTGTTAAGCATACCAACCCACACTCTCCTGGAAAGGCGAACAGAAAGTCCATGCAGCTAGACAGCCATGTTGGCTGTCTGTATGGCGAGGCGCTTTGCTTAACAGTCACACACGCAAACTTCTCATCCGGAGCCTGTGTACTTCCAACCTCTCGGTGATTCCCAGGTGGGAAGAGTAAGTCAAGAGTGCATATTCTGGTGACCCCCTCAGTGTTAAACTGGGGAACGCCCAACCGCAAGAAAGAAGAAGAAGAAGAAGAAGAAGAAGAACAAGAAGAACAAGAAGAATGTCAGAATATCTGTTAAACAACAGTCAGTCCCAAAAGAAAGTGCTTCGAAAGTGTGTAAAGCCAATTAAAAAAATTCTGTATGTTTTCCCCAAGAGAAAACATTTTTCACTTCCAGAATGTTTTCTTTTAGTTTTTAAAAGAAACTCTCCTTTGGTACCGTAAGTCCAACGCAATTCTTTTTGTCTTTTGTTCGTAGATGCTTATTGATTTGCAAGAAACAGTGCGGCTTGCGCTTTCCGAAGATTGCCGGCATCTCTCTTCGTATCTCTGTCTCCTTTTGGATGGATGAATGGATGGATGGATGGATGGATGGATGGATGGATGGATGGATGGATGGATGGATGGATGGATGGACGGTTGGATGGATGGATGGATGGATGGATGGGTGGGTGGGTGGGTGGGTGGTGGATGGATGGATGGATGGGTGGGTGGATGGTTGGATGGTTGGATGGTTGGATGGATCGATGGATGGATGGATGGATGGTTGGATGGATGGATTGGTGGGCGGGTGGATGGATGGATGGATGGATGGATGGAGATGGATGGATGGATGGATGGATGGATGGATCGATGGATGGATCGATGGATGGATCGATGGATGGATGGATGAGTTGCCGTCCCAAGACTAGGGTTGACGTCCCGTGGATCTCCAAGTCGATCCGCCTTGGGCCAGTGGCGTGTACTCGCTGGGCAACTGTCTGTCCAGTGTTTGACATCCTCTGTCCATCGACGTCGTGGTCTTCCTCTACCTCTCTTTCCTTCCACTCTCCACGCCGTCAGTTATGTTTCTTTTTACATGCTTTAATTGACATTGTCTACAAGATCTCGGGTTGTCGTCTCATTTATTTTTTATTTATTTTAAATTATTCTTCAAGGATAATGGAAAAAACACTGATGTGCCTTTCTTTTTACATGTAGTCCCCGTGTGTGTGTGCGGTTTTGTAAAAGTTAAAAGACTAACACCTAAACCAGTACTCAAGGAGGGCATTAGTGGTCGCGGAGGTGGAAGTGGTGAAGAAGAGATAAAAGTCAAAGTCAAAATTCTTTATTCAAGAAAAAACCCTACGTTGATACGTGAAAACGCATACACAAAACTATGTAAAGAATCTAATTACAAGCTAGATTCAAACCACAGACTTCTCCCACCACCACCAGCATCCACCACCACCTCACACCCACCAACCAAACTGGCGCCACAAGTCTGGAGCCACTGGACCGGGCTTTCTGCCCGGCTAAATGAAAGAAGAAAACAGTCCTTGAGGTCTACTAGTCGCCAAACTGATGATAGCCTTTGTTTTGTGGCTGCATTACACTCTGTCAGCGTGCTGATAAAACACTTGCTGCAACAACGGCACAACACAGCACAGCACAGTGCAGCACAGCACAGCACAGCATGGCGCAGCAGTTTTGCTTTACTCTTTGCCAGAGAAAAACAAAATAAAGAGCGGGGGAAAAAATCCGCAACAAAAATCGATCATATTGATCTTACAGGAGAGAAAGAAAGGAAAGAAAGGAAGGAAGGAAGGATAGATGGACGGAAAAAAATAGAGAGAGCCGTGAAGGAGTAAAGGTAGGAGAGAGAGAGAGAGAGAGAGAGGGGGGGGGGGGGAGGGGAGGTTGGGGAGGTCACACCGGGGTAGCCTATCAAGTCTTGTACTTGGACCAGGCGACAGTGCGCGCGTGTGCGTGCGTGCGCGCGCGTGTTGGCCGGTGTCGATGCGACCGCCGACAAGTTGGCTAGTGAGAGCGAGTTGGGAATGAGTGTCTCTCCCGTCGCGGTAGTAATCGTTGCTGCTGCTGCTGCTGCTGCTGTTGCTGTTGCTGCTGCTGTTGCTGCTTTTTCAGCTGGGATGATGAGAAAGCTGACGACGTAGGATGACTCAAGACCACGTCACACATGTAATAGCGTGATGCTCAGTGTGTGTGTGTGTGGTGTGTGCGTGGTTGATATGACTGGGTGATGTGTACACGAGTGTGCTTGTA
>CM054141.1:34421842-34441842 GCA_028751875.1 Rapana venosa
CTCCCTCGCTGCTTTACCTTCCCTGACCCTAAAGAGGGCAGGTACCCATTTACAGCTGGGGGAACTGGGGGAACTGTACTGAAGCCAAGGCGCGGAAACGGTCACCCATCCAACTGGTAACCACGCTCGACGCTGCTTAACTTGGCTGGGGGAAAGCGAGTGCTCCGACCACTGAGCTATCCCGTCCCACAGTGGTCGCTTAATTTCACTGTTGGTGAAACATGGAGTTGTAGCCCATCAACGAAAAACAAATCAAAATGTTTTCTTACTTTTCATTTTTTACGGAGTTAATTTTATTTTCACTGATTGCTATTTTGCCATTTTTGCTTTCTTTTGTTTTGTTTCGTGTGTTTCGGTACACTTTTGTTTCTTTTTGTTTTGTTCGAAGTTGACATTGTTCGCATCCACTGATGATTCGTTTGGTATTGTTGTTTGCTGTTGTATTTGTTTATGTCTCTAATTTGGTTGTATTTAATACTCCTTTTGAAAAATGTTTTGCCAATTCCACTTCCTCACTTTCTATCTTCTGTGTTCTTTTCTTTTACTCTCTCTCTCTCTCTCTCTCTCTCTCTCTCTCTCTCTCCTCTCTCTCTCTCTCTCTCTCTCTCCCTCTTCCCTTCCTTTCCCCCCCCCTCTCTCTACCTATCTATCTATCTATCTATCTATCTATCTATCTATCTATCTATCTATCTATCTCTTTCTCTCTTGTTTGTTTAGTTTTCTTTCTCAACAAAACTTCATCTTTTTTTCTCTGTTCACGGGCAATTTGTCCGATGCTATGTGGGAAGGGAGGTAAGGCGGGGTAATGGGGCCCTCCACTGTCAGTTAGCCCCCTTACCCGGCTTCCCGCCCATTACAGCAGGATTAGTCCACTGAGCCGCCATTGAAGCCATCGCTTGATGGACAAGCGGGTAATACTTCTTTTTTGTGTGTGTGCAGAATGTAAGAGGTTTGCACTTCAAATCTAATCTGATGATTATGGACTTTTCTGGGTTCTCCCTCACGCTGACAGACTGTTTAGTGGTGGTCTGGGTGCTAGTGGTGGTGATGAGGTTGGAATATAGTTTATATATAGAACTCTATAAATGTTTAGCACTCGCTTTCCCCCAGCCAAGTTAAGCAGCTTCGAGCGTGGTTACCATTTGGATGGGTGACCGTTTGCGCGCCTTGGCTTCAGTACAGTTCCCCCAGTTCACCCAGCTGTAAATGGGTACCTGCCCTCTTTAGGTTCAGGGAAGGTAAAGCAGCGAGGGAGAGGAGATAGGCGCCGCCCTCAATACGCTGGCCCTAGAGAAGTGAGGTCTCTGACGCCTCGCTCCCCTACGACCTTATAGGTTATGGGACTCCTTTACCTTTTTTTTGATAAATGTTTGTCCGTCGTGATCGACGATGACTTCAAAACCAAAAAAAAGAGAAGACAGCTGCAAGTGGGCATAAGGACAGTCAGCGTTGGAGATGTTCTACAAAGGTCAACTAGCCCCCAGGGCTGCAGCACATAAGAACTGTGCGAGTCAAGCCTTCTTAGTCAGAGAGTCATAGGCGATGACTAAAGACTAAGCTGTAAAGTGGAATTCCATGAGTGGGAAAGAAAGCCACTGTTCATACAGCCTCTCACTTTGCTGTTGCCCCCAGGGTCAATGGTTTAATCAAGAACTGTGATAAAGCCCAGGCGCTGAGGGCTGTACTGAACACAGAAAGCTCATATGAAAGAAGCCAGAGCAAGAATATTCCTCACAAAATGTGTGCATTATAATGAACGAATACACAGGAAAAAAACCTGAGGCGCCACTCGAAACCGATTACGAATACTTTACTATCCCAAACCCAGAGCTCTCTATGGTGATGTACTCTACGTAAAGAGGAGAGCTGTTCAACTTTTTACATCAGCGGTTGTTATGTGGCAATAATGTTATGAGAAGTTCATCATTTATTGATTAGTTGATCGCCAGGTTTACCGGGTAGGGTGGATGTTCTGCTTGGTTCGGTTTGTTGGGCATATACGCATTCATGCATGCATCTAGACGCGTGTGTATGTGCGTGTTAGTGCAAACACAGGTACATACGTGCGCACACACATATATGTGGCATGTGCACATACATACACACATAGGAATGGAGAAACACAGAATCACGCCGCGCCACTGCCTTACACACACACACACACCACACATCACCACCAAACATTATTCTATCTATTTATATATATATATATTTATATATATATATATTATTATCTTTTTTTCTCACTTTTTTCTTTAGATAGAGGGCTTGATGAAAAAAGCAAATGCACCGCTTATTCAATGTACCATCTGAAAATAAAAGTTTGACTTTGACTTTGACTTTGACACACACATACATACATACATGCATGCATACATACATACATACCTACATACATACATACATACATACATACACACACAACCACTCTATCTCTATCTTTCACAATCATACACAACCACTCACACACACACACACACACACACACACACACACACACACACACACACACACACACACACACGCTCACACACGCTTAGTACACCTCACATTAATCGATAGTTTCCATGGTTGCTAACGAAAGCAGGCATGAAAAACAAAGCAAACCGGATGACTTTTATCACCCACAATGCTCCGGGAGTTCCGTTTCCGACTTCGAACTGGAATGACTCGGAATGACCTTCAGAATAACAGCGTTGTGAAGATTCCAAGTATTGATTAATATGTGGTGTGGTGTGGTGTGGTAAGGTGTGGTGTAGTAAGGTGTGGTGTGGTGTGGTGTAGTAAGGTGTGGTGTGGTGTGGTGTAGTAAAGGTGTGGTGTGGTGTAGTGAGGTGTGGTGTAGTAAGGTGTGGTGTGGTGTGGTGTAGTAAGGTGTGGTGTGGTGTGGTGTAGTAAGGTGTGGTGTGGTGTGGTGCTGTGTGGTGTTGTCGGATGGGGTTAGATGGAGTGGGTTGGCGTGTGGTGTAGTGGGGTGTGGTGTGGCATATGGTATGGTGTGGTGTGATGTGGTGTGGTGTGGTTTGGTGTGGTGTTGTAGGGGGGGGGGTGTAGGATGGGGTGTGGCGTGGTATGGTATAGTTTGGTGTAGTGTAGTGTTATATGGTGTGGTGTGGTGTGGTATGGTGTAGTGTGGTGTGGTGTAGTGTGGTGTGGTGTGGTGTGAGGTTGAGTGTAGTATGGTGGAGCGTAGTGTGGTACGGTGTTGTGTGATGTGGTATATATGACGTGTGGTGCGGTAGGTTGGGGTGGTGTGGGATGTGGTGTGGTGTGGTGTAGAGTGGTTATGTGGTGCGGTGTGCATGTAGTGTGATCAATGTAGGATTCTTTAAGCAATATCTGACAAGCTTGTTCAGCAATGAAGGGATGTCAATTATTGGTGTCTCCGCATATATTTTCTTTTTGGGGGCATGATTATGAGAATGTTTTAGACATTCTCAGCTCTAAAGCTAAAAACACACATACACACACAAACAGACAGACAGACAGACAGACAGACAGACAGGCAGACAGATACATACAGGCAAGCAGACAGACAAACACAGACAAACATACAGAGACAGACAGATACTGGCAGACAGACAGACAGATACAGACACACAGACAGGCAGACACGCACACACACAGACAACCCCCCCTCCACACACACAGACACACACGCCACACATACACACGCACACGCGCTCGCACACACACGCACACATACAAACACACACACATAACCACACACACACACATAACCACACACACACACACACACACACAACACACATATACACACACATACACTCCCTTGAACCTACCGAACACACACACACAAACTTCTCTCTCATGAGCGGTCATCCCAAACCAGATTTTGAAACAAAAAAACACCACACTACTCCCAAGCCCACACCTTCTGGAAGATTCCAGACGCAAAGAACAGCCTCCACCCCGCCCCTCCCCCCCCCCCCCCCCCCCCCCCCCCCCCCCCCTTCCAAGAATCAGCCAGACCAAGAGTCCAGACATTTTGGAACCAGACTGAAAGCTCCCCCAGAGCACAGAGCCAAAGAAAATGTTGACCGGTGGTCAGAGTGGTCAGAGTGCTAATGACCTAACTGTCTGCCCCACCCCCTGAAATGTTCCACGGGCTCTGTACACGGGGAGTTTGTTGCTGTCTGTCAGAGTGCTAGGTCTGGCACCCGGTACCCGCGCTTTGGCCAAATGTGGGAGATAAGGAGATGATCGATCTGGGTTTGGGCCTTTGGGGTGGTGGGCAAGCTCAGTGGTTTAAAAAAGGGAGAAAAGAGGGAATTCTTCGCACAGAATGTCCAGAAGGTTTCCCCATCACCTTGCCAAAGTGTAAAACTTTCGTGTGTGCACGCGCGCGGCTCGTGCGCGCGCGCGCGCGTGTGTGTGTACATTTGACTTTGTTAACATTGTTAATTGCTGCTGGTTGTGTGTGGTGTGTGTGGGGGGGGGGGGGGGGTATGTTGAGTGGAAGCGCTTTGATTTGTTTTTACAAGATATAACGCTATATATATAAATTCCATTTATTATTATTATTATTATTAAGATGGGGAGAATGTTTATACTGAGAGGAAGAATACTCTGAGGTTTTACAAATAGTGTGTATGCAAACGGGTGTTTTCTTTACCCACTGTTAAAGTGAGCACTCGCTTTGCCCCAGCTGAGGTTAAACAGCATCGAGCGTGGTTACCACTGGGATGGGTGACCGTTTGTGCGCCTTGGCTCCAGTACAGTCCCCCAGTTCACCCAGCTGTAAATGCCTACCTGCCTCTTTAGGGTCAGGGAAGGTAAAGCAGCGAGGGAGAGGAGATAGGCGCCGCCCTCAATATGCTGGCCACTAGAGAAGTTGTGGTCTCTGACGCCTCACTCTCCTACGACGACATAGGTTATGGGACACCTTTACCTACTGACTCAAACAGGCAACCAAACTCTTACTTCAGAATTGTTATTGGTCCTTTAAAAGAGAATACCGAACTAGAGCTCAGCGTTCTAACTACTACGCTAACACCCCCCCCCCCCTCCCCCCAAAAAACAAGCAAACAACCAAACACACACCCTAAACAACCTTTTCTTCAAAATACCCCCAAAATCGTCTTCCATGAGATTATGGATATATGAATGCTTACTTCCACTTCATTTCTTCCCTCCTACCCACACTGAAACACACATCTCTACACTGCCTTGTATCACTTTTTAGTGAAAAGACGTTGAATTGAACACACACACACACACACACCACACACACACACACACAGAAAGAGAAAGAGAGGGAGAGAGAGAGAGAGAGAGAGAGAGAGAGAGAGAGAGAGAGAGAGAGAGAGAGAGAGAGAGAGAGAGAGAGAGAGAAGGAGAGACAGAGACAGAGAGACAGACAGACAGACAGGTAGACAGACAGACAGACAGACAGTCAGGCAGACAGAGAGGCAGACAGATAAAGAGAGAAGTAAACCTATCCTGTCCCGTTACATTGGATAGGCAGACAGACACAGACTCGCAGAGAGAACTCTTGAACTCTCTGAAGAGAGAGAGAGAGAGAGAGAGAGAGAGAGAGAGAGAGAGAGAGAGAGAGAGAGAGGCATACAGACAGACAGACAGACAGACACAGAGACAGACAGAGACAGACTGACCGACAGACAGACACAGACTGACAGACAGACAGACAGACTGATAGACTGACAGAGACAGACGCAAACCTAATACGTCCCATTACATTCGATACCTCATGAGTTACTAACAATACCTCCTGACCTTTCTGCGGTTTGTTACACAATCTCCACACTTGAGCCTCTGTGACGCTGTTTGTGGCTTGATTTAGTGTGATGTTCACCTTTCATTATTGTCGCTCTGTATGTGTGTGTGTGTGTGTGTGTGTGTGTGTGTGTGTGTGTGTGTGTGTGTGTGTGTGTGTGCGTTTGTGCGTTTGTGTGTATGCGGTCATTATGTGTGAGTGAATGTGTGTATGTGTTTGTGTGTGCGTGCGTGCGCGCGTGTGTGTTGGGTGTGTGCGTGCGTACATGCGTGTATGCGCGCGTGTGTGTGTGTGTGTGCGTGAGTACGTGCGCGCACGCGCGTGTGTATGTGTGTGCGTGTGTATGCGGTCACTGTGTGTGAGTGAATGTGTGTCTGTGTTTGTTTGTTTGTGCGTGCGTGTGTGTTGTGTGCGTGCGTGTGTGTGTGTGCGCGCGCGCGTGTGTGTTGTCACTGAGTTTTGCGTTTTGTTGATTTTGATGTGTGCGTGTTCTGACCGGGTCGATCTTGCTATTTTTTCCTGACAGCGTGTGCTTATTGCGTTTATGGATTTTCAGAACCACACACACACACACACACACACACACGAACGCCCACACACGCACACACACACACACACACACGCAAATCTCCACACAAGGTGAAAGCAAGGTTGAAGAAACCAGATGAATGGCGCTATCATTGGAACAATAAGAAAATGAGGATGAAGATCGTGATCTTTGTAATGTGTTTATGATGTCTATATTTTTCCCCTTTTTGGTTGGGGTTAGGTGGTTGAGTGCAAATTCTAGATGGCAGTCTGAGAATTGATCCTTTTCTTTCTTTTTAGAACAGCAAAAAAATCTTGTTCTTGGTGATGTTGTTGTTTTTGTCCTTGTTGTTGTTCTTCTTCTTATTTTAACGTTCAGGCAGCAACTGTTACTGTCTGCCATATGGGCGAATATCCGTTGCATTGCCGTTAAGCGCCTGACAAGTCAGGCCCTGCGCATCCGACTTCCTAATGGGAGAGAATCGTTGTTATCTTGTGACCCTTTCTGGTGAAACGGTAGTAAAATGGACCAAGAAGCCAGAAAATAGACAAGCAGGAGGCAAAAGGGAGAAAAGGAACATGGCAGAAACAAAGAAGAGGATAGACAAGAGGAAATTCATAGCACAGAATTTCCAGAAGATGAGGAAACTATTTATACTACCATATCCCCGCAAAGGAAGCGGGAAATTAGGAAGTAAGATCGTGATTTTGTAATAAATGTATTTATATTTTATTTTTATTTTTTTGGGAGGATCGTGGTGGTGGTGGTTGTGGTGGTTACCAATTCTAAAAAAAGAAGTTTGGTGATTTGTTCTTTTCTTTCGTTGATTTTGTTTTGTGTGGATAGTGTTTTTTTGTGGCAAAAAGCCATCTTTGTTGTAATTGCTTGATTGTTGTTTTTGTTCGTCAGCTATTTTGTTTTGTTTTATTTTGTTTTAAGCGGATCTGCCTCTTCTTCTCCTTTGTCGTCGAACGCTCAGAGAGCAACTACTGTTGTCTGCATTATGTGCGAAAATGCATTGCGCTGCCGTTAAGCGCCTGACAAGTCAGGCCTAGCACATCCGACATCGGCATGAAACGGATCTGTTTGACTCTCCATGGTTATAGGCCCTCCTTTGTGTGCAAAAACCCCCCGGGTTTTTTGTGTGCTATTTTTTTTTTTTTTTGAGGGAGGGGTTTGTTATCTTTTTTTGTGCTTAGCTTGGTTGTGGTCGTAGAAGATTTCGGCCCCCCCCCCCCCTCCACCTGCACACACATGTACACTCACACACACACACACACACACACACACACACACACACACACACACACACACACATATATATATATATATATATATATATATATATATATATATATATATATATATATATATATATATATATATATATAGCTAGCGAGCTAGGTAGATAGATAGATAGACAGACAGACAGACAGATAGAGAGATAGATAGATAGATAGATAGATAGATAGATAGATAGATAGATAGATAGATAGATAGATAGATAGATAGATCTGTGTATGTGTGTGCGTGCGTGGGTGTATGTGTGTGTGTCAACGTGCAAGCGTATGTTTGTGTGTGCGCGCGCGTACGCGTGCGTGCATCTCCACTAGATGCATAGCGCCAAACAAGTGGCACTCGCTGGCGGAGGTTTACGATTGTTGTTGTTCCGCCAAGTCTGGCATCGATCTGGACATCATGTCTTTGACACGGCGCCAGAAGAAGCCGACACAGACGCCCTTGTCAGCCTGGTCATTTTCTGCCTGCCTGCCTGCCTGCCTGCTTGCCTGCCTGCCTGCCTGCCTGCCTGGCCTGCCTGTCTGTCTGCCTGGCTGCCTGTCTCTCTGCCTGTCTCTCTGCCTGCCTGCCTGCTGGCCTGCCTGTCTGTCTGTCTGTCTGTCTGTCTGCCTGCTGCCTGCCTGCCTGCCTGCCTGCCTGTCTGTCTGTATGTCTGTCTGTCTGTCTGTCTGTCTGCCTGCCTGCCTGCCTGACTCTCTGCCTGCCTGCCTGCCTGCCTGTCTGTCTGATGTATGTATGTATGTATGTTGTAAGTGTCATGTATTATGTGTATGCTATGCTGCATGTATGTATCATGTTGATGTATGTATGTATGTATGTATGTAGTATGCATGTATGTATGTATGTATGCATGTATGTATGTATGTATGCATGCATGCATGATGTATGCATGTATGTATGTAGAATGTATGTATGTATGTATGTATGCATGCATGTATGCATGCATGTATGTATGTATGTATGTATGTATGTATGTATGTATGTATGTATGTATGTATGTATGTATGTATGTATGTATGTATGTGTGTATGCATGTATGTATTTATGTATGTATGTATGGATGGATGCATGTATGTATGTATGTATGGATGGATGCATGTATGTATGTATGTATGTATGTATGTATGTATGCATGTATGTATGTATGTATGTATGCATGTATGTATGTATGTATGCATGCATGCATGTATGTATGCATGTATGTATGTATGAATGTATGTATGTATGTATGTATGCATGCATGCATGCATGCATGTATGTATGTATGTATGTATGTATATGTGTATGCATGTATGTATTTATGTATGTATGTATGGATGGATGCATGTATGTATGTATGTATGTATGTATGGATGGATGGATGGATGCATGTATGTATGTATGTATGTATGTATGTATGTATGTATGTATGTATGTATGTATGTATGTATGTATCCACTTGAATAATAAAAGTGTATGTATGTATGTATGTATGCATGTATATATGTATGTATGTACGTATGTGTGTATGCATGTATGTATGTATGTATGTATGTATGTATGTATGTATGTGTGCATGCATGCATGCATGTATGCATGCATGTATGTATGTATGTATGTATGTATGTATGTATGTATGTATGTATGTATGTATGTATGTATGTATGTATGTATGTATGTATGTATGCATGTATGTATGTATGTATGTGTGTATGTATGTATGGATGCATGTATGCATGTATGCATGCATGTATGTATGCATGTATGTATGTATGTATGTATGTATGTATGTATGTATGTATGTATGTTATGTATGTATGCGTGTGAGCTGGCTTGTCAGTTCGTCCGGACAGTCTGACCGTACGTATGTTAGAGGGTCGGGGTTGGTTTAGTTGGTGGACAGTACTGGTGAATTTGAGTTTGAATAAAGGATGATTTGTGTTTGGTATTTTTGTTGTATGTATTGTGTGAAGTGTGGAATTACGAAGGAGTGAATACCAGGAGACAAAAAGGACGTACAGATAAAGAGACAGACTGAAAAGCAGACTGACAGGTAGACAGACAAACAGATGCAAACACAGACAGACAGGCATACACACAACACACACACACACACTATCATTTTCATAATATTGAATTTTCATACACACACATCTATCTATCTATCTATCTATCTATCTATCTATCTATCTATATCTATATATATGGAAGTCTTGACATACACATGCAACCTTCCTGCCTCCACTTGAATAATCAAAGTGTGTGTGTGTGTGTGTGTGTGGTGTGTGTGTGTGTGTGTGTGTGTGTGTGTGTGTGTGTGTGTGTGGTGGTTGTGTGTGTCTTGTGTGTTCGTACGTGTGAGTATGTGTGCGCGCACATGCACGTGTGTGTGTGTATGGCGGTTCGTTTGAGTGCGCACGCATGAGTGTGTTCTTATGCGTAATTTCGAATATCAGCATCTCGTCACTAATCCAAGCAAATAGCAAGACAAAGCCCTGTGTGTGTGTGTGTGTGTGTGTGGTGTGTGTGTGTGTGTGTGTGTGTGTGTGTGTGTGTGTGTGTGTGTGTGTGTGTTGGCGCGCGCGCGTGCGTATGTGTCGGAGATCTGAACAGAAGACCATTCAGACATATCAAGAAGCAACTGTAAACTTCATACATAGAACATTTATGTTAGCTAGGAACATCGCGAAGCACTGAGGAATTATGCAAAACGTGAATATGTGAGTGTGTGTAGTGGTGTGTGTGTGTGTGTGCGTACGTGTGTGTGTGTGTGTGTGTGTACGTGTGCGTACGTGTGTGTGTGTGTGTGTAATGTAGTGTTTGTATGTATGTGTGTAGTGGTTTGTGTGTGTGTAGTGGTTTGTGTGTAGTGGGGTTTTTGTGTGTATGTGTGTAGTGTGTAGTGCGTGTTTATGTGTGTATATGTGTGTGTGTGTGTGTGTTAGTGTGTATGTGGTGTTGTATGTATGTGTGAGTGTGTGGGGGTGTATAGTGTGTGTAGTGTGTGTGCGAGAGAGTGTGTGTGTAGTGTGTGTCTGTGTGTGTATGTGTATGTGTACAGTGTAGTCTGAATGTATGTGTGAGGGAGATGCAGTGTGTGTGTGTGTGGTGTGTGTGTGGTGTATAGTGTGTGTAGTGTGTATGTATGTGTGTGGGGGTGTATAGTGTGTGTAGTGTGTGTGCGAGAGAGTGTGTGTGTAGTGTGTGTCTGTGTGTGTATGTGTATGTGTACAGTGTAGTCTGAATGTATGTGTGAGGGGGATGCAGTGTGTGTGTGTGTGGTGTGCGTGTGTGTGTATGTGTGCAGAGTGTAGTGTGTATATGTAGTGTGTATGTGTTTGTGTGTATGTGGATAGAGTGTAGTGTGTATGTAGTGTGTGTGAGAGTGTGTGTTTGTGTGTGTAGTGGTCTTTTTGTTTTGTTTGTGTGCATGTGTGTGCGTGGGTACGTGCGTGTGTGTATATGTACGTGTGTTCGCATGTGCTCGTGTATGTTGTGTTTGTGTGTGTGTGTTCGCGTGGGCGCGGGTGAATGAGTGTGTTCTTATGCGCAGTTTTGTATTTAATCATCAGCATCTCGTTAATGCTTTAAGCAATCAGCAAGAAAAAGCACACCTCTCTCTCTCTCTCTCTCTCTCTCTCTCTCTCTCTCTCTCTCTCTCTCTCTCTCCTCTCCCTCCCTCCCTCTCTCTCTCTCTCTCAATCTCTGGGAGATCTGAACAGACGACCATTCAGACATAACATGAGGCAACTGTAAACTTCTCACATAAGACATTTCTGTTAGCTGGGAACATTGCGAAGCATTGAGCAATTGTGCAAAACTAAGTGTGTGTGTGTGTGTGTATGTGTGTGTGTCTAGTGGTGTGTGTGTTGGGAGGGGGTTAAAGTGTGTGTGTGTCTGTGTGTGTGTGTGTGTGTGTGTGTGTGTTGTGTGTTGTGTGCGTGCGCGCGCGTGTGTGTATGAGGTGTGTGTGTGTGTGTGTATGTGTGGGTGGGTGGGTGTGGGTGTGTAGGTGGGTGTAAAGTGTGTGTGTGTGTGTATGTGTGTAGTGTGTGTGTAGTTGTGAGTGAGTGTGTGTGTGATGAATGTAGTGTGTATGTGTATGTGTGTGAAGGAGGGAGGGAAATGAAAGAGACAGACAGACAGAAAGACAGATTGACCAACAGACAGTAACCTGACAAACAAGCAGACGGACAGGGAATGCAGTGTGTTACAAGGAGGCTGTAGAGAATACTGGCCCCTTGAAATGCCATTACGTCGATATCTTTCCTTTCATGCCTGAGCTTTTATCGCTGCCAGGGGCACTTGGGTGGTCTTTAGCTTTTACAGGAAAGTGCAGCCCAGTGTGTATAAGGAAAGGGTCAAAACGCAAGTATCCCAGGTTACACAGCCCACAGTTGCAATGCACCCTCTGGAACTCCATAATGTCACCAACGTCTCCAAGATCAGATCTGATGCGTTTTCCCGATCTTCGCCATCTCGTTGTATGCATGTGAAGCGTGGAACCTAAAGCAGGTATTATAGAAGGAAGGACAAAACATATGTCGCCATTGCAAACCTTTGGAACCTCATACAGATCTCTAACCAACGAGGGAGTGAAGACGGTCAAACGTCATCAGACTATGAAGAGCTCCTGACTTCAGTAAAAAAAAAAAAAAAAAAAACAACCACAAAAACCACCTTGAAATGTAGTGTACGGGCACGTCTAACGCAACATCTGGAATGGCAGAGTCTTAAGGAACAGTAGAGGTAGCGAAGAGGAGACCAGAGAAAATCGATACCAAGGAGCAACATCAGAGCCTTGGAGCCTTAAGTGGAACGACATATAGAGAGCCGAGAGCTCAGAAATGACAAAACGCGACTAAGACTACGGAAATTATGTAAGGTGTATGAGCAGCTCTTTTTCTTGCTGCCAGTTCGTCTCTCTCCTCTTCTCTTCTCCGCCATCTCTCTCTCTCTCTTCTCCTCTCTCTCTCTCTCTCTCTCCTCTCTCTCTCTCTCTCTCTCTCGCAAGGAATACTGTGTATTATAGAATGTTAATAGTGTTGTATTCAAGAACAAAACAAATGATGACGAGAAAGACAGAAATATTTGCAAATGTTATGTTGTAGTATTTGAACAGAAGGAAGGCATAATTACTGAAGTGTTGAGATTAAAGTTTAATATCCAAGAATGAAAAAATACCCTCTTCATTGTAATAGAAGTAACCTAAAGTATGGAACAATATTCTCCTCGTTTTCGTATATTCGCATAATCTGGTGTCTGATTAAAGAAGGAAAGCGAAAATCAAGCAAAACTGAATTTACTCTGTATTGAAATTTGTTTAGTATCTTGAAAACGCATGAATATATATTGAATGTTGATTACTGTGTGTTATGTACTGCGTTATATCGTGATGATTCCCCTAACCTACTTTGCATTGTATTGTGGCCCAAGGCCGATGTGCAATTAAACAAGTTCAGAGTTCAGAGTTCTCTCTCTCTCTCTCTCTCTCTCTCTCTCTCTCTTCTTTCTCGGGCTGTTTGTCTCTCAGTCTGTCTCTATATCTCTCTGTTTTAACTGTATATGTCTGTCTGTTTGTTTTGTTTTGTTTAATGTCTGTCTGTTTGTATGTATGTATGTATGTGTGGCTCAAATTTTCTTAAAAGAAAACTTCCTCAACCCTAGTTTTAACCAGAAGAGTATGAAGCTGGGTGAAGCACTGTCAGAATAAATTTCATCCAATCAATTCTACTGTGGCCAAGTTGGAGTAAAGGTGTAGCCAAACAGCCACCCAGAAGCCCTTTTATGGTCACGCGACCCAGCCAAAACAGGAAACCATTACTGAACAAATTTAGGTCAACGAAGGCAAAAGAAAAAGGAAGGGGAAAAGGGGTCGAAAAAATCGATATACCCGAGAGCGATTTTTTTAATGCCACAAACGCCCAATCTTTCTTTTTTTTAGAGATAGCAACAGAAAGTACACAAGATAGGGTTACATTTTTAGCTGGACTGTCCAGAAACGTAACTCAATTTTTCCTTGTCACGCGATTTGCTTTGCGAAATGCAGAGAAAAGTGACCGAATTTGATCGTGAGAACGCTCCCCCCATACGCCTGGACAATGTGAAAGGAACCACTTAGTTGAATGGTGTGAATCGCCCTTTAAAGAGATCAGGCTTGCTGAATTAAAGCTGTTAAATAGGGTGCCGGTTTATCCACTCAAAAGCAAACATTGGGGGGGGGGGGGAGGGGTTGTTCTTGAACTTGGAAACAAATAACAGCAATAAACAGCGTTAGATATCTTTTATCATTTTTGCCGGTACTTATGTGCTGTTTTTGTCTCCTGTCATGAAAAGTTTACTTTATAAAAAGATATTTTTTTCAAAAGCCTATAATATGTGTGTCCGAGTTTTCCGTTAGCATGGGCAGGTCTGCAAAGTGGATCATTCAAAGATGCCATCTTTGCATCTCTTTCTCGACCTTGTTAGTGACCGAACACTGTTCCTATCAATAAAAACCCAAACCAAACAAACCAACCAAACAAACACAAGATTGGCAATTTGGTTAGGGATTTATACAGGGATTTACTCGGTTACCCGTTGGCAATACAGATCCCATTAGCAAGAAAAGGAGGAACAAAAGTACAGAAAAACCAGTTATAAGAGCAAGAAGAAGCAGAACACAAAGAGCATACAACTATGTCCCAATAATATGCGTTCATATCTATTGATTTCTCTCCTCGTCTTGCTGAATGGTACCTGGAAATGTTGATGAGCGTTCCTTAGTTTAATCACCCTGAAGGGCACGCAGAATATACACTCTATCTGACTCGCTACTATTTTGGCATCCTTTGTATCTTTTTCTGTATACCACTTTAAAGTCACGGCAGAATGCTCTGCGTGAAATACTGCTGGTCTCCCCGATGAGGGCGCGTCGCCACAAGAGCAGCACCACCCATTGTTTCTCTTCTTCTGTCTGCATGTGTATTTTTTTCTCTCCTACAGTGGCTTTTTTCTGCAGAATTTTGCCAGAGAAAACTCTCTTATTGCTGTGGGTTCTTGATGTGCGCTGAATGCGTGTTACACACGCGACCTCGGCTTATCGTCTCATCCGAAAGACAAGCACTCAGACAGCCACTCACGGTCTAGTGGATGGGGGAACAGATTAGGGCACAAACAGGGATCGAACCACCAAACACTTCGAACTCGGACTTTTCGCTTTCTAAACAGGTGAGTAATCTCTAGAAGACCGCTCTACCTAGGAATCACTGTGGAGGTACACGTTAAATGAATAGTTTGTGTGAATGGCTGTTTTTGAAAAGTTTACGTGGGGTGGGGTGGGGTGGGGTAGTGGACGGATAGCCTGGTGAATAGGACGTTGCGCTCATGGTCTGATGGTTAGGGTTCAACTTACTACTGAGGCATCCACTAAAGTGGACTTTTCCCTGGGAGCTGACATCAATGCTACCCCCACTGCCCCGAAAGTCCTTCGGATGAAACTATAATTCAAGGTTCCGTATACAAACGCACGTAGAACATCTTGCGCACAATGTAAAATCCGTTCCATCATGCGGAAGAGTAGACCATTGCGTGTCTGGCCGCGGTAGGAACAGATGATAAATTTGGAGGGAAAAAAACCGCATTCATGCTGGTGTCATATCAAGACATTTTTCCCGAAGTTGGAATGCGGCTACCATAATGGTGGGAAAAAACTCATCTTTGGTCAACATCGGACCTGTAGCGGAGTATAAATCTTTAAATTTTTATTTGGAAATGGGGGAGCTAAATTCTCAATAAAATCGCTAACTCTACACCACTATACATGCATAAGTGCTGGTGTTGCGCGCGCACGTGTGTGTGTGTGTGTGTGTGTGTGTGTGTGTGTCTGTGTGTGTGTGTGTGTGTGTGTGTGTGTGGTGTGTGTGTGTGTGTGTGTGTGTGTGTGTTAAAAAGTCATTACCTTCGGGAAATTCTGTACTAGAAAGTGTGTGGGATTTTTTTCTCTGTGTCTAATCATTTTCCCCTTTTCCCCTTTCAGTCATTGTTGTCTTACTTATGTTGTTTCCCATCTTTCCTATCACGTTTATTTTTCTGTTAGAAATTCACTTTAGGGACTTGATGATTAGACATCCATGCTGCTACACTAGTTATTTTAGCCTAGAAAACGTGAACGGCTTTTTGTTGCAGCTTATTTAACATTTTATATCTTTTGCATGTGTTCTTCATTATTTTGCTGGTATTCAGATTAAATTAGGTGTGGTGTTCCCCATAAAGGATGATGGAATGCTAAGTGATGGCCCTTGGCAGATTCTGGGTTTTTTCTTTTCTGTTTTGTTAATTAGCTTGTGTTCAATTTTGTCCTCCAGCTTTCTTGTACATTTTCCGACTAATTGATCATCTTTGCTTTAATTAGGGAACAGGGTAGCTCAGTGGCCAGAACACTTCCTCTCCCTAAAACTAAGGTTGAGCGCTGTACCCTCGCGGAAGAGTGACCATTCGTACACCTTGGCTTCAGTACAGTCCCCCAGTTCACCCAGCTGTAAATAGGTACCTGCCGTCTTTACAGGTAAAGCAGCGAGGGAGAGGAGATGGGCGCCACTCTCAAGATGCTGGTCCCTATAGAAGCTGATGTATCTGACATCTCTCTCCTCAACAATTGCATTGTTTACGGGGCACTTTCTATCTTTTAAGCTTTCCTTCGGACAGTACTGGTATAGTGATTCTTGAGTGTTAGTGTTTGGTGTTGTCGTCTTGTTTCGCTCTCGTTTACTAGCTATTTGTCTGAAGGATTGTGACCCTCCTAAGCTGGGTTATACAAATAAGAATAAATCAGGGCTAGTTGTTTCACTTTATTTTTTGACGAGCATGATATTATTCTTCCAGAGATGGTACTCCTTTTGGACTATGCCTTTGACTTTGGACTATTGATTGTTATTGGTTGCATGACTGTAAGGATGGGTTGAAAGCAAGCGCTTTGATTTGTTTTTGCAAGATATAGCGCTATAAAAAAAATCCAGTTATTACTATTGTTATTATTATTATTATTATTATTATTATTATCAGCAGCAGCACCATTATTGTGTCTATATTACATTGACTTGGTCTTAGTTCAGATGATCCTCTTCGTAAACTGAGCTATGAAGAATTACATTAACGGAAAGAACGGCAGATTTGCAAAATGAATGCTACATCTTTTTTTGGTCAGAAGCGAAAAGAGAGGTTACAGCATAATAAGAGAGCCTACATTGTCGGTCTAAATGTGAAAATAACGAGCAAGTTGAACCGTTATGTGAAATCAGACCTTGCCCAGGGCACCCTGCAGCTTCAATCTACAGTAATTCACTGAATTTGATGAACATTTCATGTTGCTAAGATCTAGCAAGCGATTGTTCCCCGGCCATTATATTATCATGGTGATTGTGGGCACATTCTGTTTTAATAGACAGTGTGAAAGAGCTATATGTATGGAAGAGGGTGATAAAAGGGAGAAAAATGGGAACCAATAATGTCGTTTCTCGTAGGTCAGAAATTATTGATCTTCTAAAAATGCTGTTCTATGTATCTATGTATTATTTATCTGTCCGTCCGTACATCTGTCTCTCTGGCTGTCCGTATGTCTTTCTGTCCCCTATCTATCTATCTATCTATCTATCTATCTATCTATCTATCTATCTATCTATCTATCTATCTATCTATCTGTCTATCTATCTGTCTGTCTGTCTGTCTGTCTGTCTATCTGTCTATCCACATTTCTGTCAGTTTATCCATCTATCATTGCACATGCAAGTATGTGTACATACTGAGCATGAGTCTTTGTGTCTAACGTGTGTCTCTTTGAATACATGCGTGCATGTGTACTTGCGTGCATGCTCACACAAACACACTCTCTGAGCGTGTGTGTGTGTGTGTGTGGTGTGTGTGTGTGTGTGTGTGTGTGTGTGTGTGTGTGTGTGTGTGTGTGTGTGTGCGCGCGCTCGTGCGCGCGCGTGTGTGTGTATTGGTGTGTGTGTGTGTATGTGTGTGTGTGTGTGTTGGTGTTGTGTGTGTTTGCCTGTATGTCTGTTTGTCTGTGTATGTTGGTGTTGTGTGTGTATGTGTGTGTCTGTGTTTGTGTCTATATCTGTGTGTGTGTGTGTGTGTTTGTTAGTGAATCAGTATATGAGGCCTATGTGTGTATGTCTGTCTGTCTGCCTGTCTGAATATCTGTCCGTCTGAATGTTGTGTACATTTTAATTGGCAGCTTTCAGAAGAAACTAGGTCTCTCTCTCTCAGTCTCTCTCTCTCTCTCTCTCTCTCTCTCTCTCTCTCTCTCTCTCTCTCTCTCTCTCTCTCTCCTCCCTCCCTCTCCCCCCCCTCTCTCCCTCTCTCACTCTCCTTCAGAGCCTCAGGTGGCAGCAGCGGCAGGAGAGGCAGGACAAGGAGACACAGTGCTCCTTCTTTACCTCTTGCTCTCCTGCAGGAGTGTTGTGCAGGGTGGCCTGAAGTGGCCTCGTGCACTTTTTCTCCAGCTATAACATGTGGACAGTATTCATCAATGTAAATGAGCGGATAGAGCCTTAGAGTTTTAGCGACACACAAGTGCCAAGGAAAACCCGGATAGATGCATAGAGAAGGGGAGACAGAGATATTGTTGGATAAACAGTAGAGAGACAAAGAGGTAGACAGATTGATGGATGGATGGATAGATAGTTAGATAGATAGACAGATAAAGACAGATACACATAGATAAATGGATAGATAGATATATACATAAAGATACATACATACATTCATACATACATACATACATACATACATACATACATACATACATACATACACACACACACACACACACACACACGTAGGGTAGACGGGATAGCCTGGTTGTTAGAGTGATGCAGTCGTTATCTGCTGACCCGGGTTCGATTCTCGTTCAAGAGGATTTTTCCTCTGGAATCAACATCAGTGCCGACTCCACTCTCCCCAAACGCCCTCCGGATGAGACTATAAACCGAGGTCCCGCGTGCGAACGCACGCAGAACATCTTGCGCACACGTTAAAACCCGATCCGCTTTTTGGAAGAGTAGGCCATTGTGTACCGGTGGGAGCGGATGACAAAATTGACAAAACTGCATACACACGGAGACAGGATGTAAAAAGCACATGAGTTTTTATTCCATTGTCCTCGAAATAAAAGAATGAAATAAAAATTTAAAAATACATACATACATACGTACATACATACATCCACACATATAGATAGACATATAGACAGACAGATCGACAGATTATATAGACACAGAAAGACAGACAAACAGGCAGACAGACAAACAGTAGTACATCTCTCATCTCGAACACGATGATCGTTACACACAATCCAGCCTATAAGCAAACACAAAACCAAAACAAAAATTAATTTGCTATTCACCGAGACTTCTTGAGAACATTTTCCAGCCAAAAGAACTCATACACCCACCTTGTTGAGGCTTGTCTAGATGTTCTCGGTTAATCCTGAGGAATTACCATTGATACCTGAAGCTCACAAAAACGGATAAAATAACATTTTTATCGCTAATATTCTTCAAGCTCCGAAAGCTTTAAAAGCTTGACGTCAGCGGAAGGACGTAAAATTCACTACCACGTGAAAAAGAGCTGAATGACGTCAGTTCACTGGAAGTTGAAGCCCTGGGATTGTGTAGGACATGGAAGGGAGAAAGTCAGTCCCTTCTGCTATGTAATGGGCACTAAAGCTTGTCGCTGAAAAAAACCCAAATCGCTGGTTACAATGTTTCAAAAGCTCGTAGCTTTCATTATGATGAAGGATGTTGCGTGAAATTATGATATGGGTGCAAGTTTGAGAGGGTTTTTTCGTTGTTTTGTTGTTGCCCCTTGTTACTTTTTGTGGGTTTTTTTTCCAATATGGACACAGAAAACACATGATATATAATGTTGTAATATATATGTCAGGTTTCATTATCAGCCAAAATCATATGCCTGTCAGCTTACCAGAACTATACCACATGGCGAAAACTGAAATGAAGTGAATACTACTTTCAGCCACGGCAAATTTTTCTGCGTGATTTTTTTCTTCTCAAACTTGTGTAGTAGGTTTTCATGTTGCACAATTATAAAAGTGCAAAACACATAAAGGGTCTTGTTAAATGAATGAATGAATGAATGAATGAATGAATGAAATGAGAGATATTTTTTCAAGGGTAACAGAGAAGCATTCACATACTTTTTCCATCCACACCTTGCCCTGAGGAACTATCAAAAATGAGAAAGAGAGAGAGAGAGAAACACACACACACAATCACCATACACACACGAGCACGCACACACACGCACACACACGCACACACACACACATGCGCGCACGCGAGCAAAGATAAAACGAAGATCGATACGAACGAGTAAACACCCAACGTTCGATGTTTTCATGGAAAATGGGTCAGCCAACCGAAACTGGTTCAG
>CM054141.1:34461842-34466842 GCA_028751875.1 Rapana venosa
AGTGTAGCCAGCGTGCAACACGCGTGCAATGGGGTTGTAAAGGAGAGTCAGTGAGGAAGGGCTAGGCCTGGCTTATCTTCTTTGAAGGAAGACTGATAGGGGGTTTAGGGTGTGTGAAAGAGAGTGAGAGATAGAGAGAGAGGGTCAGGGGAAAGAAATACAGACAAATGGACAGATACAGAGGTAGAGAGAGAGAGAGTGATAAGTAGAAAAAGTGAGGACAGGGGAGAGGGGTAGGGGCACAGAGAGAGAGAGAGAGAGAGAGAGAGAGAGAGAGAGAGAGAGAGAGAGAGACATAGATACAGACAGACAGACAGTCAGACAGACACAGAGAGGAAAGCACAAGCATACACAAACCCTCCTACACACATCTCCTCTCCTACACACACACACATCTCCTACAAACACACACACACACACATCTCCTACACACATACAAACACATCTCCTACAAACACACACACACATCTCCTACACATACATACACACATCTCCTACAAACGCACACACACACATCTCCTACACACACACCTCCTACACACATATACACACATATCCTACACACACACACACACACACACACATATATCTCCTACACACACATTTCCTACACACACACACACACACACACACACCAAAAGCGACCCAGTAATCTGAGGGGGCAGTGTGTTACTGTACCAGCTGACGTAACCAGCTGTCGTGACAGCAGAGATGGAGGATTCAGTCTTGACACAGATAAAACAGTGCCAGAACCACAGAACCTTGACACAGATAAAACGATGCCAGAACCACAGAACCTTGACACAGATAAAACCATGCCAGAACCACACAACCTTGACACAGATAAAACAATGCCAGAACCACAGAGCCTTGACACAGACAAAACAATGCCAGAACCACAGAACCTTTGACACAGATAAAACAATGCCAGAACCACAGAACCTTGACACAGATAAAACAATGCCAGAACCACAGAGCCTTGACACAGATAAAACCATGCCAGAACCACAGAGCCTTGACACAGACAAAACAATGCCAGAACCCAAGAGCCTTGACACAGACAAAACAATGCCAGAACCACAGAGCCTTGACACAGACAAAACAATGCCAGAACCACAGAACTTTGACACAGATAAAACAATGCCAGAACCACAGAACTTTGACACAGATAAAACCATGCCAGAACCACAGAGCCTTGACACAGATAAAACCATGCCAGAACCACAGAACCTTGACACAGATAAAACAATGCCAGAACCAAAGAACCTTGACACAAATAAAACGATGCCAGAACCACTGAACCTTGACACAAATAAAACAATGCCAGAACCACAGAACCTTGACACAGATAAAACGATGCCAGAACCACACAACCTTGACACAGATAAAACAATGCCAGAACCACAGAACCTTGACACAGATAAAACTATGCCAGAACCACAGAACCTTGACTCAGATAAAACAGTTCCAGAACCACAGAACCTTGACACAGATAAAACAGTGCCAGAACCACACAACCTTGACACATAAAACAGTGCCAGAACCACACAACCTTGACACAGATAAAACAATGCCAGAACCACAGAACTTTGACACAGATAAAACAGTGCCAGAACCACACAACCTTGACACATAAAACAGTGCCAGAACCACACAACCTTGACACAGATGAAACAATGCCAGAACCACAGAACCTTGACACAGATAAAACAGTGCCAGAACCACAGAACCTTGACACAGATAAAACGATGCCAGAACCACAAAACCTTGACACAGATAAAACAATGCCAGAACCACAAAACCTTGACACAGATAAAACAATGCCAGAACCACAGAGCCTTTACACAGATAAAACAATGCCAGAACCACAGAGCCTTGACACAGATAAAACCATGCCAGAACCACAGAGCCTTGACACAGACAAAACAATGCCAGAACCACAGAGCCTTGACACAGATAAAACCATGCCAGAACCACAGAGCCTTGACACAGACAAAACAATGCCAGAACCACAGAGCCTTGACACAGACAAAACAATGCCAGAACCACAGAACCTTGACACAGATAAAACCATGCCAGAACCACACAACCTTGACTCAGATAAAACCATGCCAGAACCACACAACCTTGACAGATAAAACAGTGCCAGAACCACACAACCTTGACAGATAAAACAGTGCCAGAACCACACAACCTTGACACAGATAAAACAATGCCAGAACCACACAACCTTGACACAGATAAAACAATGCCAGAACCACACAACCTTGACACACATAAAAGAATGCCAGAACGGCATGCAGCACGCTCTCCCTTGTCAATCTTTGCCAAAAAGACTTGGATTTTGCTCTGTGGCACACCCCTGTGACCTAGAGAATGTTCAGCTGGAGAACGTTCAACAACAACAACAATGTCAACAATAATAACACTAAACAACAACAACAGCACTAAACAACAATAACAACAGTAACAACAACACTACACAACAGCACCAACAAGACAACACCATCATCAGTCAAGTATGAATCAGTGCCACAACGAAACCCCCCCCCCAAAAAAAAAAAAAAAAAAAAAAAAAAAAACCCAACAACAACAAAACCAAAGAAAACTACAAAACATACCAGGCCTTGTTGGTTTGTTGTTGTTTCGTACATATAAACACACAACATAATCGACAAAACTGTACACGCACGGACAGCATACCTCTCGACATACAGACGCTTATGGCCCTCCTCTACAGTGCTGGCATGGGGAAACAAGGTGCTGGCCATCTGCTGCCCACTTGATTTGATACTACAAGATTATATTATACGGCCCATTTATCATAGACCATGACAACGATAACCGTTCCTTAACATACACCTTCTTTCCCCCTATTTAAACAGAAGTACCCCTGTGAGAGATGAAAAGCCCTAACCTACACCTTTCTTTCCCCTATTTGAATTGATGACCCCTGTGAAAGATGAAACCAAAACAACCAAATTACAAATAGTTTAAACGAATTCAAATGCACACATACACACACACGCGCGCGCGCGCACACACAACACACGCACACACACACACACACACATACACACACACACACACACACACACACACACACACACACACACACACACACACACACACACACACACACACACACACACACACGAAGGTTATGCACGTTGGTAAGGTGATGGGAACTTCGGCTGTTGAAGGCAAGGACAGATATGAGATGAAACAGAAGGGGAAATTTTAGGATGGAAATAACTATGTCTTGAGGCTGGATTTAAAAAGTGTCATAGGCAGGCTTTTGGCGATGGGAGAGTGGATGGTAATTTCAGTTCGATGGACCAGATATAGAGAAAGAGAAATTAACACACACACACACACACACACACACACACACACACACACACACACACACACTCATACACACACAATTTCTACACATATGTGCAAACGCATGGCCAAGCACACACGAACTTATTAGAGCGTACAAGAGCATGATACAACAGACACGGTGTGTTTATGTGCACATATAAGGTGTGTGAGAGAGAGAGACAGAGACAGAGAGAGACAGAGACAGAGATACAGATAGAGAAAGAGACAGATATAAAGACGTTGGAATCCTTTTATTCCCTGTTGTATAATGAAAATGTATACATTGTGGGAATCCAAACAGCCCTCAACCATTTCATTTTCTTCTCCAGGTCATATTGCACCGGTTTGCCTCTCAAAAACTTCTTCTTTCAATCAGATCCTAGAGTTTTTAGCTCCGTTGATCACAGAGGTCGTATCAGAACTGTCACCTTATACATTGTTAAAATATCATATTAGATCCAACCCCTAAGTCTGAATGTCACAACGACCCTAACAGTGTGTAAACCGTCACATACATTAAAAATCTCTCCAGTGAGAGGCGAGAGGATGGTTGGGGGAATTTGAGGGGAAGAGGTGTGCAGGTTGTGCCCAATATCCTTGTATTTGTCGGGACTTAAAGTTTCAAAATTTAACCTGTTCAAGAGTCTTGCTTCTTTACCCTAAGTCCTGTTCAGGAGTCTTGCTTCTTTACCCTAAGTCCTGTTCAGCAGTCTTGCTTTCTTACCCTAGGTCCTGTTCAGGAGTCTTGCTTCTTTACCCTAAGTCCTGTTCAGGAGTCCTGCTTCTTTACCCTAAGTCCTGTTCAGCAGTCTTGCTTCTTTACCCTAAGTCCTGTTCAGGAGTCTTGCTTCTTTACCCTAAGTCCTGTTCAGCAGTCTTGCTTTCTTACCCTAGGTCCTGTTCAGGAGTCTTGCTTCTTTACCCTAAGTCCTGTTCAGGAGTCCTGCTTCTTTACCCTAAGTCCTGTTCAGCAGTCTTGCTTCTTTACCCTAAGTCCTGTTCAGGAGTCCTGCTTCTTTACCCTAAGTCCTGTTCAGGAGTCCTGCTTCTTTACCCTAAGTCCTGTTCAGCAGTCTTGCTTCTTTACCCTAAGTCCTGTTCAGGAGTCCTGCTTCTTTACCCTAAGTCCTGTTCAGGAGTCCTGCTTCTTTACCCTAAGTCCTGTTCAGGAGTCCTGCTTCTTTACCCTAAGTCCTGTTCAGCAGTCTTGCTTCTTTACCCTAAGTCCTGTTCAGGAGTCTTGCTTCTTTACCCTAAGTCCTGTTCAGGAGTCTTGCTTCTTTACCCTAAGTCCTGTTCAGGAGTCTTGCTTCTTTACCCTAAGTCCTGTTCAGGAGTCTTGCTTCTTTACCCTAAGTCCTGTTCAGGAGTCTTGCTTTCTTACCCTAAGTTCTGTTCAGGAGTCTTGCTTCTTTACCCTAAGTCCTGTTCAGGAGTCTTGCTTCTTTACCCTAAGTCCTGTTCAGCAGTCTTGCTTTCTTACCCTAGGTCCTGTTCAGCAGTCTTGCTTCTTTACCCTAGGTCCTGTTCAGCAGTCTTGCTTCTTTACCCTAGGTCCTGTTCAGCAGTCTTGCTTCTTTACCCTAGGTCCTGTTCAGCAGTCTTGCTTCTTTACCCTAGGTCCTGTTCAG
>CM054141.1:34471842-34484342 GCA_028751875.1 Rapana venosa
ACAGACTTCTCACGGGACCATGCTGCAACAGCTACGAACACCCCTTCACCATCACTACCACCACCACCATCAACGTCGACACCACCACCACCACCACTACCACCATCACCACTCTCTAATCATGTAACTGCTTCATTATATTGACTGAGTCAGATTGGACAATCTCCAACAAGTAAGAAAGAACGGGTATACGTGCCTGCCTGCCTGTCTGCCTGTCTACCTGCCTGCCTGCCTGTCTGCCTGTCTACCTGCCTGCCTACGGCAAGATTCAGAAATAGAAACAGGGCAGAAGTTCCATCTACCTGGATACCTACCAACCAACCAACCTACTTACCAACCTACCGGCATACCAATCTACCTACCAGGCTGCCTACCTACCTCCCAACCTTCCTACCTACCTACCAACCAACTTACCTACCTACCTACCAACGTAGCAGCCTGTCAACCTGCCTACCTACCTACGAACTGACCTGCCAACATATTTATCACCCTGCCTATTTACCTACCTTCCTGTGGCGCAAAACACAGCTTGAGAAACAGGACAGAACCCATCCTCCCTATCACCTGCTTTTTCTATATGTCTACCTATCTTCCTACCTACCTGTTTACCAACCTATCTACCTATCTACCAGCATACCTACTTACCGGTCTACTTATAGACCTCCCTACACTTCTACAAACCAACTAAATTACCCACCAGCCTACCTATTAACCAATCAGCCAACTAACCCACAAGTCTACCAAACTACCTACGAACCTATCCACCAACCAACGTACCAGACAACACATCTACTAACCAACCAACTAACCAACCAAACTGCCTACCTTCCGACCAATCAACCAACCAACTACAAACCCACCCACCTATCTACCTTCCAACCAACCAACCAACCAACTAACATACCAACCAACCAACCAACCTACAAACCAACCAACCAACCAACTAACCAAACAAACAAAAAACCCACCAAAAAACAAAACCAAGCCACAGAACAAGAACAGACCAACATCAAAGATTCCAAGATTCCAAGATTCCAAGACCCCAGACCAGCTCAAAGCTCCAGCTAAGCCAAAGCCAGTCTTCAAGGTAGGTCCCCTTAGAAGAAGATGCTCCAGAACCTTCTCGGATTATGGGCGTCACGGAAAAGAACTTGGGCAGCCGCTCTTTCCTGGGCTCGGGCACTCTCACGAGCCTCACCTCGGGGGTCCCGGAGACTGCTGGTGGTGGTGGTGGTGATCTAGGCGCCACCTGGCCCGGCGGCGGAGAAGACCCTCACCGAGTGCGCGCGCTCATGGAGGCCGGAGCGGGAGGAGGAGGAGGAGGAGGAGTGGAGGGGGATGGAGAGGAGCCGAAGGGGTTAGGGGGTCATGGAGGTACTTCTGTGGATGTGGAGGAGATTGCTTTGCGTCAGGTGAGGGTTTGTGTGTGTGTGTGTGTGTGTGTGTGTTCGTGTTCGTGTGTGTGTGTGTGTGTGTGTGTGTGTGTGTGTGTGTGTGTGTGTGTGTGTGTGTGTGTGTGTGTGTGTGTGTGTTCGTGTGTGTGTGTGTTGTGTGTGTGTGTGTGCGTGTGTGTGTGTGTGTGCGTGTGTGTGTGTGTGTGGTGTGTGTGTGTGTGTGTGTGTGTGTGTGTGTGTGTGTGTGTGTGTGTGTGTGTGTGTGTGTGTGTGTGTGTGTGTGTGTGTGTGTGTGTGTGTGTGTGTGTGTGTGTGTGTGTTGTGTTGTGTGTGTGTGTGTGTTGTGTGTGTGTGTGTGTGTGTGTGTGTGTGTGTGTGTTCGTGTGTGTGTGTGTGTGTGTGTGTGCGTGTGCGCGCGCGCGCGTTTGTGTGTTGCATTAGCTGTCTATATCTTTCATTATGTAACTGAGGGGTTGTTTTTCGTCTGTAAGTATGTTTGTGTGTCTGTGAATGTGTCTGTCTGTCTGCCTTTTTCTGCCTTTGTTTCAATGTTTGTCTTTTTTTGTCTGTCTCTATCTGTCTGTCTGTCTGTCTTTCCTTTTCTCTCTGTCTGTCTGTCTGTCTCTCTCTCTCTCTCTCTCTCTCTCTCTCTCTCTCTCTATCTCGTCTCGTCTTCTCTCTCTCTCCTCTCGCTCTCGCTCTCGCTCTCGCTCTCGCTCTCTCGCTCTCTTTTCCGTGACAGATCAAATGCAGTTTTTGTCCACAAAAAACAAACTCGCTGATGTTTATTGTTTTTTTTATAAAAAGTCACATATTTAAATTCCACGCTTCCCCCTCCCCCCCCCCCCTCCCTCCCCCCCCCCTTCCTCCAGGAACATGTCATCACTGATGATTATGCCAGAAGAGATGAGACATTTCTTCTCATGCATGTTGCCTTCGTTTCAGTCTCTTCTTTCCTTTCCTCCCCCCCTTCCCCTCCCCTCCACAAGCCTCTGTTCTCTCTCTCTTTCCCACTCCCGCCTCCTTCATTGCTTTCTGTCATCGTGTGCGACGTGCGTGCGTGCGTGTGTGGATGTCTATATATGTGTGCGTGCGCGTGTGTGTGTGTGTTTGTGTGTGTGCATGTGTGTGTGTTTGTGTTGTGTGTGTGTGTTGTGTGTGTGCGCGCGCGCGTAAGTGTGGGTGTGTATAAACAAGCAAGTAAGCGCCCGTGTGTGTATGTGCGTGTGTAAGTGTGTGTGTGTGTATTTGTGCGTTGTGCGCGCGCGCGAGTACACACGCACGTGCGTATGTACATGTTTACGTGTGTATATGTGTGTATTCATGCATTGTATGCATGCCAACAAACATGCGAGTGTGTGTGTGTGTGTGTATGTGTGTGCGCGCACGCGTTTGTAAGTATATTACGAAAGCATGGACACACGTGTTTATGCACGCGCGCTCAATTTACCCAAAAACCCACCCCAGAATAGCACGTAATTCGCCAAACAGAGAGAATACGAGTTTTAGAGCCTAGAGGTCTATTTCAATACATCACTGTAATGCGATAGCTCTGTGTTTGACTGCTTGTGTGTGGGAGTGACGCGAAGCAGTGCGGTGTAAGCCTAAGGGAAAGGTGATGAAATGGAGAAAAATAAAAGTATAGTCTCTTGCTTCTTTTACTGGACTCATGCTGCAGCCGAATGGTTAAGACTCTTTGACATCACGGAACCTGCCATAAGCTATCAACTTGTTATTACTCCCAATATGTCTTTGTATAATTTTCATGTTTTGGGAAAAAAGATTATATTTTCATTTTTTTTAAATCAATATGTATGCGTTTCCTTAACAATTTTGTCTTCGTGTTCCTACCGGCATGTTATTCCATTATCCTCGATATTAAATGATAAAATAAAATAAAATAAAATAAATAATGATCTAAACTTACGAAAGGTTGAAAGGGGGTTTTAACATGTGCGTGAGATGTTTTGCGTTCGTTTGCACACGGGCACTCGGTTTATAGTCTCATCCGAAGGACTTTGGGAGCAGTGGAGTCGGTACTGATGTTAACTCCATGGGGAGAAAATCCCCTGAAACGGGTGTATTGATGTTGGCGCAGACGCGCAGCATCAGATTACGAGCTAAAGGTTCTAACCATTAGGCTATCCTGCCGCCCCTCCCATTTCCCTCCTACACGCACACACCAAAACATACCACCTCACACAAAACATCACCTCTCTCTCTTTCTTTATTTCTCTCTCTCTGTCTGTCTCTCTCTGTGTCTGTCTGTCTCTCTCTCTCTCTCTCTCTCTCTTTCTTTCTCTCTCTCTGTCTCTCTCTCTCTCTCTCTCTCTCTCTTTCTTTCTCTCTCTCTCTCTCTCTCTCCTCTCTCTCTCTCTCTCTCTCTCTCTCCTACACACACATACATACTACACCAAACACAACAACACAACACACCGCACCCACATCTTCTTCCACTCCCCCCCCACTCCACCACATCACAACACACCCACACCCCACCCTACCAAACCACCACCACCACACAACATCATCACCACACCACCCCACCCCACCACCACCACGACCACAACACCCCACCACCACCACCACCACAACACCCCACTACCACCACATCCACATCCACACCACACCCCCACCACAGCTTACCACATACACACCACAGCACACATTAATGTAAATGCAAGCCATGCGCCATGCCAAACAGCCCAGGAACCCACATTAACTTTCTGGCCTCCACGCGTCTGTCTGCATCAGTACAAATCTGCCCCATCACCAAACTGTCTTCCTTCCTTCCATCCTTCTTTTCTTTCTTTCTTTCTTTCTTTTTTTCTTTCGTTCGTTCGTTTGTGCGTTCGCTCTTCCTTCCTGTCTTCCTTTCTTTCTTTCTTTCTTTCTTTCTTTCTTCCTTCCTTCCTTCCTTCCTTCCTTTCTTCCTTTCTTTCTTTCTTTCGTTCTTTCGTTCGTTCGCTCTTCCTTCCTTTCTTTGTTTCCTTTCTTCTTTCTGTTTTTCTTTCCTCATTTTCTCTCTAGGTATTTTCCCCTCTCCTTTCTTTCATTCTTTTTCTTTCTTTGTTTCTTTGTTTCTTTTCTTCCTTTTTTCTGTTCTTTTCTTTTCTTTCTTTCTTTCTTCTTTCTTTCTTTCCCTTCCTCATTTTCTTTCTCAATATTTTCCATTTTCTTTTCTATCTGTCTTTTCTTTCTTTTTTTTCTTTCTTTCTTTTTTTCTTTCTTTCTGTCTGCCTGTCTTTCTGTTCTTTCTTTTCTTTCTTTTTTTGTTTTGTTCTTTCTTTCTTTCTTTTCTTACTTTTCTTTCTGTCTGTCATTCTTTCTTTCTGCTCTTATTTTCTTTCTTTTCCTTCTCTCTCTCTCTCTCTCTCTCTCTCTCTCTCTCTCTCTCTCTCTCTCTCTCTCTCTCTCTTCTTTCTTTCTTTCTTTTTTTTCGTTCTTTCTTTCTTTCTTCCGTTTTTCTTTCTTTCTTTCCTTTCTTTCTGTCTTTCTTTCTTTTCTTTCTGTCTTTCTGTCTTTCTTTTCTTCCTCCCTCCCCTCCCCCCTCTCTCTCTCTGTCTTTCTTTCTTCCTTTCTTTCTTCCTATCCCTTCCTTCCCATAAAAAGGGACGTAGGTGGTCGATAAAAACGAGATGTGTCCATTAATCAGACGAGGGGGAAAAGAGACTCCATGGACGTATCTCAGGCTTGCCTGACAAAAGAGAGAAAAAAAGGGAGCGGTTGGTGGATATTTCCATAGGGAACGGGGCAGACATGATTGAAGATTGGAGAGGCGAAATATGTTTCAGGGTGGCGTGGTTTTTTTGTCCTGACTAGGAGAAGATGGAACTTGTCATAAAAAAAATAGGCGTAGTATTATTATTGTTATAATCCTATATTATAGCATAGGTCGCTGAGAGAGAGAGAGAGAGGGAGGTTGGTAGGGAGAGAGAGGGGGGGGGGGAGAGAGGGGATGGGGGTGGAGAAAGATAGCAAGAGAGAAAGAGAGAGAGAGGTAGTACAAACACTTAGTCTTTATCATTAGAAAGAATTTAAGAACAAAGTAACACATCAGGGTATGCCATCATTATCGTATCTATGGTGTCAGATTAAAGGCAACGAACGAACAAACCAGCCAGCCAGCCAGCCAACCAACCAGCCAGCCAGTCAGCCAGCCAGCCAGCCAACCAACCAACCAACCAGCCATAAAACAAAGCAAACAAAAGCTGAGAATCATCACCACAACCACCATCCTAAAACTACCAACATGTCCCAATTTTTTAGACACCCTAAACGTATGAAACAAGTAAAAATAATGGGAGAATACAACAAAAGCAGTTACTAAAACAAAACAAAATCACACACACACACACACACACAAAACAACCAGAACTGTCCTATTCCGAATACACACACACGCACGCACGCATACACACACACACACACACACACACACACGCACGCACACACACACACATACACACATACACACTAGAAACATATATACACACAAAAGTACATTTCTAAAAGAGAGCAGTCTAACAACGTTAACAGTAACAACGACAAAAAACCCAAGTAAAACATAAAAAACACAACACCCCCCCCCCCCCAAAAAAAAAACACCCCACAAAACCAAACATTGTAATCACACGTCACCCCAAAAGAGAATAAAAAGCTGGTCCCAATAGATATCCGCCCATTAATCACACGGACGTCCACCCCCCCCCCCACCCCCCAAAGGAAAACAAACAAACGAACAAAAACAAAGGAAACACTCTATAGTCCTTATTGCAGATTGATAGACAGAAGAGAAAGAAGTTTGGAACATACATCTATAATGAAGGGAATGTCACCATCACTTTTGAAGAATGGGGAACCACAAAAGTCTGTGCCTAAGATAAGAAGGAAGAGAAAATGTGGTGGGAATTTGAATGTCTGTCGAAAGGATACAAGAAAGAAAGAAAGAAAGAAAGAATAGAGGAAAGAAAGACAGACAGACAGAAAGAAAGACAGAAAATGAGACAAGGAAAGAAAAAACCCAAGGAATGAAAGATAGAAAGGAATGAGGGGGAAAAAAAGGTATGAAGATAAATGAATAATAGCTAGACACACAAAAAAGAAAGAAACAAAGCAAGCAGAAAAGGCAGAAAGAAAAGAAAAGAAAACACACCAATCTTCTTCCATTACCAAGAGAACAACAGCCTTGCCTGTAAAAAGCAGCCTTTTTCAGTAATCACGCAGAAGGGGTGGGGGAAAGCAAAATAAGCCCCCCCCCCAAAAAAAACGAAAAAAACAAACCCAACAACACACCCTACCTGCTTGACACATTACAGGACAGGGGACAAAAGAGGGCTTTGAACAGACGTCAATAGAGAAATGTCACCAATAGGATGGAAGGGTTGGGAGAACTGACAGATTTGCCCCTCCTCTCAAATTATGACAGCAATAATAACCAAAAAGATCACACAAAGAATCACTGTTCTTCTCACTACAACCCCGCCCCCCCCCCCCCCCCACCAAAAAAAAAAGCAAAAGCAAAATATAAGCAAACAGAAGCAGCAACATAAGAAATAACAGCAAGTACATCAACACTAAACCAACCAGAATCAAACGAAACCCAAAACAAAAGAGGAAACAACATAATCAGAAACATACTAAAATGAATATACAAATACAAACAAGCAAACAATCCGAAAGAAAAAATAAAACAAAATCTCACAACTGTCATCACTAACAGCAACAAAAATCAGCAGACACAAACAAGAAACAAAACAAAACAAAACAAAAACCCAACCAAACGGTAACCCTAATCTTTTCTTTTTTTTTCGAGACGAGAACAAAATACTGGTCCCCAAAAGAAAAATGTTCATTCATCACGCAATGACACAAAAAACCCAAAAGAAAACAACGTACTGCTGATTACAGGGCAAAAGAGAAAAAAAAAGAGTTTGCAGCAGATGACAATTGGGAAATGTCACCACAAAGATTGAAGAATGGGAAACAGGCAGATATTAGTGCCTAGAGTAAGGAGGCAGAGAAAACGTGATGTGAATCTAGAAAATGTTTACAAGAAAGAAAGAAAGAAAGAAAGAAAGAAAGAAGAACAAAAAAAATTAAAAGAAAGATAAAAGAACAAAAAAAAATTATAAGAAAGAAGGTACAAGGAAACAAGGAGGGCAAGGAACAAAAGTAGACAGAAAGGAAAGAAAGAAAAGGTAAAAGAAAAAGATAGAGAGAAAAAAACATGAGAGAAAAGAACAGAAAAAAGAAAAACAAACAAAAAACAAAATAAAGAGTGGAAGAGAACACAAGGAAACAAAGAACCAAAAAACAAAGAAAGACGGATGGAAAGATAGAAAATTAATGAAAATAGCCCCCCAAATTAAGAAAAAGACACAGAAATAAGAAAAGGAAAACATTAGAAAGACAACTGGAAGACAGAACGAAAAGAAAGAATGAAGGGACAGAAAACGAGTAAACATACTTTTATTCCTGAACAGAACAAAAAACCTACCCTCCCCCCTCCACCACCATCCCCTACACCTCCCCGAAATATCTGACCAATAATCACATAGAAAAGAAAACAAAACCCAGATCTAAGCAAAAACGAACCAGATTGTCTGACGGTCCTATTACAGATTACTGCACACAAGACATAAAAGAGTGTGCAGCCCACGTCCACAGGAGAATGTCACTGCAAAAGATTAAAGAAGAGGGTATTAGCAGATTCAGTGCCTAGGGTATAAGAAGGTAGAGAAAACGTGATGGGGAAACCAAGCAGTGATAAGAAAGAAAATAAAACAAGATGCAACGAAATGAATGAAAGCGGGACAGAAGGAAGTGATGGGATGATGAAAGAAAGAAAGAAAGAAAACATTGGAGGGAAAAACAAAAAAGAAACAAACAAACAAACAAACTAATAGATGGGATACAAAAAAGAAAGAAATTAAATGGAGAGAGAGAAAACAGAAAGAAAGAAAGAATGACAGATTGAACAAATGAATGAATGAACGAATGAATAAATGATTGAATGAATGAAACAAACAAAAAACCAAAGAAAGAAATAAAAAAAGAAAAAGAAAGAAGAAGGAACAAATACAAAGGAAACAGTAAAAAAAGAAAGCAAAAAAAGAGATGGGGAACCTACCAAGAAAAAAATGAGGAAAGAAAAGAAAGTAAAACAAAAAATTCCAATTTACTTTCATCCCAAAAGAGAACAGAAAACTGGCCCCAGAAGAAATCTACCCATGAATCACGCACAGAGAGTAAAACAGAAATCCAAGCAAAAGAAAAACAGCAAAACACCCCATGGACCATACCCTATCCTGGGTGACAGGATAGAAGAGAACAGAACAGAGAGTTTGCAGCAGACATCAATAGGGGAATGTCACCACAATGATTGAAGAATAGGAGACAGGGCAGATTTAGTGCCCAGAAGTGAGAGAAAACATGATGGAAATCCAATTAGTGGTCAGAAAGCAAGACAAAAAATAAGGGGGGAAAGAAAAGAAAGAAAAAAGAGAGGGAGAATATGAGAAGAAGAATTGAGAAGAAGAATTCTGGAAGATTTCTGAAGATGAATTCTGAAGAAGAATTGTGAAGATGAATTCTGAAGAAGAAGAAGAAGAAGAAGAAGAAGAAGAAGAAGAAGAAGAAGAAGAAGAAGAAGAAGAAGAAGAAGAAGAGAGAACAAGAAGAAGAAGAAGAAGAAGAAGAAGAAGAAGGAGGAAGAGGAAAAAGGAGGAGGAGGAGGAGGGGGGGAAGGAGAGAAAGAGAACGAGAAAGAGAGAGAGAGAGAGAGAGAGAGAGAGAGAGAGAGAGAGAGAGAGAGAGAGAGAGAAGAGAGAGAAGAGAGAGAGAGAGAGGGAGAGAGAGAGAGAGAGAGAGAGAGAGAGAGAGAGAGAGAGAGAGAGAGAGAGAGAGAGAGAGAACTCGAACCTGAACTCGAACTGAAAAGGTTTATTCACAAAAAGGCCATTGGTCCATACATGAAGGGGTTTCCCGAACTGCTTAGTATTTTATTGAGAGAAAATAAGGAAAAACACACACAAAAATGAGAGAGAGAACAGAGAAAACATTGAAAACAGAAAATAAAAGAAAGAACAAACGAAGTAAGGGGAAGACAAAATTAATCAAAGAAAGAAAAGAAAGAAGAACAAACCATGTCAAGTTACTTCCATCCCAAAAGAGAACAGAGAACTGGGCCCAGAAGAAATCTCCCCATGAATCACGCACAGAAAGGAAAACAGAAATCCAAACAAAAGGAACACAGCATAACAGCCCATGGACCATACCCTACCCCAGATATCCCAGAAGAGAAGAGAGAGAGTTTGCAGCAGACGTCAATAGGGGAATGTCACCACAATGATTTAAGAACGGGAAACAGGGCAGATTCTGTGCCCAGCATAAAGAGGTAGAGAAAACGTGACGGGAACCTGGACAATTTATTTATTTTATTTATTTTATTCTTTTATACCGAGGATAATGGAATAAGCACTTATGTGCTTTTTTACATCCAGTCCCCGTGTGTGTGCGGTTTTGCAAATTCTGTCATCTGTTCCGAAGGGAAGAAAGAAAGAGAAGAAGAAAAGAAAGAGAAAGAAAGAGAAGAGAAAGAAAGAAAGAAAGAAAGAAAGAGAAAGAAAGAAAGAAAGAAAGAAAGAAAGAAAGAAAAGAAAAGAAAGAGAAAGAAAGAAAGAAGGAAAAAAGAAAGAAAATGAAAGAAAGAAAGAAGAAAGAAAGAAAGGGGAAAAAACCCAAAATGACGTCCCAATAGAAGTAAGAAAGAGAGAGGAGTGAAAGGAAAGAGGAAAATAGAGGAGAAAAAAAAGAACGAAAAGAATTTTTTTTAAACAGAGAAAGAAGTACAAAAAGACAGAAGTAATGAATAAACAAAACAACAACAACAAACAAACAAAAAAACCAAGACAGCAAATCAAAGGAAGAGGAACCATGACGTGAATCTAGACAAAGAGCGGAAAAAATAGAAGAACAAAATTGAGAACTGATTATGAAGAGAATGTATAAAAAGGAAAGAAAAGACAACATGAACAAAGAAGGAAGAGGACCAAACAAAAAGGGGGGGGGGGTGGACGAACCCAAAGCCCAGACGACAAACCTTCAATGCATTTGGCTGCAGTAAAAGAAAAAAATGAATTCTTTCAAATAGAATTCTATAAACCTGTCAGAGCTTTCATCATTGTTAGAAAAAAAGTATTGCTTATGTATGCCTTGTCGTGGATAAAAACTCTAATAATTTATTTCTAGGACTTTCATTCTTCCTTTTTTTTAGGTGTAGAAACTCAAGTATTTTCCTTCCAGATTTTAATTATGTGTGGTAAAAAAATGTCGTTTCTTTGTTCTGATCTAGTGTTTTTGGACATGAGTTTAGAGTGCCCTAAAAGGAAGAATGTGAATAAATTCTAAACATGGTACTGACATTAAATGTTGAAGGCAGTTGGTCTGTATGTTTGAATCGTGACAATCAGAGTCTTGATTCTACAGCGATGACAGTTATGATATCAAGGAAACATAGTTCAGAGGAATGCATGGTAATGTGTTAAAGTATTATATTGAATTGATATATTGTAGTGTAATCAATGCAAAATATATAATTTCAGAGCAACATACGGCGAGGTGATAAAGCACTATACGAATATTATTGTATTATAAGAAGGATGCAATTTTTAAAAATTCAGAACGAAATAACTGCAACGTAATAAAGCACTAGCAAAATATATTGTAGTGCGAGTTGATGAAAAAATAAAGATCTCAGAGCAGTACAAGGTAACCTGATAAAGTACAATATGAAATAAATATGTGGTCATGCAAATCAATACAAAAAATGACACAAATACAAGACATCACACAGAGGCGTATTTCAGTATCATTGACAATACTTTAATTTTTCTTGCGATTTGTTTACTGGTTGTTTTTTCTGGACATCAAAATAGTGGACACTTTGTTAAGAATAAAACAATAACTGCCAGAATAACAACCAAAAATACCATATAAATATCACTCATGTGTGTGTGTGTGCACTCTTGTGTGCGAGCAGAGAGAGAGAGAGAGAGAGAGAGAGAGAGAGAGAGAGAGAGAGAGAGAGAGAGAGAGTGGGTAAGAAGGAAAGATTAATATACAAATTATTCAAACGGGATAAAACTGTATTTTTCATTATTTTACAGTGAGACAGCAACACATCAACACACACGAAGGCAAAAGAAGAGTTTGGAAGTCTACACTATGGCAGATGAAATGAAATCAAAACAGTGGGCTGACTCTTCGTGCTGAGCCTGAATAATGCTTTCGCTTCCAGTCGTTTTTGCACAGGGACTCCACAGTTCAAATGCAGTTTTGCTTTTGTTTGTTGGCTTGTTTGTTTGTTTGTTTGTTTGTTTGGTTGGTTGGTTGGTTGTTTGTTTTACTCGGTAATCCAAAAGGACAAGTCAAATCTAACACAACCTACTTGGCAAGTTCGCGTAAAGGGCCAGCATTATTTAGATTGTTACATTTTAAGGGATTCTGACCTCTCTCTCTCGACCTATCTCTCTCTCTCTCTCGACCTATCTCTCTCTCTCGACTATATATCTCTCTCGACCTATCTCTCTCTCTCGATCCTATTCTCCTCTCTCTCTTCTCTCTCTCTCCTCTCTCTCTCTTCTCTCTCTCTCTCTCTCTCTCTCTCTCTCTCTACCTTCTCTCTCTCTCTCTCTCTTCTCGCTATCTCTCTCTCTCTCTCTCTCTCTCGACCTATCTCTCTCTCTCTCTCCTTCTCTCTCTCTCTCTCTATCTCTCTCTCTCTCTGCTCTCTCTCCTCTCTCTCTCTCTCTCTCTCCTCTCTCTCTCTCTCTCTCTCTCTCTCTCTCTTCTCTCTCTCTCTCTCTTCTTCTCTCTCTCTCTCTCTCTCTCTCTCTTTCTCTCTCTCTCTCTCTCTATCTATCTATTGATCTATCTATCTATCGATCTATCTATCTATCTATCTATCTATTTTATTCTCTCCTCTGTTCCCTTATCGGGTGGGCTGCCTAGTGCCCGGTCTTGTCCTCGGCTTGTTATTTTGCAGGGGGTCTGCCCGCTGGCTTCAGTCGTTACATTTCGACCTCAGAGCAGCTCATTATTTTC
>CM054141.1:34489342-34499342 GCA_028751875.1 Rapana venosa
GATGATGATGATGATGATGATGATGATGATGATGATGATGATGATGATGATGATGATGATGATATGATAAAAATGATAATAACAACAACAATAGCAGCAATAATTATAACAACTCAGGACAATATTTCAATACTCCAGGGGCATCTAAGCATCATAGGGAAATTATACAACTGAAAACATTCAAAAAGATCAATTTATAAACTGAATAAACATTCACACTTCAAGCACACACACATACACACACGCGCACGAAGTATAATCCAAGACTATGCAATATACATATTGAACATACGCTGTAGTTAAAAAAGATGTACATAGAAATACGAACATCCTTATGGTAATAACTTTTCCCGCCTCTCTCCAGCCTACGCTGCAGTAAACAAATGAGCGTAGGAATACAAAAATCCGTTTTGGTACTAACTTTTCCCGCCTTTCTCCCTGCAAGAACAATTGGCGGGAACAGAGGTGTCTTCATTTATAAAAGCTAGAAAGGAAATAATACGTGCGTCTTTCTACTAACCAGACTGAAATGAAACTATGTGGGAGAGATAGTGGAAGATGGCCTGATTTGCTGACTGTTTGGCTTTTATGTGTTACTATCTGTGCTGCCCACATAGGGCTGTTACCATGTTTGGTCTGTGGTATGGAATTAGTCATGTAGAAAAGGCTTCTGCCATAGAAAAGAAAAACAAAGGATTAATAACTAGATGTGGCATATAGATAATGCAGTTTTAAGTGTGTGGTGTCTTGAACCTGGCACACGTGATGTCAGGACCAGTAAGACTGAAAGCCCATTCGTTTATCCGCCTGGATATTATGTTCATCCCCTATCTCATAATGATTGTCACCTAGTCACCACATGAAACCAGCAAGACAGATATCACTATATAGAAGTAGCAGCAGCAACAGACAGTGATGGTGGGGGAGAGCAAAGAAACAGGGTATACCGCTTCCCAGAGACGGAAAGAGAGATGGGCAAGGAAGACAGAAACAAGCAGAAAAAAGAAAAGAAGCAGAAATAGAAAGTGATACCAAAATGCGCTTCTACCCTAGAATGTCCAACATGTCGATATAGCAATTGTATAGACAGATCACATGTATTTCTCACAGAGGAAGACAGTTTATTGGGTAAATGATTGTAGTTAAAAGAAGAATGGCATGAAATCTGGCCTAGATTCGCACAGCAGTAGACAACATAAGAGAGACAATTATTGTAGACATGGCAGAATATAAACATTGCTAAAAGAAAATCCCTCTCTAACCTGCAACACAATGCATGTAAAATGCATCACAATCAGAACTGATATGCCTAAGGAAAAGAAGACAAAGAAAAAAACATGCAAAACAAAGCAAGATCAAAATGACTAAAATAACGCAAGTAAGTCTATGTTGGCGATATTTTCCCGCCTTTCTCTCCAAGTAAAGCCAATTGGCTGGAAAAGAGGCGTCTCCACACATCAGCCAGGAAACGAAACTTTGCCATCTGCCTGCATTCAAATAGACAAAGTGAGAGAGAGGCTTGTGTGGAAGAGAGAAGGAAGAAACAGTAGCGTTACAGGCTGCAAAAGGGAAATGGAACAACGTGATGGGAATCTGCAACATTAGACAAGACCTATAGAAATTGGAGAGGCGCAGAGGAGAATGAGAGTATAGCTATGAAGAACTTTTAGGTGAGAAGAGTATCTAGGACAGAGTGGTAAGCATGGGAAAGGTACAAAAATGTCGGCAAGAGAGTAAAGACTAAGAGTATGGTAAAGTATTCTGTACAAAAATAACGTTTTGCTCTTATACTTGTTGTCATCTTTTTATACTTTTTATCATCTGTTTCCACTGGCGCGTATTCCTCGGAAAGATGTATCACATCGTTACGTATTCGCGAGATGTTTTGCATGCATTGACGTGCGGGACCTCAGTTTACAGTCCCATCCAAAGGACCTCTGGATATGGAGGTTGCTGAAGACAGGGAGAGTGTAAGATAATAATATAATATGTACTGAAAATAGTAATGGCCAAGGTGTAAGCTGCACAGTTTCCATGGACAGCCAAGTGCTAAAAGCTTTGCAGCTGTAAAGACAGTGTTGGTCATAAGAATAGGTGACCATTGAAGGTCATGCCATGAGACCTGTGGGACATTAAAGGCATTGTCAGTCATGTACATTATGTTGCTCAGCAAGATTTGAGAGACTGTGGTTGACTGTCTGTGTCTGTATCTCCTGTTTGTCTGTCTATCTCTGGCTGTCTGGCTGTTTGTCTGTTTGCCTATCTGTCTCTCTGTCTGTCTGACTCTCTCTCTCTCTCTCTCATTACATTTGAGTGCATGTGTGTGTGTGCGCGCACGCGTGTGTGTGTGTGTGTGTGAGTGAGTGTGTGTGAGAGTGTGTGTATGTGTGTGTGCGCGCGTATGTGCGTGTGTGTGTGGTGCGTGTGTGCGCATGCGCGTGTGTGTGCAATTTGTTCTGCCCCTCTTCGTCTCATCATTTAATCTGTCACCTAATCATTTCCCACAATCATCTCCAACACAATTACTTGTCTAGAACTAGCACTCATTTTATTCACGCTAAATCAAAATATAGAAACAAAGAAGAAGAGGACGTTAACCTCTCATCTCATTACTTTGTTGTTTCGCTTCTTCTCTGTTTTGATTGCCCCGTTCCTGTATTTCACGTTTTGTTTCCATCCTCCTGTATACTGGGACAGCCTGACAGAAGATGGTCAACCAGTTACACTGGAAAGGAAGGGGGGTCTTTTGAAAGCAAGGATGACCAACATCTCACCCAAGTCTTAGATGAAACCTCTCTGCTAAAAGCTCTGCAGCGTCACAGTGAGGCAGCATGGTTGGTAACTGGTACAGACATTCAACTAACACCAGAGATTCATCATCTCACTGATTTTTGTGTAAAACATCTACTTTGAATAGGGGGGGGGGGGAGTGGGTTAGGGGGGGCAGTTGGAATAGCCTCATGGCTAGAGTGTTGCGCTTGTAATCTCGAAGGCTTTGGTTTTAGCCACGGTACCACCGAGATGCAGGTTGAGGGGGATTGGTTTTTATCTTTTGTTAACATCAGTGTTGAATCCACTGCCTGGAAAGTCCTTTTGATGAGAGACTAAACCAAGATCTTGTGTGTGAAAACATGCAGAGCAACTTGCACACATGAAGGAACATATTCCAGCTTTCAGAAGGTAAGCCGCGTGTACCGGTAGGAACAGATCACAGAATTTACAAAACCGCATTCACACCGGGACTGGATGTCAAAAAAAGCACATGAGTGCTTATTCCATTATCCTAGAAATGAAAAGAATAAGCAAAACAGAATGTCCTGACCCTCATATTTATCGGACATCTTTGTTTTTCTTTCAAAATGAAAGCCAAACGAGAATAAATACTTTTAGGGATGATTTAATTAGTACACATTAGCTGCACAAGCGAAAGTGAAAGATGTGTGAATCGGATACAGTAATGCAGTAGTGGGCAAGTTGTCAGTGGTGTCTCCACGGACAGACAGCTCAGTGCTAAAAGCTTGGCAGCTGTGAAGACTGTGGCCACTTCATAGGACTGGGGGGGGGGGGGGGGGGGGGGCGCATTGAGCTTAATGCCATGGGACTGGTGGGACATTAGACACAAACGTCAGTCCTAGTGCATTACATGGCCCAGCAGGGTTTGAGAGACTTATGAGTGACTGTTTGCCTTCCTGTGCGTTTGGAGATGTTTGGAGTAGGTTTTGGTTTTGGCGTCTTCTGCCTGAGTGTCTATCTGTGTGTAGCTTTTTCTCTCTGTCTGTCTGACTGACTAACTGTACACTGCTCTCTGTCTCTCTCTCTGTCTCTCTCTCTGTCTCTATCTCTGTCTCTCTCTCTGTCTCTCTCTCTGTCTGTCCTGTCTCTCTCTCTCTCTCTCTCTCTCTCTCTCTCTCTTTTCCAGCGTGCACATGCACGCATTTGTGTGTGTGTGTGTGTGTGTGTGTGTCTGTCTGTCTTTCTGTCTGTCTGTCTGTCTTTTACGCACATAAAAGCACATGTTTTCTTATGCGGCTTTTTTTCTCTATATATATTTCCAATTTAATCTGGTATCTATTTTCCAAAAATTTGTTTCAACACAATTGCTTGTTTTATCATTTTGACCCATTTTATATCAGCCAGAATTTTTTCTTGAAAAATAAAAAACACAGAAATGACGGGAAAATCCCATTTCATTACTTATTCTTTAGTTTCCCTTTTTGTTTTTCGTTGTGGTGTGTGTTGAAACAGACTTACAGAAGATTTATCATATACACGAAAAAGGGAAGAGGCGATATTAGAAAGCGGAGATGGCCATTTTCTCACCCAAGTCCCAGACAAGGCCTGAAAGTTGATAGTCCTGCAGCTGCAGAAAGGTGTGTGTGTGTGTGCGCGCGCGTGTGTGTGTGTGTGTGTTGTGTGTGTGGTGTGTGTGTGTGTGTGGTGTGTGTGTGTGTGTGTGTGTTGTGTGTGTGTGTGTGTCGGTGTGTGTGTGTATGTGTGTGTGTGTGTGTGTATGTGTGTGTGTGTCGGTGTGTGTGTGTGTCGTGTGTGTGTGTGTGGGGGGGTGTCTGTGTGTGTGAAAGAGAGAGAGACAGACAGAGAGAGCACTTGTGCATACGCGCGCATGTATTTGCACAAATTGTTTGACTGAGTTATCAGGATCTTTCCTTTTTTCTCTTTTTTTTTAGCTTTTATGAACGGAATTAACTGGTGTCTTTCGATAGATGATAGGTGCATTTTCAATTTGATCTTTCAGCTAATCATACGAAATGGAAACTGTGTGGGGGAAAAAAAACACACAATGATTAGTTTTGCAGACTTTTGCTTAGTTCTGCTGATATTATACTAGATTCTCTTGCTGACCATGAAGGACATATTCAAGCTATCACCTCGGTGATTCTACAGTAATATTCAGTTGATTAAAAAGCTCCATGCTCTTGCTGAGAAGTGATATACAAATTCAATGTTGAAAACGGGACATGAAATAACTGTGTATGCTTATTTAGGCAGTCTAACTTTCAACTGCTTTGAGCTCAGACGGAACAAAATTTTAAATTTTTAAATTTTATTCTTTTATATCGAGGATAATGGAATAAGCACTTATGTGCTTTTTTACATTTAGTCCCCGTGTGTAGGCGGTTTTGTAAATTCTGTCATCTGTTCCCACCGGCACACAATGACAAAGCGAGAAAACAATCTGAGTTCATTCTTCCCTGGGTTTGGCGCTTACAGGGAATGATACATTGGAAGAAATTCACATTTTAAACTGATGGGAAAATTAGTTACTGAAAGGATAGTTTCATATCAAGCTTTGTGAAAGAGGTGATATCAGAAATGATGTCTGATCAGATCTTGTAACAGACATTATTTCTGATAAGAAAAAAAGGAAAAAAGATTATACAAGAGACAAGCTGCCTGACTAGCAAAGTTTATGACTTTACTCTAGATTTAAGCTCATGAAAAAGAAAAGAAAGAAAACCATAAAAAGAAATTAACTTGGGTGTGCTGACGGCATACGTCCTTCTGCATAATTTATAATCTCTAGAAAACAAAAACCCCATAAACATTTGAAGCCATGAAACATACAGAAATAAGTCATGTCATCACACACACATACACACACGCGCGCGCGAGCGCGCAAAAGGGGTAGCCATATTCATTCTTTCCTTCAGTTTTCATTTTCGTGAATACCGTGTTCAGAACTATCTGTAAAAGCTAACCCACATCTACTTTAAACTCTACCAGGTTCAAGACTACCCGCCAGTATTGTTTCTTTGTGCTGATGAGGTCTGGGACTTTGTTATTTAATTTTGTGTTTGACAACCATCTAAACAAGGACAAATTTTATGAGTTTTTAACGTAACATTTGATTGTCTACTCATTATCTACAGACGAAAGGGAATATTGCACTTATGCTGACATGTAAAGGACACAACAATCTTAATCTTTTATTCATTTATTTCATTTCCAGGAGAATGAAACAAGCATCTCTGTGCCCCTTCCAATGCAATACCCCTGTTCCACGCGGTTGTGTATATTTTGTCACTCGTTCTCACCTACACACAATGGCCTTATCTTCCGAAACGTGGAACAGGTTTTAACATGTGCGCAAGATGTCCTGCGTTCGTTCGCACACGGGGCTTTGGTTTATTGCCTCATCCGAAGGATCTGGAGTTATCGAGAACAACAAGTTTCAGACTTGCAGATCCTGCTTTGACAATGCAATGTTTAATCACAAGAGAAAAAAAGCACAACGAAAAAATAACATATCACATAAGGTAAATATGAGAAAATACCCTATCAATAAATGTGCTTGAAAAAACGAAAATTCAATAGACAAGGAATACAGAAACTAGCAGCAATAAAACCCGGACCAACATGAACAGATAGAATTGCGAAAGAAAATGATGGCAAAAATCCATTTCTAGCATGGACTCTCAAAAAAGTATAGAGATGTGATTTATACAGACGGGTCACCTGCCATCATTACAGGCAGGACATGGCGGGAATGCAGTGGGTAAATCAGCGGGGCTGAAGTGCAGTCTGGTGCACTAAAACATAGCGATAAATATCCTGGCATCAGACAAGATAAGAGGCAATCCTCCAGACAGTTTGATTGCACATTATATATACATCAGACACACACATACACACACACTCACATTCACACACACATGCACAAGCACACGCGCGCGCGCACACACACACACACAGGGATATCTATCTATATCTTTCTTTCTATGTTTCTATGTATCTATCTATATCTATATCTATCTCTGTCTCTGTCTCTCTCTCTCTCTATCTCTCTTCTCTCTCTCTCTCTCTCTCTCTATCTATATATATATATATATATATATTTTATATATAATATATATATATATATATATATATATATATATACAGAGAGAGAGAGATGTATGTGTGTGTGACGTAAGCACTGCAGAGCTAGACAATGCAATATACATTTCATAGAAAATATCACAAAATGTATGGAATGTGACAAAAAGTCTTAGCCGAGTGGTTAAGACTATTTGACTTCAGTCCCACGGGACCATGGAATCGTGGTTTCGAATCTCGGCATCAGCATCTTCTGAATTAAGTTTGAACATGTTTACAAACTCTCAGGTGAACCTAAAGTGTAGATCTTCCAGTGCCTCCATTTCCTGTGTGTACATACACATGAAGATCAAATATGCATATCAGATGTCTCGTAGTTGATGTTAGCATGTGTACAGTGTTGGAAGCACAAACATACTCAGCATGTATCTGGTGCAAAAGCGGATTGCTCTGAAGTCAGAATGTATTTATCAAGGCCAGCGGGCAGATCTGCTACAGAGCTACAAGCACGGGAAAAGGACAGGCGCTATACACATTTCACATGGTAAAGGAATAGAGACAAGCCAGAATATGACATGCAAGGCAAGGCAAGGCAAGACAATACGATACAATCATACAACATCTGCCCAAACAAAACAAAAAAGCCAAAATGAACCAAGAACGAAACAACTGGCTGCAAGAAACTGGCTGTTGACGGCCATTTTCTCACCTATCTCCCTGACTTCAGACATTGGGCAGGAAAGGAGGAGTCTCCATTAATCAGACAGGAAACGAGACTCTGGCGGCTGCCTGCATTCTACAGACAGAGAGAGAGAGAGAGAGAGAGAGAGAGAGAGAGACAGACAGACAGACAGACAGACAGAGACAGAGAGAGAGAGAGAAAGAGAGACAGAGAGACAGAGAGAGAGACAGAGAGACAGACAGAGAGAGAGAAGAGTTCGTATGGAAGAGAGAAGAAAGAAACGGTTGTGCTACAGGCTGCAAAAAGGAAATGGAACAACGTGACGGGAATCTACAACGGTAGGCAAGACCTATGGAAACTGGAGAGGCGCAGCGGAAAGTAAAAGGTGTGACCGTGGTGAACTTAAGGTTAAAAAGAGTGTCTAGAAGAGAGTGTTCGAAATATGTACAGTGCTCTTTAAGGTACGAGAATGTTAAGAAGGGAATGAAGAGTGTAGGTATGGTAGAATGTTTAGGTACAAACAAACCTAGAGTAGAGTAAAGCTTAGGGGTAGGATAACTTTAGGCTCAGAAAAGAACATTTTGCTCTTAAGCCTTGATAATGGTAATGCATGCTCAGCTCAGGTACAAAGTATTGGATTTGCGGACAGAAGTCAAGCTCATTCTTTCAAATGGCATCCGTTCTTCCGGCACACAATTGCCTACTCTTCCTAGGGATAGCCTAGTGGTTAGAACATTGCGCTTGCAATCTGACGACCCGGGTTCGATTCCCGTTCAAGGGGATATTTTCCCCTGGAGTTAACATCAGTACAGACTCCACTCTACCCAAAAGTCCTTCGGATGAGACTCCAAACCGAGGCCCCGTGTGCGAACGCACGCAGACCATCTTGCGCACACGTTAAATCCTGTTCCGCTTTTCGAAAAAGTAGGTCATTGTGTGCCAGTGGGAACAGATGACAGAATTTACAAAACCGCATACACACGGGGACTGAATGTAAGAACATAAGAGCTTATTCCATTAACCTCGATACAAAAGAATAAAAACAAATAAATAAATTATAAGATGGTAACGGGTTTTAACGTGTGTGTAAGATGTTTCGCGTGTGCTTGCGCAAAGAACCTCGGTGTATAGTCTCATCCGAAGGACTTTCGGGAGCGGAGTCAGTACTGACGTTAACTCCAAGGGAAAATATCCCCTCGCTTGAGAGTCTGGATGGTGGCTCAAACTCAGGGCGCCACACCACGAGCACAACCTCTAACCACTAGCTTATCCCTGACCCTAAAGCAGAGAATAAGGTGTACTATAATATAGATTAATTCTGATGTTGTCTTTGTAGCTGTCGGTGTTATGAACTTTGTTTATCTCATAGTTATCTTTCCACCTTCATCCAAAAATCAAAATTTTACTGCCATACTGAGATTTGTGTTTGTCAAACACTTTCTTAGATTCTTTAAAAATACTTCGACCAACATCTTTATCATACAATTTTTTTTCTTTCAATTTTTAAGCAAGACGAACAAATAAAAAGATGAGATCAATGGATGTGCAAACGTTAGCTGTTAAAGAGAAAATGAATGACCAAGTAAATCGGAAATTACGATGGTCAGGTTCTCAGTGGAGTCTCACTGGACACTTCAGTTCTACAAGCATTGCAGCTGTCCAGACTGCGGCCAGCTGATAGTCCTGAATGGCTGACCATTGACGGTCGTGTCATGAGACTGGTGGGGCATCACACAGAATGCCGGTCATATGCATTATGTTGCATGATCAGCAGAATTTGAGAGGCTGAGGTTGAGTGTGTGTGTGTGTGTGTGTGTGTGTGTGTGTGTGTGTGTGTGTGTGTGTGTGTGTGTGTGTGTGTGTGTGTGTATGCGTGTGTGTGTGTATGCGTGTGTGTTGGTATGTGTGTGTGTGTAGTGTGTGTGTGTGTGTGTCTGCGCGCGCGCGCGTGCGCGTGAAGGATATGTACCCATAAACATTTTTTCTTTCCCTGTACTTCTAATTCATTCTGTCACCCATTTTCTTTCCTGTGATTGTCTTAATCAGAACTGCACTGTCATCCCTTACTGGCATTTTTTATAGGCCAAATTAAATAACAACAACAAAAAAGAAACATAATCAAATGCAGAGAGAAAACTCCCTTCTCATTACTTTCATGTTTTTATTCATTTTTCAATTACCTTATCACTTTTTTCAAATTTTCCTTTCCACCCCCTAGTGGTCAGAGGCAGACTGACCGAAGATTAACTCTGCTTCGAAGGGACGGCGTGATGTGATGCTCAAAAGTGGCGATGGCCAATCTCTTACCCATGCACCAAGCCTTAGCATTGGGAGTTCTGCAACTTCAAAGGAAACGGAACGTGATTGAGTTAACGGTACTGGCTGGTCATTGGTTGAAAACTGCCAAGTCTCGTGTACTCCATGTCTCAGCAGGAGGTGCAGATGCTTTCTCTGCTTCATCTGTTGTGGATGTGTGTATACCGG
>CM054141.1:34506842-34509342 GCA_028751875.1 Rapana venosa
CTGTCTCTCTGTCTCTGTCTCTCCTCTCTCTCTCTCTCTCTCTCTCTCTCTCTCTCTCTCTCTCTCTGTCTGTCTGTCTGTCTGTCTGTCTTTTTCTCTGAAATTACATATGTGTGTGTAAGGTAAAAGGTAAAGGTGTCCAATAATCTATGTGGTCGCAGGGGAGTGAGGCGTCAAAGACCTCAGCTTCTCTAGGGGCCAGCATATTGAGGGCGGCGCCCATCTCCTCTCCCTCGCTGCTTTACCTTTCCTGACCCTAAAGAGGGCAGGCACCCATTTACAGCTGGGTGAACTGGGGGAACTGTACTGAAGCCAAGGAGCGCAAACGGTCACCTATCCAAGTGGTAACCTTAAACAACAACAATCATTTTTGGTATGTTTAGATTTACGCTGCTTCTGTTCCACTGTCCCCTTGGGCACGAGCTTAGAAAGCCTAGAACATCAATTTATGGATTTTTGTTTTTGTTTTCATGTTCTCTCTCTCTCTCTCTCTCTCTCTCTCTCTCTCTCTCTCTCTCTCTCTCGCTCTCCAGTGTGGGCGTGCACACGCGCTCTACGCTCACACACACACACACATCACACACACGTACGCACACACACGCACACAAATACACGCACACACATATCAAACACTCACACATACAGAAACACACGCACACACGTAACACACACACAAATGCACGCACACAAACATATCACATATATACATACACACCTACTTACACACACACTTATACACACACGCACACACACACAAACACACACACAGACACATATACTGTTCACTGTTCACTGTTCTGTTCACTGGTCCCGTAACCCGCCAGGGTCGTGGGGGCGCTGCATGGTGGACGAACGGTGGACCAGCTGGCTCCACTTAGCGCGGTCGTGGGCAAGTGCCTGGGTGACACTGAAGTCCTCCCCTGTCCAATCACGGATGTCGTCGGCCCACTTTCTCCTCTGTCTGCCCCGTCTTCTCTTCCCCTGGACTGTTCCTTGCAGGATGGTCTTTGTAAGTCCTTCTGAGCGTGTTACGTGCCCATACCATCTGAGTTTCCTCTTTTTCGCCGTGGTCAGTAGGTCTTCATAGTCCCGCACCTGTTGAGTGATCATTCTGAGGACTTCATTGTTGGTGACATGGTCCTTGTATGAGATGCCAAGGAGCCTTCTGAGGCATCTCATTTCTACTGCTTGGATCCTCCTTTGTAGGTCTGCGTTTAATGTCCATGCCTCACATGCGTAAAGCATGATTGAGGTGACTAGCGCGTTTAGTAACTTTACCTTGGTTCCGAGAGGGATGTTTCTGTCTCTCCATATGGTCTTCAGTCTTGCCATTGCTGCTGCTGTTTGTGCCGCTCTTGCTAGGATTTCGGTCTTCGATCCCTCCTCACTTATGATGGCTCCAAGGTACTTGAAATGGTCAAATTCAACATGGGCCAGAAGCTGATCCACACCATCAAGGAACTCTACTCAAAGGCCACCAGTGCAGTACTCGTACAGGGCACGGTAGGGGAATGGTTCCGTACCTCAGTTGGGGTCCGACAGGGATGTCTGCTGTCGCCGACACTATTTAACATTTTCCTCGAACGCATCATGACTGACGCCTTGGAAGACCACACAGGAACAGTCAGCATTGGAGGGCGAACAATCACCAACCTCAGGTTTGCCGATGACATTGACGGTCTGGCAGGAAATGAAGAGGAACTGGCCAACCTAGTGAAGAAACTGGACGAAATATCCTCACAATACGGCATGGAAATCAGTGCCGAGAAAACCAAGCTCATGACAAACAGTGCCCAGCCAATCACCACCAAGATCACTCTCAACGGAAAAGAACTGGAGACAGTTGACCATTTCAAGTACCAGACACATATACACACACACACAAACACACACACAGACACTGCTTTGGTTAATGAAACCCCATGACAGCCACAAAAATGTGCATGATATTATAGAAGCAAAAAATAAGAAAAGTACTCAAGCGAGCTTCCGATTGGAAAGCTGAAAGTCTTTTCTTCAATTCTTTGGTTTCTTTTCTCTCTAACAAAAATATTTCAACCTGGTAAGAAATCTGGGTTAAATCGATTATTCCTCTGCTGTATAAAATACATAGATGTAGATCAGCTTCTTTGAGGCAGCGCTGAATGCTTTAAATTATTGAGTGGAAGATCGTGTGTTTGAATCCCATTACAGATGTTTCTTTTCTCTAAGACCTAAATGCTCCTGTCCAGAGATGTCTCTGCTATAGGCTTAATAGGAAACTTGGTTTTCAGAGTCGAACGTGATAATGTACATCACAATTAAATATGATTTGACCAACACTGCAGGGTGTCTGGATATCTCGGGTCTGGTAGATTCTGGAATTTGTTAGCCAAGGGAGAAACGGTTGCAACACACGCACGCATGCAAGCGCGCGCTCGCACACACTCACATACACACACACACACGCAGACACGTACATACACGTACACACACGCACACACACATGCACGCGCGTGCG
>CM054141.1:34511842-34524342 GCA_028751875.1 Rapana venosa
CTCTCTCTCTCTCTCTCTCTCTCTCTCTCTCTCTCTCTCTCTCTCTCTCTCTCTCTCTCTCTCTCTCTCTCTCTCTTTCTATAAAAGATACAATTTTCTTCTTTCTGTCCTTTCTTTCTTTCTTTTCCTTTCTTTTCTGTCTTTCTTTCTTTTTTCTCTTTCCTTCTTGTCTTTTTTTCTACTTCTCTCTTGCTTTCTTTTACTCTCTTCTTTTACTTTTTTTTTTCCATTTTTTCTCTCTTTTTTTTATAACTTTATTTCGTTTTTTTTGTTCTTTCTTTCTTTTTTTGCTTTTATTCTATTTCTTTTACTTTCTTTTTTCTTTCTTTCTTTTTTTACTCTATTTCTTGTACTTTCTCTCTGTTTCTTTCTTTCTTTCTTTCCTTTCTTTTACTTTATGTCCTTGTTTTCTTTCTTTTTTTCTCTTTCTCTCTTTCTCTTTCTGTTACCCCTTTGTTAACCCCATTAGCTTCATTCATGAAATGAGAGAAAAGCTGCTCTCAGCCCTGAGACATACTGTACTTTAAGAGTCGGTACTTAGTCCCTACTTACCTGTCGTTACACTGTACTCTGTGTGTGTACGTGCGCGTGTGTGTGTGTGTGTGAGTGTGTGCGTGCGTGTGTGTGTGCGTGCGTGCGTGTGTGCGTGCGTGCGTGCGAGCGAGCGTGTGTGTATACATTTGAATTTGTAAAAAAAAAAACAACCTAAAAACAAACAACTAGTAATTGTAACTGGCTGCATGTGAATGAGTAGGATGAATGAAAGCGCTTTGATTTGGGTTTTTTTTTCAAAATATAGCGCTATATAAATTATTATTATTATTATATTACTCCTGTGGTGTGTGTGTGTGTGTGTGTGTGTGTGTGTGTGTGTGTGTGTGTGTGTGTGTGTGTGGTGTGTGTGTGTGTGGTGTGTGTGTGTGTGTTCGATTTTACGTCTGTTCACTTAAAGCGATATTGGACGTGTGTGTTTGTGAGTGTGTATTGTTTGGTATGGTATATGTGTGTGTTCGATTTTACGTCTGTTCACTTAAAGTGATATTAGACGTGTGTGGTGTGTGTGTGTGTGTGTGTGTGTGTGTGTTGTGTGTGTGTGTGTGTGTGTGTGTGTGTGTGTGTTCGGTTTTTACGTCTCTTCACATAAAGTGATATTAGACGGTGTGTTGTGTGTGTGTGTGTGTGTATGTGTGTGTGTGATGAGAGAGAGAGAGATTGTGTATGTGAGTGTGTGGTGTGTGAGTGTGCGGGTATGTGTGTGTTTGTGGTTGTGTGTGTGTGTGTGTGTGTGTGTGTGTGTGTGTGTGTGTGTGTGTGTGTGTGTGTGTGTGTGTGTGTGTGTGTGTGTGTGTGTGTGTGCTGGAGAGAGAGAGAGAGAGAGAGTGGGGGAATGAAGAAAAGAGGAATAGTAAGTGTGCATGTGTGTGTGTGTGTGAGAGAGAGAGAGAGAAATAGACAGACAGACAGACAGACACACACACAGACAGACAGAGACAGACAGACACACAGACAGACACACAGACAGACAGACAGAGACAGAGACAGACAGAGAGACAGACAGACAGACAGACAGACAGAGACACTGAAAGGAGGGAGAAACCATACATGTAATAAGCTAAAAGTCCTGACCTCCTTTTTCTCCCCCCTAATCTCTTGTTATATGTGATTTTTTTTTAATCCAGAAGTAGAAACGTTTTCTTTATTTTCTTTCTTTCTGTCTGTCTTTCTTTATATCTAGTTCGTGCGATCTATTTCTCATTCTTTTTTTTTTCTCCTTCCGTCTTTTTTTTCTTCTTCTCTTTGTTTTGCATCTTGTTTACTTTGTTTTGCTTCTTTTTCTTCTTTTCTTCTTCCTTCCTTCTTTCTTTTCCTTTCCTTCTTCTTCTTTTTTTCTTCCTTTCTCCTTTTTTTTATTTTATTCTGTCCTTCTTCCTTCGTTTTTTATTTTCCATTCTTTCTCTTCCTTCCCTCTTTTTTTTTTTTCCTGTGCTCTCTCTCTCTGTCTCTATCTCTCCTCTCTCTTCTTCTTCTGTCTGTCTGTCTGTCTTCTTCTTCTCTCTCTCTTCTCTCTCTCTCTCTCTTCTCTTCTCTCTCTCTCTCTCTTCTGCGTCTGTTGGTTCTTCTTTCCTTTCTTTCCCAATTCCTATCTGCCTAGTTTTTTTGAAAGTTACTATGTTTTTTCCGTTGGGTTTTCCTACTGTTTTTCGTTCGTTAATGTTTTTCTCATTTTTTCTCTTTTCTTTCTTCTTTCTTTCTGTGTTTGATTTTATTTTTCTGTCTGTCTTCCTGTCTCACTGCAGCTTATTCTTTCTTTCCTGCTGCTTGTCGGTCTGCCTTTCTTTTTTTCTTTTTTTTAGCTTTTTTCTATCTATCTATCAACATCTATATATCTGTCTGTCTGTCCATATTTATTCATATATATATATATATATATATATATATATTATGTATATATATATATATATATTGTGTGTGTTGTTTGTGTGTTTGTGTGTATGTTTGTGTGTGTGTGTGTGTGTGTGTGCCCTCTTTCCAATGTCTCTGTCTGTCTTCCTGTTGATTGTAGTTTTTTTTCTATTTCATTCCTGCTTCCTGTCTTTCTGCCTTTCCTTTATGCTTTTTCTTTGTGGTCTTTTTTTCTTTTTCATCCTTCCTTCCTTCCTTTCTTTCTTTCTTATTTCTGTCTTTTCTTTCTTTCTTTCTTTTCACCCAATCAGCTTCGTTTATGTGAGGAGAGAAAAGTTCTGTCATGAATGATGTCTAGAGTACTACTCGAGGGCCCTTACTTCTTTGTAGAAAGACTGTCTTCTACAATCAATGTGAGTGTGTGAGCACCAACAATATAACGGAGGATGACAGACAAGGAGGAAGAGAGAAAGTGAAGGAGAGAGATGAGAGGGGGGGGGAGGATGGAGAAAGAGGAGAGACAAACAGAGACGAGAGAGAAGAGAGAGAGAGAGAGAGAGAAAAGACAGATAGATACAGACAGACAGAGGCACAGAGAAAGAGGCAGACAGCAGATAACAGACAGAGACAGAGAGAGGTGGGTAAGAAGAAGGGAACAGAAAAGGGAAGAACGAGTGAGGAGAGAGAGAGAGAGAGAGAGAGAGAGAGAGAGTGGAGAGAGGGAGAAGAAGAGAGAGACAGAGACAGGAAAGGAACAGACAGAGACAAGACAAAGAGACAGAGATAGACAGACAAAGACGAAAACAGAGACAGAGACAAAATTAGAGGGAGAAACAGACAGACACACAGACGGAGACAAACAGACACAGAGACAAATGAAAAAGAGTAACAAACAGACATAGCTCAGTGGTCGGAGCACTCGCTTTCCCCCAGCCAAAGTAAAGCAGCGTCGAGCGTGGTTACCAGTTGGATGGGTGACCGTTTGCGCGCCTTGGCTTCAGTACAGTTCCCCCAGTTCACCCAGCTGTAAATGGGTACCTGCCCTCTTTAGGGTCAGGGAAGGTAAAGCAGCGAGGGAGAGGAGATGGGCGCCGCCCTCAATATGCTGGCCCTAGAGAAGTGAGGTCTCTGACGCCTTGCTCCCCTACGACCTTATAGGTTATTGGACTCCTTTACCTTTACCTTTTTAACAAACAAACAACACAGCGACCATAAAGATGACAGAAAAAACTACTAGCACAGAAACAAACAAAAACAAACAAAAGAGGAAACTCAAAGCAGAGATAAGCATACAGCGATTAATGAAATGAACAGTATATTATATTATATTATATTATATTATATTATATTATATTATATTATATTACATTATATTATATTATATTATATTATATTATATTATATTATATTATATTATATTATATTATATTATATTATATCATTATAAAGTACTGGATAGTGATGGCGAGAAAAAAGGGCAGATGTGTCCTTGTGCCAGACAAGGTCTTTACCCCCTTCTGTTCTGCCTGGCAGTCTGAGACCTGACTGATACCAGGATTATCATTGGCTCCGTACAAAACCTGTGTGAGTCTGTATCGATTTCACTGACCGTGTGATCTGTCTGTCTGACTGTGTGTTCTGTCTGTCTCTCTACATGTCTGTTTGTCTGTCTCTGTGTCTGTGCCCCCCCCCCCTCTCTCTCTCTCTCTCTTTCTCTTTCTCTCTGTCTGCATCTCTGTATGTATAATTATATGTATGTATGTGTATATCTATATTTCTATATATATAATATATATACATATATGCATATATATATATATATCTGTCCCTCTCTTTCTCTCTCTTCGTCTCTGTCTCTCAGCCTCTTCCTCTGTGTGTGCCTCGCTTCCTCTATCTCTCTATCTCTCTCTTTCTCTTGGTGTATGTGAATAATTAAAAAAGAGAGACAGTCACAGAGACAGACAGAGAGAGAGAGAGAGAGGAGAGAGAGAGAGAGAGAGAGAGAGAAGAGTGAAATAGAGAGACAGAAGGGAACAGCGCAAGAGAGACAGAGACAGACAGACAGATAGAGAAACACTCAGAAAACAACAATAATAATAGTAATAACGATAAGAAGAACAAGATTAATATATTATAATAATAATAATAATAATAATAATAATAATAATAATAATAATATAAAATAATAATAATAATAATAATAATAATAATAATGATGATAATGATGATGATGATGATGATGATGATGATGATGATGATGATGATGATGATGATATTGATGATAATAATACATGAACATTATATACCACTGAATCTTGTAAAGCAACAAATCAAAGCGCTTGATTAATTCAAATCATTTACATGCATGCAATCGTCGACAAGTAGGATTAACAGATATATTCACTCACACACACGCACACACACACGCACACACACACACACCGCGCGCGCGCGCGCGTGCGCAGCACACACACACACACACACACACGCAACGCACACACACACACACACACACACACACACACACACAAACACACAGGCATGCACTTATACAAGATGAGAGATGAAGGGGGGGGGGGGGGCTGTTGAAGAGTATAAACATATTATATGGAAGATTCAGATCTTTGCAGTAAATAAGTGTACTTTTGAGGCTTTGAGAAAGGACACACACACACACAAAACCCACAAGAAACAGAAAGACGAAAACAACGAAGGCGAGAGATGCATACACAGCAACATAAAGAAAAGCAAGGAAAACATTAGAGCGAGAAAAATAAAGTTAAAAGAGCGAGTAACGGCATGGCCAGTACTGGCACTGATGGACAGCCAAAGGGCAGAGGTCTCTGCCAAAGCAAAGACTGTATTCCCTCTGCTGCCGCATAGTCTGAGATCTGAGAATGCTAGGATTATCACTGACACCCTGTGACCTACGTGTGTCTGTATTGATTTCACCGATTGTGTGTGTGTGTGTGTGTGTGTGTGTGTGTGTGTGTGTGTGTGTGTGTGTGTGTGTGTGTGTGTGTGTGTGTGTGTGTGTGTTGTGTGTGTGTGTGTGTGTGTTGATGTGTGTGTGTGTATGTGTGTTGTGTGTGTGTGTGTGAGTGTGTGTGGTGTGTGTGTGTGTTTGTGTGTGTGTGTGTGTGTGTGTGTGTGTGGTGTGTGTGTGTGTGTGTGTGGGGGCGGTGTGTGTGTGTGTGGCGTGCGTGCGCCGTCCATATTCGTGGGAGTGGAGTCAGTATTGATGTTAACTCCAGGGGAAACATTACCTTCGACAGAGAGGTGCCTCATTGGAGACTTGAACCCAGGCTGTCAGATCACGAGCTCGATATCTAACCGCTGGACTATTTTATTTATTTATTTATTTTTACCACTTTAAGCCACGAGATTTCTCTGCGTGAAATTCGGCTACTTTCCCTGGGGAGAGCGCGTCGCCACAAGAGCAGCGCCACCTTTTTTTTTTGGTCTGCAACTGTATTTGTTTCCCTATCAGAGTGGCTTTTTGTAAGAATTTTGCCGGGAACAACTCTCTTGTTGCCGTGGGTTCTTTTACGTGCTCTGAATAATATGTGTAACACACGGGACCTCGGTTTATCGTCTCATTCGAAAGACTAGCGCCCAGACCACCACTCATGGTCTAATGGATGGGGGAAAAGTTTCGGGCCCAAACCCTGTCATGGTTCAATGTTTGCAAATGTAGACTGACATCACAAGAGTGCACATGTTGTTGCTGTTGTTGTTGCTGCTGCTGCTCTTACTGTTGCTGTTGTTGTTGCTGCTGCTGCTGCTGCTGCTGCTGCTGCTGCTGCTGCTGCTGCTGCTGCTGCTGCTGCTAATGATGATGTTGATGAGCACTTCCCTGCATAACACCCTGGGGGTCACACAGAATAGCACTTTGACTTACTCGTCCCTCCTGGGGATCATTGCGAGATTGTTAGATACACATTGAAAGGAGGGTTGCATGTATGACTGTTCAAATACCTCATCAAATAAACAGCCAGATTCTGACTTTTGAAAGGATTTCTCCTTAGATGAAGGGTGAATGTTGCTGTGTTAATAGCTTGTCATGGATAAAGGCAATGTCAAAGGAATATTTGAAGGCATGGCATCATGTTCATGTAGCTCTTGGTACTTAGCTCACGTCAGCAAGTGACAAAGCATAACGCCATGCTGATGTAGGCTTTGGCACTTAGCTTACGTCAGTAACTGCACAGCTTTTAGCCTGGAGGCAGAGGAGTGTTCATCATTCTATTTCCCAGATGACGAAGCTTAATGGCGCTATTCATAGTACTCTGTGGCTTAATCCAGAATGTCCAAGCATTGCACTAATTAACCGACCCTCACCTTCACGTCTTTTCCCTGACGGTTTCCCTATAGAAAGTCAGTCCGTGCAATGGCCGACCATCTCACTAGTTAAACTGCTTAATGAAGACTGCCGCTCTCTAGTGGTTTGTCATGGACAGTAAATAAATAAATGCTCTGGCTTTGGTGCACGCCTTTCATGGCTGCTTACTGATTTCAGTTGATCAGTTAACACCCCAAGGATAGGACTAATTAAGTGCTGGTTACATAGCCTCCCTCCCCCTTCCCCCAAGAGATTTGTCAAGGAAGGCCACTCATGAGGCTTTAATGTCATTTGATTAAGTTATGGTTATGTAATAGTTTTGTTCCGCTTGACTTGATTTGAAATATATTTGAAATTTATATTATTTGAAATATTATGGAAGACTTTTGGGGGCAACAATCGTGAAATGGTTCTTTAAATTTGATTTTGGTTTGAGATTGTTTCGGAATGAAGGACTATTGCTCAATATGTATTAGGACTTATACAGGAATATTGTTCAAAATTATGTTTGGAATTGTAAAAGAAATGGTGATAAGAATTAACTTCATGTGTTCTATTCCATGCTCAGTCTTTATCTGTTTGCTACGTTTGTCAGTGCTATACTTTGCAGTTTACTTGGACACAGAAGCACGAAGACAACTAAGACGAGAGGCGCATACACAGGAACACAAAGCAAAGCAAGGAAAAAATTTTGAGAGAAAATTTAAAAAAGCGAGTAACGGCATGGCCAGTACTGGCATTGATGGACAGCCAAAGGGCAGATGTCGCTGCCAAAGCAAAGACTTTACTCCCTCTGCTGCCGCATAGTCTGAGATCTGAGAATGCTAGGATTATCTCTGACACCCTGTGACCTACGTGTGTCTGTATGTTTCATCGACTCAGAAACTTTATTCAATAAATGATGACAAGAAAAGCACAAGTCTCTAATTACACAGTAGGGGAAGATCATCAAGCCCAGCTTATTTCAGTCCCAACCTTGTGGCAAACCAGCAACACTTTTGTACTTTGCCAGCAATGACGCGCCAATTCCACTCTCAAAGTTATAATCTCAATTAAAGTTTTCATGCATTGGACTATCACTTCCACACTTTCATTTCATAGGATAATTGAAAGTATTTTAATCGTGACTATGTACAAGAAATAAATACCAGCAAAAGAAAATCGTGCGTGCACTATTGATGAGCCTTTGCCATCTTAAAGGGACAACTGGAGTATATAGAAAGGCTGAAAAGCGCTCTGCCACACACGCAGCTGTGTCGTGCTATCCAGATAGCCAAATACTTTGATGTCACCTCGCTATCCGAACTGCAACAGTCCAGGAAGTAACCCTGTAAAACAATCCCAGATTTCCCGCACTAACGGAAAAGTACAAGGCTCATACTTCTCACAGACTAAAATCACACACATTGCTTTCACTCTATCCTATTCTGCTACATAAAAATATGGTACTTGTTAAGAACAGGAAACTTGAACTGAGCGAACAGAGGCGCAGCTAACGTCACATCACTGACAATCAGCCCATGCAGCTGTGTCTCTGTCATTTCACTGAGATAAGCCACGCCCACACTTGCTTAACCGATCCCCATCCCTGGAATCGGATGCTGTGGGTTTAAACACCCCCGGGTCACCCAGAATATGAAGGTTGCATCACACATCACACATGGAAATCGCCATCACTACTCAGTGTGGGGGCGGGATAGCTCAGTGGTCAGAGCACTCGCTTTCCCCCAACCAAGTTAAGCAGCGTCGAGCGTGGTTACCGGTTGGATGGGTGGCCGTTTGCGCGCCTTGGCTTCAATACAGTCCCCCAGTTCACCCAGCTGTAAATGGGTACCTGCCCTCTTTAGGGTCAGGGAAGGTAAAGCAGCGAGGGAGAGGAGATGGGCGCCGCCCTCAATATGCTGGCCCTAGAGAAGTGAGATCTCTGACGCATCGCTCCCCTACGACCTTATAGGTTATGGGACTCCTTTACCTTTACTCAGTGTGAGGGAAGAGTGTGTGTATTGGGGGTCTTTCAATATTTGTCCACTCCGTATAAACTTTTTTTTCTGCAGCAATAGCAAATTACTTCTCACAGGAAGTTTATAACCTCTCTGAAAATGGTAAATATTTCATTCTAAAAACATGCCTGATAATGAGGTATGATAAATATATCATGTTTTGAAGTATGAATTTAGGGAGAGGGGGGATTCACTTGCTTCGATCTTTCTGCAAAATGTGCGTTATTTATTCTTTTTTATTTGGGGAGGGGAGGTAGGGGAGGGTAAGATTTTATGTGCCTTTAAGGGGTTCTGGAATAAGCATTGATTTTAGCTGGATTTAGCAGCCCTACTCCGACTTCAGCCGCGAGCGGGAGGGGGGGGAGGGGAGGGGGGGAAGGGAAGACAATGATGAGCTGCTGTCCTCGGTGAATATCAGCGGATTTGTGTAGCTGCTTTCATCTTTCTCCGACATCTGTTGTCAGACGAGAATATTGACAAAAGAGTTATGAAGTTCAAAGAGGTTTGCAGGAATTGTTCGTGGTTGTTTTCTTGTTCTGTTTGTTGTTGCTGTTTTTGGTGAATACGATGATGTTTACTACTTTTTGTTGTTGTTGTTTTCGTATATGAATCTCAGTTGCATGTGGCATTGTGTAGATAACGGTACATTACAGCTACACTTTGTTCCATGTTCTTCATCATCATCATCGTTGTCGTCGTTGTCATCAGCGTCTATGCCGTCATCTCCTCCTTTTTCTTCTCCTTGTCTCCTTATTATCATCATCATCGTCATTGTCTTCTTCTTCTTCTTCTACTTCTTCGCAATTCTTCTTCTTCTTCTTCTTCTTCTTTTCTTCTCTTTTTTTCTTCTTCTTCTTCTTCTTCTTCTTCTTCTTCTTCTTCTTCTTCTTTCTTCGTCTTCTTCTTCTTCGCAGTCTTCTTCTTCGCAGTCTTCTTCGCAGTCTTCTTCGCAGTCTTCTTCTTCTTCGCAGTCTTCTTCTTCGCAGTCTTCTTCGCAGTCTTCTTCAAAATGATCAAAACAACAGCAGCAACACAAACACACTTGGTTTATGCAAACAGCAAAAGCAAAAAAGGACAAAGACTCTCTATTCCTGCGAAGCAATCTAATCAGATAATGTCAACACGCGTGCCAGGTTTTGCACTCTATTCCACCTTTGATGTCCTGAAGTTTAGTAGGAGGGTAAAGAAAAAGCTGCGTAAAGTTTCTCTTTGATTAAAATACGGATAAGAGTATACTTGATTTGATAGTCTTCACGCGTGAAGCTAAATAATCACATTGTGTCCACACACGATAGGTGGATCGGTGAACTTGAGGTAACACACTAAGAAAGTGAAAAGAGCAGGTTCGATTCCCGTTTAGAACTAAAAAATTTTCCCCATCCACTCTGCTTTGAGTGGTGGTCTGGGTGCTAGTCGTTTGGATGAGACAAGATCTGTGCAAAAAAATTTCAGCGCACGTAAAAGAACTCACAGCAGCAAGAGAATTGTTCCTGGCCATGTTCTGTAGAAAAGGACAATCTCATAGGGAAAAAAACCGCTTGAAAGCAGAAAAATATGGGTGGCGCTGCTCTTTTGGCGATATGCTTTCCCCGGGAAAATCAGCAACAAATTTCGTGCAGAGAAAATTAATCTGCTGTGACTTAATCTATCTATCTATCTATCTATCTGTCCCGTAGTCTGCCGACCGTGGGGGCACCCTCAAAGACTCAACAACCAGTTCCCTCCATTCCTCTCTCTGTTCTGCCTTTCTCAGGGTTTTGTTGAGTTCTAGGCCTGTCCATTCGCTGATGTTATCCTCCCAGCTCTTCCTTGGTCTGCCTCTTCTTCTTCCTCCTTGGACAGTGCCTTGCAAAACTGTCTTTGCAAGTCCTTTTGATCTTGTGACATGCCCATACCATTTAAGTTTACGCTTTTTCACGATCGTTAGAAGGTTCTCATAGGGTCCAATGGTTTGCTGGATTCTGTTATGCACGCTTTCGTTGCTTATGTGGTCTTTGTAGGAGATGCCAAGGAGTCTCCGAAAGCATCTCATCTCCACTGCCTGTACTCTTCTCTCCAAATCTGCAGTCAGGGTCCATGATTCACAGGCATACAGAAATATGGATATGACATGCTGTGACTTAAAGCGGTATTTAATTCAGTTCAATCCAATTTAGCACACAAATCAAATTTGGCAACCTACAGATGAGCACAAAATGCTGCTGTAAATGGGCCCTCTGATGGTACACATGTTAAAATACACGTGTCTTAATCAGTCACTTTACTTTTTTTTAATTGAGTGACTGTGTGTGTGTCTGTGTGTGTGTCTGTGTGTCTGTGTACGTGTGTGTAAGTGTGTGTGTGAGGGTGTGTGTTTGTGCGTGTGTGTGCGTGTGTGTGTGTGTGGGACGTTTTGTGCGAGTGTGCGAGTGTGCGTGTGTGCATGTGTGCGTGTGTGTGTGTGTGTATGAAGCAGTAGCAATCGCAACAACAAAAACAGCAATATCCTTTTCTTCTTCCTCCTCCTCCTCCTCCTTTTCCTCCTCCTCCTCTTCCTCCTCCTCCTCCTCTTCCTCCTCCTCTTCCTCCTCCTTCTCCTCTTCCTCCTCCTCCTCCTCATCATCATCATTACCATGCTCATAAGGTCTTCTTCTTCTTCTTCTTCGAAATTCTCTTTTTTCTTCGCAATTCTTCTTCGCAATTCTTCTTCTCCTCCTCCTCCTTTTTCTTATTCGCAATTCTTCTTTGCAATTATTGGCAATTATTCTTTAAGAAATCATTATCACGACCACTACCGCCGCCACCCGCACAGCCTCCGCAACAACAACAACAACAACAACAACAGCAGCAACAAGACACACAACATACATATACTAGTAGCTTAAGGGAAAGGGCAACGACCGCACCTTCACTGCCGTGAGACATCAAAGCCAACGCCAGACCGCATCAAGTCTAAGGCCAGGGTTCAAACCGCAAGACCTCTCATACCAGCTTTGATGTCTTTGAACACAACCAAAACAACAACAAAAACATAGAGCGCCGCGGCGATAGGGAAAAAAATCCGACTTTAAAGAAGTAGCTGTGAATTTGTTTTTTCAATGCAGTGAAGATATAGTACATCTGACAGGTTAATTAACCTTTTTTTTGTGGGGGGGGGGGGGGGGGGGGGTTGTAATCTAATGCAGTTTGGCTTGATATTTGCTTTGATTTGGTTTTCTTGTGAAGCGGGATGTGGCTTGTTTTGAAAGTTTTTTGTTTGTTTGTTTTGGTTTCGTGTTTATGTTTGTTTTCGTTTGGTTTTGTGTGGGGGAAGGGGGGTAGGTGAGATGGAGTTTGGCTTAGGTTTTGTCTTTTGTCTCAATAATTATCAGCTGACTGAGAGACACAGACAGGCAGAGAGGAAGGCAGAAAGGCAGATAGAGAGACAGACAGACAGACATAGAGAAAGACACAAACAGAGAGACAGACAGACAGACAGACAGAGAGGTGGGGGAGGGATGGAGAGAGACAGACAGACAGACGTAGAGAGACAGAGAGAGAGTGGGTTTTGATGACCCAGTTGTGAAAGGCCGTGGCCCCCCACAATGGAGTTTTGTCATGCAATGCATGCATCCCATCATAAAGGTACAAGGAGTATTGATTTACTACGTAGGGATTTTGCCATACACTTACAATATAATATGAACTAAGAAACAACGACGAGAGAGAGAGAGACAGACAGACAGATACAGAAAGAAATACAGGGAGTTTTCCATATACTTACAATATAATATGGA
>CM054141.1:34531842-34559342 GCA_028751875.1 Rapana venosa
GTGTGTTACAGTGTGTGTGTGTGTTATTTGTGCATATGCGTGTGTAAGTGTGATCGCGAGCACGCGCGTGCCTGCGTATGTGTGCATGTATGTGTGTGTTCGTGTGTAAGTGTGTGCGCGCGCACGCGCGTGCGTGTGTGTGTGCGTGTGTGTGTGTGTGTGTCTGCTTTTTCTCTTAGACAATATCGATAACGGAGTGGCCTTGAGTTTGAAGACTTGCAAGTAACTGGTGTTTTAAGCGAAATGCTGCATATATGACATTTGTGAAATTCTTGAAGTAAACAGAATCGCAAGTGTTTGCTCTTTTTTGTAAAAAGAAAAGGAAGATAACAAAGTGTACTCCATTCTTCCTCCTCCTCTACCTCCTCCTCCTTTTTCCTCTCCTTCTCCTTCTTCTTCAGAAGTCTGTTTCGCAATTCTTCTTCTTCTTCTTCTTCTTCTTCTTCTTCTTCTTCTTCTTCTTCGCAATTCTTCTTCTTCTTCTTCTTCTTCGCAATTCTTCTTCTTCTCCTCCTCATCCTCCTTCTCGCTCTACTCATCCTCTCCTTACTGTTTTGTTTGCAATCTTTTTGCATACTTTTGCTTCTCTTTTATGATTTATCTTCATTTCTTCATCCATTTGTTTTTCATTTACGTTGATTTTCTCATCATTTTCCTTGGTCTTCTATTTTCTTTTAGCTGAAAAACTGAAATAAAACCTAAGATCAAAACCTGAACCCTAAACCATAATCAAGGACAAAAGAAAGAAAGAAAGAAAGGATGGAAGAAAGAAAGAAAGAAAGAAAGAAAGAAAGAAAGACAGACAGACAGAAAGAAAGAAAGAAAGACAGACAGACAGACAGACAGACAGACAGACAGATAGACAGACAGACAGACAGACAGACGGACAGACAGACAGACAAACAGACAGACAGAAAGAAAGAAAGAAAGAAAGGAATGAAGGAAGGAAAGAAAGAAAGGAATAAAGGAATAAAAGAAAGAAAGAAAGAATTAATCAATGAATGATCTAATCCATGAATGTAGTAATCAATGAATGAATTTTTTTATATAAATTAAACAAAAAGAAAGAACCACAGAAGCACAAGCCAAGTAAATAAATCAAACAAGCAAAGAAGACAAATATTTGTTTAAAAAAAAACACACCCAAAAACACCCAAACCAACATTCCTGCAGTTCCGTGACAAAGCTAAACTGTATGTTGCTCCTCTCTCAGTTCGGGGAGAGTGTAGCAGACGTTTCAATTCCTTCCAGGCAAAGTGGTTCCACTGTAAATTAAGGAGTCTAGAGAGCGTTTGGCTTCCTTCAGACTGGTGTCAAGGCCTTGATGACGTCAGCCATAGTCGTCACTCCCTGATAGTTTATCGGTGAAAGATGTGTTGAGAAATGAAGGTCGGTTTGTGGGTGTGTACACGCTGTGTTTATCATCTTTGAAAGTTTTCTGTTGATTCCTGTTGCTTTTCGTTGGGTTTTTGTTTGTTGTTTGGTTGTTGTTTTTTCTCCCAAAGATGTTACGTCGTGAGCGTGCACGTCTGTGTCTAGATATCTATGCATTGTTTATAGTATGCTTCAATGTTTTCAATTCAACGTCCGTTCACTCTAAGTGATATTAGTTATATCCCTCTAAGTGGTATTATAGTATGCTGTTGGTATAAAGATGTCTGGTTTCTGGTCACAAGTAGTGGTTCAATGGTATGAGAAAGTAAATATTGTAGGCCTTCTTCTTCTTCTAATACTACTACTAATACTACTACTTCTTCTTCTTCGCAATTCTTCGCAACTCTTCGCAATTCTTCGTCCTCTTCGCAATTCTTCATCCTCGTCTTCTTCTTCGCAATTCGTCTTCTTCGCAATTCTTCTTCGCAGTTCTTCGCAATTCTTCTTCTTCTTCTTTTTCTTCTTCGTCTTCTTCTTCGCAGTTCTTCTTCTTCGCTATTCTTCTTCCCAATTCTTCTTCCCAAAATTCTTCTTCATCCTCTTCACACATTTTTGAAATTCTTCTTCGTTCTTCGTTTTTGCCCACCATTAAGGTAGCCGCATCCTGAAATCGGGGATGGTGTCTAAACACGACACCTGTGTGTATGCGTATTCTAGCTTTAAAATCTGTCATACGTTCCTACTGGCACGGAATGGCCTACTCATCCAAAAGGCGATGGGACGGGCTTTTAACGTCTGCGCAAAATATTCTGTGTGCGTTTATGCACAAGACCTAAGTTTATAGTCTCATCCGAACGACTTTCAGGGGAAAGTGCAGCTGATACTGATGTTAGCTCTAAGAACAAAAAAATGCCAGGAACGAATTCCTCAGTGGTGGCTCGAACCCAGGCCGTCAGATCACGAGCACAACCACTAAGCTATCCTGCCTCCCCCCCCCCCCTCCCCCCCACCCATCCCCCACCCCACCCCGACACCCGCCCTTCTCCGCGAGAAAAGAAATTTAACTTTTAAGGAGTTAAGTGTCGACCCCTATCTCCCTGGTGTCGTGCTTTCTTTTTCTGCAGACAGCCAGACAGCCAGACAGCCAACAGACAGACAGACAAAATGCACTGTTGATGATATAAAATGATTCCATTTCCTCCGGGCTTGACTGGGGTGGTGTGTCTAAATGACGTCATCAGAAGACGTCATCAAGGACTGAGGGTTATCGGGAAGACGGGTGTTGAGAAGTAAAGTTCAGATGACGGTGGTTCAGATTCATACATGACTTTCTGCGTTGTTGTGTGTCTGCTTGGATGAAAATTCGTTGTTGCTGTTTGCTGTTGTCGTTGTTGCTGTTTTAAGATTCAGTTAGCTTCGAAGATGGTCTTGTTCTTTCTTTCTCTCTCTCTCTCTCTCTCTCTCTCTCTCTCTCTCTCTCTCTCTCTCTCTCTCTCTCTCTCTCTCTCTCTCTCTCTCTCTCTCTCTCTCTCTCTCTCTCTCTCTCTCTCTCTGTCTCTCTCTCTCTGTCCTCTCTTCTGTCTCTGTCTCTCTCTCTCTCTCTCTCTATCTCTCTCTCTCTCCTCTCTCTCTCTCTCTTCCTAATGTCATAACTAATGTAATGTTGTTCTGATATCTAGGGAGGTTTTTATTTTCATTTTATTTTATACCCCTGTCTGTCACGGCAGATTTCTCTGCGTGAAATTCGGTCTGCTCTCCGCGGGGACAGCGCGTCGCCACAAGAGCAGCGCCACCCATTAATTGTTTCCTGTCTTCCTTCATCTGTATTTTTTTCCCTATCAGAGTAGCTTTTTTCTACAGAATTTTGCCAGGGTCAACCCTCTTATTGCCGTGGGGTTTTTTACGTGCGCTTAATAATACTGTGTAACATACGGGACCTCGGTTTTTCCTCTCATCCAAAAAGACTAGCACCCAGACCACCATTCATGGTCTAAAGGATAGGAGGAAAAGTTTTGGGCCCAAACGGGGGATCAAACCCGGACTTTTCGCTTTCTTTGCGGGTGCGTTACCTCTAGACCACCGATCCACGGATACGAGGTGAAAAACTTGAAGCCGGCTGCGCATAGGTCTGCAACCTGTTTGTCTTAGCAAGGCAATTTTTCACAGTGCCAGCTCTGTGAGACTGGGAAGTGTCGCTCTCTCCCGTTATCTTCCCTGCTGCAAGCTCGCTTTGGCTACACTCCACCTTTAGCTATGTAGCATCTTCCAATAGAGTGCATGCTAAGTCCTACTACATGAGTGCTAGAGAAATCTGCGTGACTTCAAGTGTTACACAATAACACAGTACACAGTTCGGAATTTTTTGTTTTTTATTTTATTTTTCACATATCTTTTGAAGTATGAAAGAAATGTACTTTGTTACTTGTTTTTTTAGGATCGAGGACATAGATCAATACCAGGTAGTCTTGAGAAAGTTGGAAATGTTCGTCAAATAAGGATTGGTTGTGTTCTTACAGTATTGATATATGTATGTTGTGGTCAGGCAGCTAGCAAACGATAAATGACTGAGAGGGGTACGAATGTTTGCTGAAAAAAAGTAAATAAACAAATCCAAACCTACCAAACGTGTGCAAAATGACACGAGTTTTGAGTCAGAGGCTAGTCTTTTACGGAACATGAATTTTTTTTTTCGTTCTGTGTATGCCTTAATACGTGCGGTATGAATGCAAAAGTAATATAGGAAAACAGAAGGAAAAGTGGCCACAAAAATAAATGCGGTGTGTAGCCTTTCCTCTGCTCTCCGTTCCAAGATGGCGAAGATAAAGGGACTGTAATCTCGTTGGTGCACGGGCTTGATGACATTTTAAAACTGATTAGTCTGTGCGAGTTATTCGCTTTTTTCTCTGCACCGCTTGTTTTGGGTTGGGTTTTTTCTTTAAGTGAATGATTCATGATGCTGATTGTGTATCGTTTGTTTGTGTTCGCTTATCTCTGTCTCTCGTCTGTTCGCTTGTTGGTTGGTCTCTTTGTCTGTCTGTCTGTCTGCCTGCCTGTCTGTCTGTGCCTCAGTCTCTGTTTCTTTCACTTTCTCTGTCTCCATATATGTCTAACTGTCTGTATCTTTGTCTTTCTGTCATCCTCTGTCTGTTTGTCTGTCTGCCTGTTCTTTCTCTGTCTCTGTCACTCTATCTGTCTGTCTCTGTCTCTCTTTCTCTGTCTGTGTCTCTGTTTGTGTCTCTGTCTGTGTTTCTGTCTGTCTATCTCTATCACTTTCTGTGTCTTTGTCTGTGTCTCTGTCTGTATCTCTCTCTCTCTCTCTCTCTCTCTCTCTCTCTCTCTCTCTCTCTTCATCTCTCTCTCTCTCTGTCTCTCTTCATCATCATCTTTTTCATCTGTCATCCTGATCACAATCGTCGTCTCTTCTTCTTTTCGTTATCTTCTCGCAGTCTACTCTGCTTCTTCTTCTTCTTCTTCTTCTTCTTCTTCTTCTTCTTCTTTTTCTCTCTCTCTCCCTTTTTCTTCTTTCTTACTCTCCCTTCTTCCTTTATCATCACTCCGACCCCCCCATCCCCCCCCAGCCCCTTCTTCATTCCCCCTCAATCAGTATTCAGGGAATCTTCAACAGACGTATGTTTTCCTTCCATCATCCTTCTCTATCTCACGTTTCAGGATCATCAGTCTGATGTTATTCTGATATTGATGCCTCAAGGAGGTTTAGACCTTGATGTAGGTTCTCCGTGTGGAGAGACCGGACTCCTGTTTCGTGTTAGAGCGAAGACAATCTTCTTTCTTGACAGCGTTATGCCAGCGTTGTCAGTGTAGGAAGATGAGGGGGTTGCTCCTGTTCATGTTATGTATGTAATAATAATAATAATGTATGGAATTTATATAGCGCTGAATCTTGTAAAGCAACAAATCAAAGCGCTCAGATTTTATTTCATACCACTTTAAGTCACGGCAGATGTATTGTGTATGTATGTATTGTTTATGTATGTATGTATGTATGTGTGTATGTATTGTTTATGTGTGTATGTATGTATGTGTGTATGTATGTATTGTTTATGTATGTATTGTTTATGTATGTATTGTTTATGTATGTATGTATGTATGTATGTATGTATGTATGTCTGTTTTTGCTTGTCGTGTGTCTATTTGTCTGTCTATCTCTCTCTTTCTCTCTCGCTCTCTATTTATCTATCTATATATCTATAACTATATCTATTATATATTATATATATATTTCCCTATGTATCTATGCATGTATGTATGCATGTAATTCTCTATCTAGCTATCTCTCTGTCTCTCTATCTCTGCCTATGTATGTATGTATGTCTCTCTCTCTCTCTCTCTCTCTCTCTCTCTCTCTCGCTCTCTTTCTCTGCAGACACAGTTTATGCTTAAAATATTTAAAGTATCTGATTATCTGTTCATGTAACTAATGTGTGTGTATTTGTGTGTGTGTTTTTGTGTGTGTGCGAGTGTATATGTATGTATGTGTGTGCGTGCGTGCGTGCGTGTGTGTGTGTGTGTGTGTGTGTGTGTGTGTTCGTGTGTGTGTGTGTGTGTGTGTGTGTGTGTGTGTGTGTGTGTGTGTGTGTGTGTGTGTGTGTGTGTGTGTGTGTGTGTGTGTGTGTGTGTGTGTGTGTGTGTGTGTGTGTGTGTGTGTGTGTGAACAGACAGACAGAGACAGAGATAGTACATTTTTCTGTTTAGGAAATCTATCTTTCTTTGGTCGCGTGTCTGACTTTGTCTCATTAGTAATGACGAACATCGCTCGGTGGATATGTGTCCTTTTCACCATACTCTTATATCGTGATGTGATGCGTCACTTTGATATCATGATAGCATCCCTAACAAGGTCGTGAACTCGATAAAGAATATCTATATAAATGCTTGTCTATCATCATCAAGTCAAAACGCATCGCATTCCATTCCCTGTCTCTGTCGGTCTCTTTGTCTGCCTGTCTGTCTCTGTCGGTCTCTCTGTCTGCCTGTCTCTCTGTCTGTCTGTCTCTGTCTGTCTCCCTCTCTGCCTGTCTGTTTCTCTCTGTCTCTGTCACTCTCTCTCTCTGTTACTCTCCCCCCCCCTCTCTCTTCCCCTCTCTCTCCCTCTCTTTTTCTCTCTCTGTTCTTTGCCCCTACCAATTTTCCTCGCTCTTTTATCCAAGATGGCCGAGATAAAGGGGCTGCACTCTCGTTGGTGCCGTGGCATGATGACATTTTTAAACTGATTAGTCTGTGAGAGTTATTTCTTTTCTTTGCTGTACCAGTTTCTTTCTTTTCTTTTCTTGTTTTCTTTTCTCTATCTTAAAGAATGATTCAGGATGTTGATATCAAGTTGTTTGTTTTTGTCTGGCTGTTTTGTTCTCTCTGTCTATGTCTCTTTGTCTCTGTCTCTCTCTCTGTCTGTCTCTCTCTCTCCTCTCTCTCTCTCTCTCTCTCTCTCTCTTCTTTCCTCCCCCCCCCCCCCCCCCTCTCCTCTCTCTCTCTTTCTCTCTCTCTCTCTCTCTCTCTCTCTCTCTCTTCTCTCTCTCTCTCTCTCCTCTCTTCTCTCTCTCTCTCTCTCTCTCCCCTCTTTTCTTCTTCTTCGCAATTCGCTTCTTCTTCTTATCTATTCGCATTCTCTTCTTACAATCTTCTTCTTCTTCCAATTCTTCTTCTCAATTCTTCTTCTTCACAATCGTCTTTGCGTTCTTTTCTTTTGTATTCTTCTTTTTCATTCGTCTTCTTTCTTCTTTGTAATATTCTTCTTCTTCTTTGCATTCTTCTTCTTCTTCTTTCGCAGTTTTCTTCTTCTTTGCAATTCTTCTCTTCACGGTCTTTTCTTCTTTGCAATTTTCTTCTTTCTTTGCAGTCTTCTTCTTCTTCTTTGCAGTTTTCTTCTTCTTTATTCTTTGCTTATTTTTTTGTTGTAGTCTTCTTCTTCGCATTGTTTGTATTTTTTCTTCTTTTTATTCTTCTCCTTCTTATTTGCTTTTCTTCTTTGCATTTCTCCTTCTATTCAAGCTCTTCACCTCTTTTATCATTTTCACCCCTTTCATTCCACTTTTCGTGTTCATGGCTTTCCTGATCACTTCGGTATCTTTTTCTGGCCATTTTCTGCAAAAGTCCTTGTAACTGCTCTGACTCCTACACAGACGACAGCACTTGCGATAAGCTTAACACCTGCTTTGACACCAGCATTGCCATGGGCCTTCACAGTCACAAACAGGTGCTGCGCTGCTCCAATGCTAAATGGTTGTGCATGGCACAAGTTCATGATCAGTCGTGACTGATGGCAAAATAAAACGCCCTCACCTCGTTTATACATGAATCTGCTCTAGAAATAAGCGGTATGTTTGAACAGCTTAAAACAAAACAGCAATGGAATAGAGCATCCAGCTCAAACAACATAGTGTAATTCTGTCTGCCACTTACATGAAAATAACGATGAAGAATCATCGTCTGATATCAGTAAGGCTCATAGAAGACAGACGTAAAAAAACATCATCGTCTCCAATAACTTAAAATGGACCAACAATAAAATCGAAAACATTGATACTAACATTAACTACAACTATTCCAACAAGTGCGTTGTATGACAGCTATAGATCAAACAAGCATGTCATTATAATTATGCAATGAATTACAAAGTTTTACATCAAGCTAAGATATTGAAAGTGAAAACAAAATCCTAAAAAAAAAACCACCTAGAAATACCAGCCTCTGACCCTACCTTGACACTATTGAACTGTCTAGTTTGTTGGCCAGACAGCGTAATAGTATCCCCAGACATAAACCTATGATTGACAGTGCAAGCGAGATTAGAAGATTGGGCGTTCTCCAGACTGATTTCATGTTTTCGTGACGTCAACAGCTGTCATCAAGACGACAGGTGTTGAGAAATTCATTACAGGTGCCCGTGCAAAATCTAGGCCTGGTGTGTTTTGCTGAGTTAGGTTATTTTGTCACAGATTTGAATGTGAGGGTGGGGGTGGGGAGAGGGGATTGGTGTGTGGGTGTGTGGGTGTGGAGGGTGTTTGTGTGTGTGGAAAAGTATGTGCATGCGTGTGCGCGCGCACACGCATATGCGTGCGTGCGTGTTTGTGTGTGTTGTGTGCGTTTGTGGGTCTTCGTGTGCACAAGTGCGCGTGCTGGTGGTCTGTGTGTATATGTATATCTGTGTGCGCGTACGTGCGTGTGCTCTAGTGCGTGTGTGTGTGTGTGCAGGCGTGCGCGCTCGTGTGCGTGCGTGTTGTGTGTGTGTGTGTGTGTGCGCGCACACGCGCATATGCGTGTCCTCGACCCTGCGTGTATTCTTGATACCTGCTTGTGACTAAACATACATGATAGTCATGCATACGAACACATATTACGTTCTTGCACTCTTAGAGTATGCCTTCCTTCCAGTATCTAAGTTACGTATAGGCCTACGTGCCACAACACACATACACAGACACACAAGAACACACACACACACACACGCACACACACGCGCACACACACACAAATAACACACACACACACGCACGCACGCACGCACACACACACAAAGAACACACACACACACACACGCACACAAACACACACACAAACACACAAGCGTATTTTAACGCCAGCACGTAGCATCCCTATTTCGAAGATAAGCAGAATGATACCATCACTGTTTCAAGTTCACCAGCAACCTGAACGTGGGGGGGGGGGGGGGGGGGGGAGGAGGGGGGGGGGGGGAGAAGGGGGGGGAGGTTATTCCTTAACACATTTTTCTCTCAATCACACACTTCATAACCAAAGTCATGTTATACTGATACCCTTAAGGAGGTCCGACACATGAAGCAGGATTTCTATAAACCTCTCCCCCCCCCCCCCACCCCCACCACTGTTTATATCAGTGGGGAGGATTCTTCACAGTGCTGACTCTTGTGTGAAAATGGGAAGTCCCAGTGTAGTGATCTCTCTCTCTCTCTCTCTCTCTCTCTCTCTCTCTCTCTCTCTCTCTCCTCTCTCTCTCTCTCCTCTCTCATCTCTCTCAATCTCCCCTCTCTCTCTCTCTATCAATATATTGTGGCCCTAGGCCAATGTGCACTTATACCATTTCAGAGTTCAGAGCTCTCTGTCTCTAACTCTGTCTGTCTGTCTGTCTGTCTGTCTGTCTTGTCTGTCTGTCTGTCTGTCTGTCTGTTCTCTCTCTTCTCTCTCTCTCTCTCTCTCTCTCTCTCTCTCTCTCTCTCTGTGGGAACGGATGACACAATTTACAAAACTGCAAATACACGGGGACTGGAAGCAAAAAAAAGTACAAGAGTGCTTATTCCATTATCCTCAAAATAAAAGAATAAAAATGAAAATAAATTTCAAAAATTTAAATCTCTCTCTCTCTCAGCCAGCCAGTCTTAGCCTACTTTTTCCGTGTTCTTCCTCTCCAGACAAGGGGCTGTAATAATGTCGTTGGTGCACTGGTTCTTGATGGCATTTTCAAACTGATTAGTAATGAAAAACTCAACATATTTTGTGCGTAGGCTCATTCTCCACACAATAGAGATATTGACACCAAACAAATTTTAAACAGCTCTTTTACTGCTGTAGAACAACTTCACAACAGGATTTTATGTTATGTTTACTCATCAAAAAAGTTTCACATTTTAAAAAAAAATCTTTACCTTCTTAATGAACGAAATTGTACATTTTATTGATTTTGATTAGATATAATTTGGCCAGATGACAAGTTACATAAAAACCCGATTATAATGTTGTATACAAGTGTTTATCTCATAGTATGCTGAATTTTCAGCAGCTGTGTTGATTATGAGAGGAGTAAGAGTACGCACATTGTTCTGAATAAAGCGAAATGAGAAAATCGCCATTAAAGAAGGGGAAAAAATACTATGGTTTTTATCCTAAAGTGGAAAGACTCAAAGGAGATATGAACATCTCCCTGGGGTTGGAAACTTCTTATGAAAAAAACCCAACATTATCTTTCTTTCACCAGGTGGGCTGTCGATGCACAGACAGGAAATTGTAAGACAAACAATTCCAAATATAAAAATCCGTTTTGTCTTTGTGAGTGTGAGAATCGGGTAAAACAATTACTTTTCTTCATGGAATATTGGAGAGAAGTCGTTTTACGTTTGCAATCTCGACTGAGTGTTTGATTATGCCACATCTCTTCCTTGCCTCCATTCTGAGTTGTGTTTTCATGTGTTGTTCATAGACAATTATGTGTAAGACACTTTAAAGATAATGTTTACTTACGCTTTGGATCAGATTTCCGCACTTGAAGGCTGTCATCCAGTTAATGACAAAAACAACATTTAACGACACCAAATCCGTTTCTTCTCCCTCCCCAATCCTCATGCTTTCTTCTCCTCCCCTCCCCCCCCCCCCCCCCTCTCCCCTTCGCCTTTCCCTGTGCCATAGCAGATCTTAATCACAGCCATTAGCTGCATGCAGTTTTTCACGAGGTGTGGGGCATCCTGACAAGAGTCGTTAGCTTTCCTGGCAAACACGGGAGCCACTGTGCAAGTCTGGGAATTCCCTCAGGCATTTAGGGGGCGTCGGGGTAGGTTAGGGTGGGGATTGATGTTTGGAGGAAGATTTAAGTTGTGAATGGGTTAATCCTTGTCTTTCTTTTACTGTTTCTTCTCTCTCTTCTCTTCTCTCGTCTTCTCTCTCTCTCTTCTCTCTCTCTCTGTGTGTGTGTGTGTGTGTGTGTGTGTGTGTGTGTGTGTGTGTGTGTGTGTGTTGTGTGTGTGTTGTGTGTTGTGTGTGTGTTGTGTTGTGTGTGTTGTGTGTGTTGTTGTGTGTGTTTTGTGTCTGTCTCTTGTCTTTGTTTCAAACTAAATTCTCTCTCTCTCTCTCCTCCCCCCTCTCTGTCTGTCTGTCTGTCTGTCTCTCTGTCTCTGTCTCTCTCTCTCTCTCTCTCTCTCTCTCTCTCCTCTCTCTCCTCTCTCTCTCTCTCTCTCTCTCTCTCTCCACTGTGTAGTACTTGTCTGTTTGTCTGCCTACCTCATTTCTGTCCATATGTTTGTCTAAAAGCGAGAGAAAGAGAGAGAAAATAACAGACAGGCAGATAGACAGACGGACGGACGGACAGGCAGGACTTTGACAAGAGGAGAGAGAGAGAGAGAGAGAGAGAGAGAGAGAGTAGAGAGAGAGAGAGAAAGAGACAGACAGACAGAGAGACAGACAGACAGTCAGAAGAGAGACAGAGAGACAGACGGACGAGACAGGACGGACGGAAGACATTGACAAGGAGAAGGAGGAGAGAGAGAGAGAGAGGAGAGAGGAGAGACGAGAGAGAGAGAGAGAGAGAGAGAGAGAGAGAGAGAGAGAGAGAGAGAGAGAGGAGGGGGGGGGGGGCGGGGGGAGAGAGAGAGAGAGAGCTGCAGCAAAAAGTGCGGCTGAAGCATTTTTGTACTTAAATGGAAGTTTCTGGAGTTTCTGGAACTGTTGAAAAGTCATTTCTTTCTAAGTCTGCACCATCCGCAAAGCTGCTAAGCAGTAGAGAACTTTCCAGTGTTTTAACTTTTCTGTTTTGTTGGTGGTCTCTTTTGTGTCTTCGTCCCCACATTTTGTTGTTTCGTTTCTTTTTTTCTTTCCTTTTTTCTTTCTTTTCTTTCTTTCGTGCTTTCTTTTGTTCTTTTTTTCTCTTTCTTTTCTTTCTTTCTGTTCTTTCTTTCGTTCTTTTGTTCTTTTCTTCTCTTTCTTTTTTCTTTCTTTCTTTCGTTCGTTCTTTTGTTCGTTCTTTCTGTCTTTCTTTCTTTTCCCCTTTCTTTCTGTGTGTCTTTCTTTCTTTCTTTCTTTCGTTCTTTCTGACTTTTTCTTTCTTTTTTCTTTCTTTCTTTCTGTCTTTCTTTCTTTCGTTCGTTTTGTTGTTCTTTCTTTCTTTCTCTTTTTTCTCTTTTTCTTTCTTTTTTTCTTGTTTGCTTTCCTTTCATAGTTTTTGGTCGGGGTTTTTTTCGTGTTTTTTTCTTTCTCTCTTCTCGACTTTCTGTCTGTCTGTCTGTCCGTCTGTTTGGCTGTGGTTTTTTTCTTGTTCGTTGCTTCTTCATTCTTTCTGTCCTTACATGTTAATTTTCCCTTTCTTCTTAATTTTTTTCATGGTTTTTCTTGTTTTCTTTCCTATTTCTCCCTGTTTTTTCTTTCTACTTTTTTCTTTCGTGTTTTCTTTTTTTCTGTATTTTTGTCTGTTTCTTTTTCCTAGTGTATCTTTTATTTTTCTTTCTTTTGTCTTTTTAAAAAATTTTCTTTCTGTCTGTCTTTTCTTTTCTTTTTTTTTTCAAATTCCTTCCCCTCTTTCTTTCTTTCTTTCCACGTGCTTTTGTTTTCTGTTTTTCTTTTGGTCATTTTATTTCCTTTCTTATCTACCCCCCCCCCCCTCCACATTCTTTCCTGTTGTTTTTTCATCTGTATGTTTTTATTTGGTTTCCTCTTTTCCCGCATTCTTTATCTATCAGTTGTTCTGTGTGTGTGTGTGTGTGTGTGTGTGTGTGTGTGTGTGTGTGTGTGTGTGTGTGTGTGTGTGGTGTGTGTGTGTGTGTGTGTGTGTGTGTATGTGTGTGTGTGTGTGTGTGTGTGTGTGTGCGTGTGTGTGTGCGTGTGTGTGTGTGTGTGTGTGTGTGTGTGTGTGTGTGTGTTCGTGCGTGTGTGGGTGTGGCGTGCGTGCGTGCGCGCGCGCGTGCGAGCGTGCGTGCGTGCGTGTATGCGTGTGTGTGTGCGTGCATGAGTGCGCGCGTGCTTGCGTGCGTGTGTGTGTGTTTAATTATTTTATTTTTATTTCATTCTTTTATTTCGAGGATAATGTTCTCTGTGTGTGTGTGTGTGTGTGTGTGTGTGTGTGTGTGTGTGTGTGTGTGTGTGTGTGTGTGTGTGTGTGTGTGTGTGTGTGTGTGTGTGTGTGTGTGTGTTTGTGTGTCCTGTATGTATGTCATGTACGATTGTACATAAATAGGTAAGGTGGGTAGGTACACACTCGTATGTATGTACGTCCATTTGTAGGTGAGCACATAGGTAAGTTTTCTTTCTGTTTGCGCATAAGCTATAATTGTCCTACTCATTGGATTTATGGCTAAGTTAAGTAAATTCACTCACTTTTGGTGGTAGTTTACAGTCCTGCAGAATGTTGTAGTGTACGTTATGGAAGATAAGGGGGTTGGGGGAGGGAGAGGAATGGAGGGGACGGAGGTTGTGATACCTGGTATCTTTCTTGAATTAAGAGTGCAGACCTGATGTTGTGTTTCTCTGCCATCAGGATAGTTTACATGCAGGGATTTCGGAGATTTCCATTAAAGTGGAAAATCATGTCAGTTTGTACACATGGAGAAAAATATTGCCGAGGCAGTTCTTGGTGACAAATATACGAAGCATTTGAATTTAAATTTCTGTTTAAACCAAATATATAAAACATCGAAAAACGAACAGTTCCATTTTACGGATTTTATGGATAGGAGCTCTCGCACATGGAAATGTATATGTACACACATTTTCACAAACCTGTATTTGTGCACGAGCGTGCTCACACACATACACACATATACACACACATACATACACACACATACACACACATACACACACATACATACACACACATACACACATGCACACACAAACACTCACAAACACACACACACACACACACACACACGCGCACACACACACACACACACACACACACACACACACACACACACACACGCACGGAAGCAGATGGCAAGTACCTGGACAGTTTCCGGAGCTATCAGTGACGTCACTAGGTCTGGCATACCATGCCAAATTTTCACGCTCTGTCACTTTTTTTTTTCTTCGCCAAAACCTATAGTGATATGTTAGTATCAAAAAGACTTGAGTTGAATCGTACGTATGGAAAGCTTAAACGTAAAAAGATAATAATGTAACCACAAAAATTATTGAAAAAATTTCGGATTTCATAATGAAAAAGCCTTTATGTGTTTTTCTCCTAATCAAAAGGCATCATGCTCATAACATTAAAGGCTAGATGGTGGTTTATACAGGTTTTCATTCACATTTTGTTTTACAGCGGCTATATTTTTTTAAGCAGACAGAAAACAGAAAATTTAATTTATTCCCGCCTAGATATCTACATATATTTTTTGTTTCTCTGCTAGAGCTCTGAGGCTCACCAATGGTGAGAGTTTTGCATGTGCAATCGCTTTTTAAAAATTATTTATTTATCATTTTACATCGAGGATAAAAGAATAAGCACTCATTGAGGTAGCCACAATCCGATTCGGGGATGTCTAGACCTACATAAATGGAGGCTGTGAGAGAGATCCCTCAACGATATTCGATTATAACGAAGGGCCAATATCTGGCCTGCTGGCCTGCCGATGAGGGACACACTTTTTGGACCCCTGGAGGGCCTTCAGCGCACGGCAGCATTTGTCAGGGCCTCAGGAGTTGCTGTCTGAGTGTTAGAAGAAGAAGAAGAAGAAGAAGAAGAAGAAGAAGAAGAAGAAGAAGAGAAGAAGAAGAAGAAAGAAGAAGAAGAAGAAGAAGAAGAAGAAGAAGAAGAAGAAAGAAGAAGAAGAAGAAAGGATGACAGGAGGGAAAAACACTCATAAAGCAAAGCAGACAAACATAATTATCAAACAAGATCATAATCATAGGAATAAAATCAAACAAACAAAACAAACCAGAGAAAAAACCAGTAAAGAATATGTTTACGTATTTTGAGGGTTGATGCGTATATCTGTTAATTGTATTTTGTGGTTTGATGCTTATATATGTTTATTGTATTTTGTTGCTCTAAACTTTTAAAAATGCATCGGCATGATTTTAAAAAATATATTTTGGTTGGAAGCGAAATGCTTTCCATGACTGAAATGAGGAATGGCTGTGAAAATAAAATGCAAATCTGTAATTGCAAAATTGTATTGCATAAGTTCAAACTTTGGAATACATAGTTTTTTTGGGAAAAAAGTAAACATAATCCAAGTCTGTCTATGGATCTGCCCCACGCGCTAACTATACATCTTTTCACTTAATATTTTTCTGGTGCATTTTTCTTTTCTTTCTTTCTCTTTTTGGTCCTTTACTCCGTGTATATGGAGAGCAGTTGGAATACAGTTGCATACAGGAAAAAGACCACAAAAAATGGGTGGCGCTTCTCTTGTGGCGACGCGCTCTACCTGGGAAGAGCAACCTGGATTTCACGCAGAGAAATCAGCAGTGACAAAGGGGTATAGATATAGATAGATAGATAGATAGACAGACAGACAGACAGACAGACAGACAGATAGAGAGAGAGAGAGAGATAGATAGATAGATAGATAGATAGATAGATAGATAGATAGATAGATAGATAGATAGATAGATAGATAGATAGATAGATAGATAGATAGATAGATAGATAGATAGATAGATAGATAGATAGATAGACAGACAGACAGGTAGATAGATAGATAGATTTTGTGTCATCTTTTCACCCTATCATGATAGCATGAATCAACAACCCCAATTCCAGCCCACCTTCTTGTCGTTTAGACATGAGCATGGCGAGCAGCCAGGGCCAGATTCCGGTCATCCGTTATTTGTCGGCCACTTTCGGCTGAATTCGGAACACTGATCCCGAAGCAGCAATCAAGTCAGGACAAAAGTTCACGGCTGTTACAACAACGTGGGATTCCCCCCCCCCCCCCCCCCCCCCCCCCCCCCCTTTTTTATATAACAGGGGAAATGAAATACAATTCACTGAGAATAAAAGAGGGATCAGTCGAAAGGCAGAACAAAAAGTGAAATATATGCTATTTAGACTGACAAAAAACCCAAATCACTTGATAATAAAAAGCAAAAAAATAAAATGCATATATAACAGACGGATACAAGAAGATTTTGTTTGTTCAAAAGGAAGAACGAAACCGGCAAAAATTGATGCCAGGAGAGATGTCATGATCATGGATCAAAAGAACAGTCTTCACAAACTGAGGGTTTGAAGAAGAAAAGCACTCAACTGCAATAAAGCACAAACACACAAAAACTTGTTTAAGCATGAAATAATGCAAGAGCCAATCAGTTTTCTATTTTTTCACTATGTTTTGTTAAGCAAAATTATCTGAATGTCTGGGCTTGCTCGTGCATCAGTTGGGGCGATAGACTGAAGCAGGCATCTGTACTGCAGACAATGAGACTGTGCCATCAGAGAGACGCTGTAGCCGAGTGTGCAGACCATTGGACTTTAATGCCGTGGGTCCTTGAAATCATGGTTCGAATCTTATGGTCGGCGTCGGGTGAATTAAGGGTGGCGACTTTTACCATCTCCCGGGTCATATTCAAGTGCTGACATGGCAGTGCCTTAATTCCTTCAATATATAAATATATATATATATATATATATATATAATATATATATTATTTAATATATATAATATATATATACACACACGCGGAAGATCAAATAAACATGTCAAAGATCCCGCATGTCATGTCAGCGTTTGGTTGGTCAGAGAAACACTAACATGCATAGCAAGCACCATGTACAAAGAAATCAGCTGCCCTTAAGTCGGAATGTGTAAGATGAGGCCAATAGGCAAACCTCCTGCAAAGTTACAAGCACAGGAGAAGACTAGACACCGGTGAGAGACAGACAGACAGACAAACAGACAGAGAGAGAGAGAGAGACACCACACAACACACACACAAAACACACACACACACACCCCAGAATTCACATAATGTGAAAAGACGCTAAATCAAAGAAGAACACACACAGAAAAAAGACAGAAAGGAGAGACAGACCGACAGACACAGAGACAGACACAGAGACAAAAAAGAGAGACAGACAGAGAGAGAGATTGTACCATATAATCCCTTCAGCATCCCCAAAGACCAAGGAAGCAAGAAATAGAATCTGACAAGCCACCGTCCCTTTGGAGACCTCGTGGCCACGGTAGGGAGATAGAAATAAACGGAAGTGACAGGGACACATCTAATAATCAAAACGGCTTGCCAAGACAAGTCCTACAAGGCACACAGTAAGTAGCACAGCCGCCAAGGATAAAATTCTGACGTGCAGAGTGACAGCTAGCCAGTTTGCATACATATACTTACAAGTATGATGACCAATGAATCTGTACCTCTCCAACTGACCTTAGCTACCCCTCTCTCCCTGCACCTTCACCCAGCTACCTTTTTCCTCCCTGTATTCCCCTCCCAAGCTACCCCCCCCCCCCCCCCCCCCAAATTCCCCTCCCAAGTTTCAGACAGAAGGTGGAGGTAGAGATGCTATTTATACTGACAGCTCCCCCCTCCCCGCATCCCCACAGAGTAAATCCCAAGGTTTTAAGCCCCGCCGATCACAGAAGTCGAATTAGACATGTCACCTTATAAATGTTAAAAATCCCCTAAGTCTGAAAATTCCTACTACCTTCACGATGTGTAAATGGCCGCATATATCAAATCTCTCCATTTGTGAACCTGGTTTCTCTAACAGGGGATGGAGGAAAATGTTCCCACGCAATTATCTACAACTAAAACAAGGTTAAAACCAACTCTTTTGTCGTTCCTGGTATCAACGCCCTAGCCAGCCATAAGGGTCAAACAAAGATGGTAACTGCGTTGTAGGAGACCCCCATTAATGACACGTAGAAATGAGATGAAGTCTGAAAAAACCCACCTATAAAACAAATCCCCAAAATAAAAACAAAAACATCAAATGTGTTCCTGATAAAGACTGACATGCTAACCGTGTTAACTAATATCATCATCCGCTTTGACTGTGTCTTTATCTTGAAGACGTTCATTTTCAGTGTCTCAAAAAAGGTCTTTGTGTCCAGGGTATTTCATTTACGCTGTGCGACATTTTACGAAACAAATTCCCTCACCCCCACCCTATAATAAGAATAAATGTTAGCGAACAAACATGAAATGAAATTAGCAGTCCACCACAAAGGCATTGCGATAAAATTGTTTGTTTCACTATATTTTCATTTATTTAGTTTGCACCTGCATGTGTAACTGTTTTGCTTTAAGGGTGACAGTTTCTACAGAAACTTTGCAAGTGACCTCGGTCTTCAAGCTGTGAATTATTTTACTACATATGAAACTTGTTTACTTGTGTTTAGATTGACAAACACACGGTGTGTGCTATTTCAAGTCAGTATTACTTCTCTTTCACAGGAAATTTAAACAATTACATCCCTTTTTTGTGTTTGAAGTTGCTTCATAGTCCAGATCAAAGCTCCCATCTGATGGACATAAAGCAACATTTTTTTCATGACATTGCACAAATTGTTATTTACCTGTCTGAAACAAGTGATGAGTTAAGTTAAATTATTGTACATATGACTTTTTTATTAATTTGTAAAATGATATAAAAGACATCTTCGAAGTTTGGAGTTGTTACTTTGATAATATATCATAAAATTAGAATCTGACAACTTTAATTGTGAGTTAGGATTTTGTGATCTTCACGGGGATCACCCCTAATTTCTAATCCTTCGAAGTTTGGAGATGTGTTGTCTATCTTCCCATGTTTGTGCGGGGTTTTTTTATAGTTTTTTTTTTAAAGGGAGAGGTAGCTTGGGGATAGGGAGAAGGGGGTTTCTGGAAGGGGGGTAGATGTGGGTGGGGGGGGGGGGGGTGGTAAGAATAGAAGGGGATAGGGGCAGCATCAGGTGAGGGAGAATAGAGGGGAGGGAGGATAGGGGCAGGTTGGGAGGGGGGGGGGTTAGATGGAGGGTTAGACTGGGGGGGGGGGGGTATAGAGGTGGAGGTGTACACTAGGGGAATAGAAGGGGATAGCGGCAGCTTGGGGGAGAGAATAGAAGGGAGGAGGGTTAGACTGGGGGGTAAATAGAGGTGGCGTAAAGAGGGGGAGGTGTACACTGTGAGAATAGGATGTGGGGTGAGGGGTGGGGGGAAAAAAGCGAAGGGGGTGAGGAAGGTGTATCTCTCACAGGGAAAATCAGTTCTCATTATCTTTGTGCCTGTCTGAGCAGTTGTTTTCTTATAATAGTGGCATTTTTTACAACTTTCTTCAAGCTGTGAATGTTCGTGTGTTTAGAGTTGCAAACAGCTGTGTGTGCGTGATAAAGCTTTGATTTGATTTGATCTTATAGGTGTTTAAGTTAGGGGGAGGATAGAATAGGGGATGGAGGTGAGGAAGGTGTAATTTAGGGTGGAAGAAGAGGTAGAATAGAGAGAGGACGTAAGTTGTTGTTTTTTAAATGTATTTATTCTATTATATCGCGGATAATGGAATAAGTACCATGTGGTATTTTACGTACAGTCCCCGTGTGTATGCGATTTTGTAAATTTTGTCATCTGTTCCCACCAGAACACAATGGCCTACTCTTTCAAAAAGTGGAACAGGATTTAACATGTGCGCAAGATGTTCTGCGTGCGTTCGCGCGTGGGACCTCGGTTTATTGTCTCATCTGAAGGACTTTTGGGTATAGTGGAGTCTGCACTGATGCTAATTCCAGGTGAAAAATCCCCATGAACAGGATGCGAGCCCAGGTCATGAAATTGTGAGTGCCATGTTCTAACTATTAGGTCAGGGGAGTAAGGGAATAGATCAGGGAGGAGGAGGAGCTTTTGGAGAGGGAGGAGGTGAAAAGATATGGGGAGGAGACGGGTAGGTTAGAGAGAAGGAGGGGATAGGTTGGTGAAGAGAGGTAGGTTAGGGTAAGGAAGGGTAGGTAATGGGGAAGTTAAGGTGGCAGGAAGAGGGGATAGAGTAGGGGACGGAAGGGCAGGGGTAGTTTAGGGAAAGGTTTACATTTGTCATGGTCTATGATAAGTAGGCCGCATATCTTTAAGTATCAATTTAAGTGGTAAACAGATGGTCAACATAGTGTTTCCCATGCCAGTATTGTAGAGGAGGATCCAAAGTATGTGTATGCCAAAAGGTACGCTGTCACTCTCATTTGCAGGTTTTGACTTATATCCTTGCATTAACGGCTGAAGTAAAGGATGGAGAGTGAGAGGAAAACAAAGGAGATGGGAAGAGGAGGACAACATCTCAGACTGGACAGAGAAAGATGGCGAGGGCTGGTTGTATCCTTGGCGCCCTAGGGTTGAGAAGACTTACATACATGGATATGTAACGTTGTGTGATAGCACAGCCGCCAAGGATTAAATTCTGACGTGAAGAGTGACGGCAAGCTGGTTTGTACACATACTTATTAACATTGTGGAAAATACTAGCGTGGGAAACAATGAATCTGTGCCCCAAGGGAGTCAGTAAACTTATGCAAGACTCCTGAAAATGAGTAATTTTGTAATGATTTTTTAAGCTATCCATCGCTCATTCCTACATATCCTCCTCTCTCCTTCCACCTATCCCCCTCTCCTCTACCTATCCCCATCCTCCCCAACCTATCCCTCACCTACCTATCCAGCCTCCAACCCCCCCTCCCTATCCTATACTCCCTATCCTCCCCTCTCATCTCCACCCGTCCTCCTCTCTTGTGGTGGCATGCTCATTTCATTTCATGTTTTCTTGTTAGAATTTTTTCTGTTTAAAAAGAAATGGGGGTAGAATTGATTTTGTCCTATGCTTTGTACAATGTCGCAAAAGTGACTTAGCGTAAATTAAATATTCTGGACGCAATAAACCCTTCTGAGACACTGAAACCAAACCTTTCCGAGCTAAAGCCATAATCAAAGAGGATGATGATATTAATTAACAAGATAAGCTTGTAGTAATCTTTACTATGAACACAGTATTTTTGGAAGGTGTTTTTGTTGTTTATTGTTTAGGTTTTATCCCATTTTTTTATGTGTCATTTATCTATGGGGGTTTCCTACAATGCAGTTACCTACCATCCTTGTTGTAGCCTTATGGTTGGCTGGGGCGTTTATACCAGGAACGACAGAGGAGCTGGTTTGAACCTTGTTTTGGTCGTACATAAATGCGTGGCTTCGGGTTTTGGTTTGATTTTTCATTCCTCCGCTAGAGCTCCGAGGTTCATCAACGGAGAGATGTTGTGTATGTGACCTTTTACCCACAGTTAAGGCAGCAGGCACATTCCAGTTAAGGGTATGGTTTTCATAATTATGACGTTTTAACACTCAAAAGGCCACACGTCTGATACGACCTCTGCAATCGGCGGGGCTAAAAACTTTAGGCTTTGATTGAAAGGAGAGGCTTTTGAGCAGCAAACCAGTGCCATAATTATGACCTGTATAGGAAAATGAAATGGTGGAGGGCTAGTTAGTTTCACACATAGGGTACATTTTCATTATTCAACAGGGGGGAAAAAATCATTTTAACCTCTTTATCTTTGTTGGTATATATCTCTGTCTGCCTTTCTGGCAGTCTGTCTGTCTGTCTGTCTGTCTGTCTGTCTGTCTGTCTCTCTCTCTCTCTCTCTCTCTCTCTCTCTCTCTCCTCTCTCTCACTCACTCTCTCTCCCTCTCTCTCTTGGTATGTGTACATAAGCACAACTCGACTAAATACTGTATCATGCACTTGTGCGCTCTAAAAAATTCGTGTGTCCATAAGTGTGTATTTGCATGTGTGTGTATGTAAATTTGAATTTAAAAAAAAACTATTTGTGATGTGGTTGCATGTATAATAATAGGTTGAATGCAAGCAATTTGACCTACTTTTACGTGACATAGCACTATATTAAGTTATTATTATAATTTATTATTATTATTTATTGTTATTATTACCATCATCATCATTTCATTTTATGTTGTTTATAGTTCTACTGACCACGGAGGCCATATTAGGACTGTCACCTCATTCAGCTTCAATAACTATAACAACTTTTTTTTTAAACTTTAAGATCAAGACTGCCTAATCCCTTCAAACACCCAACATCGTCAACCTGATAAACAATCAGATCAATTCTTCCACCCCCTAAGGCTAATAAAACCAGACCATGCAGAAGATGTCTCCTGGATTTATTATTATTATTATCACCCAAATAAATTTGCCAGTGGCAACTGTCTTCAAGCTGTAAGTTATTAATGTTTACGTTTGTTAAGTTATGCTACATATGAACGTTGCTCAACTGTCTTTAGAGTTGTCTACATGAGTGCGCCATAAAACGTTCATCTTATTGAAGGCAATATTACCTCCCCTTCATAGACTAACATAAACAGAAGGAAGGGGTACGGGTTACTGGGAAGTGGGATGGGAGGCAGGGAGATAGGTTGGGAGAGGTGGGGTGGGGGGATGGTTGGAAAGAAGGAAGGAACTAGCGAGGGGAAGGCAAGGGTAAAGGTGTTGGGGGGGGGGGGGGGGGTAGAAAGAGGGGGAGAGGGAGGGTGGATAGGAAATAGGTTAGGGTGATGTAAGGAGGGCGTGTTAAGTTAGAAGGGTGGAGTCACTAATTACATATCACACAGGGGAAGGGGGGATGGGGGATCACTGACTTTTTTGCTTGTCTGTATAACTGTTTCATGTAAGAGTGATATCTACAGCAATTTGCCAGTGACAACTTCCTTCAAGCTGTGAATTCTTTTACGTACATATGTACCACTTAAAGCTTTGAGGAGGAATAGAACAGGCGAGGTAGGTTATGGGGAGGTAGAGGTAATTTAGGGTAGGAGAAGGATAGAATAGAGAGGAAGGGTAAGTTAGGGGCCCCTTCTCTAGGTCAGGGGAGGGAGGAGGTGAACAGATATGGGGAGGGAGGGAGAGGTAGGTAATAGGGTAGTTTAGGGAGAAGGGGTAGAATAGGGGAAGGAAGCTGTAGGCTAAAGATGATATGGTGTTTTTCCATCAAATATTGCAGAGGAGGGTCCAAAGTATGTGTACGCCAAGAGGAATGCTGTCACTCTCATTTGCAAGTTTTGCCCAATATCCTTGCACTAACTACTGGACTATAACATAATACCACGATTCTTTCAAAGACGATTGATTTCATCATCATCATCATCATCATCATCATCATCATCATCATCATCATCATCATCATCATAATGTATGGAATTTATATAGCGCTGAATCTTGTAAAGAAACAAATCAAAGCGCTCAGATGACATGATTTTTTCTTAGGTGCTTTTTAAATATTTTTTTTACATCCAGTCCCCGTGTATATGCGATTTTGTAAATTTTGTCATCTGTTCCCACCGGCACACGATGGCCTACTCTTTCGAAAAGCGGAACAGGATTTAACGCGTGCGCAAGATGTTCGGCATGCGTTCGCACACGGGGCCTCGGTTTATAGTCTCATCCGAAGGATATACCACGATATCTGGATGAAAAAAGTTACAAGAACTTATGCATCCACCAATAAAAATCTGTTCGGCATCTTCCATCCAATGATCGTTGCGTTCTTAACACATTATTCGTAATTAAGCCTTGTTTAAAGTGATTACAAAGGTGCAACGCAAAAATATTCCCAGAAGACAAAGAAGGTCCAAGACAAATAAACAACTGACAGATAGACTGTCACTTTCTCAATATCTGTATATCTTTGTGTCTTTGAATCTGCCTGTCTGTCTTTTGGGGTGTCTGCGTATCTTTTCATCTGTCTGTCTGTCTGTCTGTCTGTCTGTCTGTCTGTCTTCTGTCTCTCTCTCTCTCTCTCTCTCTCTCTCTCTCTCTCTCTCTCTCTCTCTCTCTCTCTCTCTCTCTCGCTCTCTCTCTTCCTTCTCTCTCTCTCTTCCTCTCTCTCTCTCTCTCCCTCTCTCTCTCTCTCTCCCCTCCTCTCTCTCTCCCTCTCGCTCTTCATGATGTATACCTGGTAAGGACGGGGGCTGGAGTTTAAAAAAAGCGCATGAGTGCTAAATCATTGTCGTCGAAATAAAATAATTTGATTTGATTTGGTTTGATTTTATTTGGTTTGGTTTGATCTGATTTGATTTGATTTCTCTTCTCTCTCTCTCTCTCTCTCTCTCTCTCTCTCTCTCCTCTCTCTCTCTCTCTCTCTCTCTCTCTCTCTCTTCCTCGCTCTCTCCCTCCCTCCCTCCCTTCCTTCCTTCCTCTCCCTTTTTGACTTGCCCCCTCCAGATTCTCGCCCCACCACCCACCACACACTTTCTCTCTAAAAAGTTTTACACTCTCTTTTTCTTTCTTCCTTTCACTCTTCCCCATCTTCACCCCATCCACATTTTTTTCAAACTTGTGTTGGTATTCTTTGTGATGTTTTGTCCTCTGGGCTTGTTTGCACGATACTCTGGTGGTTTTTTCACACAGCTTCCTTATCGATTTTCAAAACAGCAAGGCGGGATACTTCCGGTTCCTATCCTCACAGCTTGTCAAAATCGTTTCCTTCCCCTTATCTACCAGCTTTTGTTTTCTTTCGCTGTTGTTAGGTAGTACTGTGGCAAACTGTTGAGAGGATGGCGTTACTGCAGCACGAAGTCAAGCAGAAACGCTCCAGCCCACACACAGATTTCTTGATTGTTAGGTTATGGAAGCAGCAGCCTGAATGTTCACTTTCTATATTTCTGGGTAGAAGAGTTCTTGTTTTGGGGGAGTTCTGGAAGGAGGGGGGGGAGGGGGGGGGGGGGGTGGTAGTTACATGTGCATGCATATGTACATGTAGACATTATGTATCTATGCATGTAAGCATTCATACTGTGTGGATACACACGTACATACATTCGCTTGCATACGTGAACATTCAGGCAAGCAGCAGCACACAACGCACACGCGCACGCCCCGCAGCCACACACACACACACACACCACACACACACACAAAGAGGTACGCACACATAGATTGAGAGAAACAGACAGAAGAAAGACTGAGACAGGCCACAGATAAACAGAGCTTAGTAGCAAAAGTAGCAGCAGCAAGTACAAATGAGAAAACACATCGTTACACTGAGAGTGAAGAGCAGAACCTGTTTACGTTTTAAAACGCTGTACTAGTCTGTTACACTATCTTTCAACCAGCCTAAAAAAAGAGTTTCAACCAGCCTAAAAAAGAGTTTCAACCAGCCTAGAAAAGAGTTTCAACCAGCCTAAAAAAGAGTTTCAACCAGCCTAGAAAAGAGTTTCAGCCAGCCTAAAAAGATTTCAACCAGCCTAAAAAAGTTTAAACCAGCTCAAAACAAAAGTTTAACAGCTAAAAATCTTCACCAGCTAAAAGAGTTTCAACCAGCAAGAAAGGTTTCAATAGCCTAAAAGGGTTTCAACAGCCTAAAAAAAAAGTTTCAACCTGCCTTAATCATGATGTCGTAAGTTTACTTCACTCAACGAAATACTTCAAATTAACACAAGTTTACGGCAAACACAACATGAATTAATGAACAAACTCCTTTTCCAGAACGTTTTCAGAAGCACGTATTGTGTCATTCTTTATGACGAAATGCGTTGCGCTGGGTTAAGCCCTGACAAGTCAGCCGCCCGTTACTTTCGATGATATCAAACAAGTAAAGAAAGAATAGATAAATATCAAGATACCTAGTCCCGGTGTTTTTAAAAGGAACGGAACATTAGTCATCAACAACAATTTTAAAATCTATCGAGTAGGGTTTTTGACTGGCCCTGTTTAGACACATTTTGTGTACTAAATCTTTTGAATAGTGGTTGTTGTTTTATCTAGAATACTACGGTGATGTTATCGAAAACAACGTAAAATTACACGAGAATGTCTTTTTTTGAAAACTCAAAACGTATGTGCCCCATTTGTTTTAAAGACTTCCTAAACATCAAAGGGGGACGAAAATTCAAATGGGAGAAAGTAAAAACAAAGGGTAGCTGTATATTATTGTCTTCGAAGACAGCCACTTGCCTCCCATACAAAGGAGACACCGTTCAGACACATATTGCGCAAAACCCAGTGTGGAAGAACTCATTTTCTGAGCGCGATTACTGATAATGCAGTTGTAGAAGCACTTTAGCATGTTAACCGTATTGATTAAACGCTTAAAGGTTTCAGCTTCTTGTGAGTAGTTATGATGGAAAACATTGATAGCGTGAAGCCTTTCTCAACATGAGTCACTTGGCTTTGCCTCCTTGTGTGTGTGTGTGTGTGTGTGTGTGTGTGTGTGTGTGTGTGTGTGTGTGTGTGTGTGTGTGTGTGTGTGTATGTGTGTGTCTGTGTCTGTGTCTGTGTCTGTGTCTGTGTGTCTCTGTGTGTGTGTATCTGTGTGTCTGTGTTTATCTATCTGTCTTCCTCTTTTTGCTTCTCTGTCTGTCTCTCTGTCTTCTTTCTCTGTCTGTTCTGTCAGTCTGTTTGTCTGTCTGTCTGTCTCTCTCTCTCTCTGTCTCTCTCTCTTCTCTCTCGCTCTCTCTCTCTCTCTCTTAGAATCTTGATAGTCTTCCTTTTTTTGCCCCATTTTGCATCCCCTTTTCCTGTCTGCTTCTGTGGTTTCAGTTTTTTTTTACCGTAACTCTACAACAGTATTGTCTGCACTTTGCGATTTTGTTTTCTTTGGCTTTCTTCTGTTTTTGTGCAGCTTCTGTATCGATTTACAAACAGCAGGGCACTTTCGGGCTTTATTCTCACCATGTCAGCACCATTTCTGAACCTTATTTACATGGTTTTATTCTTGTCTTCTCGGTGTAGCGAATGTCTGAGCTAGTTGCTTGACTCGCATGCAACACGATGTAAAACAAGAAGGACACAGAGATAAGTTATCTTCATCACAAGTGATTGACAATTTGCATGCTTAAACGATCTTGTGTATAGTTCAAGGCTTTTGTGTTTACTGATTGGTTTGCTTCAAGACAAAACAACCCACAAAACATCCAAACTCAGTTTTATTTTTCACAAGGTTAGTTAATTAAGTAACGTAGACTTTTTTCATTCAGGCCTTAATTGATATCCTGAGTGTCTTTTTCTCTAAAACTTGTTTTTATTCAGTGATAACAATAAAAGAAATATCTGGATACACAAGAAAAATAAAAACCAAAAACGAAAACACATTCACAATCTTAACATAGTAGGATACACATAAAAGTAATAATGACGCTTTCAATTTCATTTAGTCTTCATGTACATTTTTGTGCAAACATTTTGGAAAAGTGTTCTTACATGAGATGCAACCAAAACAAAAGCGTTGGAGAACACTGTGAAGCTCTCAAGTACGCAGCAATACAATAATATGTTGTCGTTATCTTACTTGAAAGTTGAGTACATAGATCGAATGTGCTTTGTGTGCTTTGTTTTTGACATTTTAGATGAAGGAGTTTGTTTATAAATATGCACGCAGGGAAGAACGTGTGGTGTGCGTGCACACACATATATGTACATGTGCAGGTCGGCATGCTCGCAGGCG
>CM054141.1:34564342-34571842 GCA_028751875.1 Rapana venosa
TGCATGTCTGTGTGGTAATAGTGAAACTAATAAAAAGTGCGTATGTGTTCATGCGCGTGTGTGCGCGTATGTACTCGTGCGCGCGCTTGCATGTGTGTGTATGTGTGTGCGTGTGCCCGTGCTCTGTAGTACAATAACATATAGTGCGTGCAATACAGTACAGCACAGTACAGTACAATACAATGCCATACAAAACAATACAATGCTACCCAATACAATACACTACAGTGCAGTGCATCACCCGAACAGTGAACATGGTATAGTACACTAAAGTACAGACTATTACGATATTGCGCTATGCTTTATACACTTCAGTACAGTACATTTCACTGCACTACACTTCACTACACTACAATACACTTCACTCCACTGCGCTATAATGCACTACACTACACTACACTACACTGCACTGCACTGCACTGCACTCCTATCCACTCCACTCCATTCCATTGCACTCCACTCCACTACCCACCTCTCCGCTCCACTTCACACCACCCCACACCATACCACATCTCACTTTACTCCCCTCCATCCCACACCCCGCCACACCTCACGACTCCACACCACACCAACCACTTCACTCCACATTACACCACACCACACCAAAACCACTCCACATCACACCACACCACTCCACACTACACCACACCACTCCACACCACATCACTTCACTCCCATCCACTCCACACCCACACCAGTCTACTCCACAGCACACCACACGACACCTCTCCACTCCATTCCACTCCACACCACACCACACAACATCACTCCACACCACACCACACCACACCACTCCACACTACACCGCACCACATCACACCACACCACTTCACTCCCCTCCACTCCACACCACAGCAGTCTACTCCACTCTACACCCCACAAAACCACTCTACTCCACACCACACCACTCCACACCACACCACATCACACCCCTCCACACCTCTCCATCCCACACCACTCCACACCACACCACTCCACACCACACCACTCCACACCCACACCACCCACTCCACTCCACACCACACCACTCCATACCACACCACTCCATACCACACCACTCCACACCACACCACACCACTCCACACCACACCACTCCACACCACACCACACCACTTCACTCCACACCACACCACTCCATACCACACCACTCCACACCACACCACACCACTCCACACCACACCACACCACTCCACACCACACCACACCACTCCACACCACATAACACCACTCCACCCCAGACCACACCACATCACACCACACCACACCACACCACACCATACCACACCACACCACATCACTCTACACCACACCACACCACACCACACTACTCCACTCCATCCCGCACCACTCCACACCACACAACACCACACCACACCACTCCACTCCATCCCTCACCACTCCACACAAAACAACACCACACCACACCACACCACTCCACACCACATCACACCACTCCACACCATTCCACACCACACAACACCACACCACGTCCCACTGCACTCCAAAAAGGGCGACCAAAAAGTGTAGTGTAGAACTTCTGTGAACTTACTCTTTCTGTCACATTGCAAGTCACCCTACCCCCTTTTCGGCTTCAGTTATTCTATAGCGGCGTCTGGTCACCATGGAGATAATTCTAAGGCCTGTACCTCACTGCTCGACGTGTTCGAACCCAGTAATCTTCTTCTGCTTCTTCTTCTTCTTCTTCTTCTTCTTCTTCTTCTTCTTCTTCTTCTTCTTCTTCTTCTTCTCCTTCTTCTCCTTCTTCTTCTTCAACTGAATGCATAAAGATCGATACAGTTCTTACATCTAATCATTATTTTTGCCACATGTTTTTCCAGGTCAGTACAAGTCAGACTGGGTGAACAGATTGGTGTACGATGTATGTTACATTCATATGTTTAACTATAAAGCAATTTGTTGTCCTCTGTGTATTTATGAAGGTGTTTGTTGTCCTCTGTGTATTTAAGAAGGTGTTTGTTGTCCTTTGTGTGTTTATGAAGGAGTTTGTTGTCTTCTGTGTATTTATGAAGCAGTTTGTTGTCCTCTGTTATTTATGAAGGAGTTTGTTGTCCTCTGTGTATTTATGAAGCAGTTTGTTGTCCTCTGTGTATTTATGAAGCAGTTTGTTGTCCTCTATGTATTTATGAAGCAGGTTGTTGTCCTCTGTGTATTTATGAAGTAGTCTGTTGTCTTCTGTGTATTTATGAAGGTGTTTGTTGTCCTATATGTGTTTATGAAGGAGTTTGTTGTCCTCTGTGTGTTTATGAAGATGTTTGTTGTCCTCTGTGTATTTATGAAGGTGTTTGTTGTCCTCTGTGTATTTATGAAGGTGTTTGTTGTCCTCTGTGTATTTATGAAGGAGTTTGTTGTCCTCTGTGTATTTATGAAGCAGTTTGTTGTCCTCTGTGTATTTATGAAGGAGTTTGTTGTCCTCTGTGTATCTATGAAGGAGTTTGTTGTCCTCTGTGTATCTATGAAGGAGTTTGCTGTTCTCTGTGTATTTACGAAGTAATTTTTTGCCCTCTGTGTGTCTATGAAGCAATTGTGTCATCTAAGAATCTATTCTTCTTCTTTTCTCGTTCACTTTTTACACCGTCAGATATGGTTGGGAGAAATGATGGCAATTTTCTTTGACAGCTCCTCTCGTGGGCTCTACAGCTTGCTTTGCAGGGTTATCTCTGTCGGCCACACAATCTTCCTCAGGTCGCTGAATAGCGTACACCTCTGAAGGATGTGCTTGCCAGTCTGGCTTTCTTTGCCCCAGGCACACAGGGGAGAAGCTGTATCTGTGAAGCAGGGATTTTTTTCGATAAAGTTTTAGGCACGTTCAAGAAGTCAAGATCTTTCAACTTATGAGTTAACTTTAACTTTTTCAGTAACTCCTTGAGGGTTTGCTTTGGTGCACTACATACAGTGAATTTTTCGGAGAGTTTCGTCAAAAATGAATTGAACATGGCGGAGCCCATTCTTCTCAGTGCATGTTGGGTAAGTTTGTGTCATCCATGCCGTCATCCATTCACTTTTCTGTATTGTTGGGGCAAATTTTACATGGATTTTAAAAAGAAATCTTCCTCTAAATTCGATTGCTAAGCTCTAATGCAAATAGAATTTTGAGGAAATAAATTTATAACACGTGCAACCTTGCTGGGTGTATTGTATAATGAGTTTGACCCCCCCCCCCCCAAAAAAAAAAAAAAAAAATCTTCTACCTTCTGCTTTAATTCTCTACATCCTGACCCTAACCACAAAGTCCGCTGCTTTGCACTGATAAATTGTACAGGGATTTTGACTCTCCCCCCATCCCCTCCAAAGAAAATTGCATTCTAAATCCACCATTTTCGTAAATAACCTATATTCTTCTTTCTTTATGTATTCTTTTATTTCGAAGATCATAGATTAAGCACTCATACACTTTTATACATGCAGTCCCTGTGTACATGCAGTGTTATACATTTTATCATTGTTATCGTTGTACACACAGAATGTATTCTAAAACTATCCACCAGTTACTATGATAAGTTGTATAATCCACTTTAACGGGTGGGATTTTTTTTTCGTTGCTCGGCTAGAGAGAGTGGTGGATCGGTGGTCTAGAGGTAACGCGCCTGTCTAGAAAGCGAAAAGTCCGGGTCGGAAGTGTGCGGTGGTTGGAATCCCGTTGGGGCCCGACACTTTTTCCCCATCCATTAGACCATGAGTGGTGGTCTGGGCGCTAGTCTTTCGGATGAGGCGATAAACCGAGGTCCCGTGTGTTATACAAAATTATTTAACGTACGTGAAAGAACCCACGGCAACAAAAGAATTGTCCCTGACAAAATTTTGTAGAAAAAAGCTACTTTGATAGGGAAACAAATGCAGTTGCAGACAGAAAAAAAGAAGAAAACATGGGTGACGCTGCTCTGTGGCGACGCGCTCTTCCCGGGGAGAGCAGCCCAAATTTCACGCAGAGAAATCTGACGTGACTTAAAGTGGTATAAATATAAATAAATAAATAAATATAAAATAGGGTATCCAGGTTCACCAATGGCATAATTACGCGACCGTTTTTTCCAACCACCATGAAGGTAAGCCACAAAGCAACTTCGGGGCTTTGACGTAAATACAATCCATAGCTTAAAAATACATACAACGACTGTTGACGAGAACGGACTACCATCTAACCACCCAGTACTCCAGCATAGGTTATCACCTTCACCCTTCTCTCCCATTAGCTGCTGCTGTACTTCAGCTAATGACAATCAGCTGACTTTCCCTCCAGCTTCTCAGATTCTGCTGGTCAGCAGGGAACGGGACTGACATTGACGTTAATTGACCACCAGTGTCCAATGACCAGCGGTCAAGGCGACAAGCGTTGGTCTCCAGGGATGACCAGCGTAGCGGCAAACATTGTCGTGTGTCTTATTGTGACAGGGTGTGGTCAAAGCCATGGTCAAGCCTGTTTGGCTCAGGGCCAGTCCATGGCTTTCTATGGCCAGTCTATATTATGGCTTTCTATGGCCAGTCTATGGCTTTCTTTGGCCCGTCTATATGGTTTTGTATGGCCAGTTTATATGGCTTTCTATGGCCAGTCTATGACTTTCTTTGGCCAGTCTAGGGCTTTCTATGGCCAGTTTATATGGCTTTCTTTGGCCAGTCTATGGCTTTCTATGGTCAATCTAGGGCTTTCTATGGTCAGTCTAGGGCTTTCTATGGCCAGTCTATATGGCTTTCTATGGCCAGTCTATATGGCTTTCTATGGCCAGTCTATATGGCTCGTAGCGCGCAGTTATTATTGCTTTCTTTCTTTCTGGGGGTTATTGGTCAGTTATGCAAAAAGATAAGGTCGGTCGCTGTGATAGTGGGAGTGGGGGTGGGAGTGGGGTAGGGGTGGGATAGACGGTATGTGTGTGTGTGTGTTGTGTGTTTGTGTGTGTCTGTGTGTGTTTGTGGGGGGTGGGGGTGGTGTCTGTTATGAGTTGGAAAGGATGATGTGTGTGTATGTGCCTGTCTGTCTGTCTATATTTCTGTCTGTCTGTTTATCTGTCTGCCTGCCTGTGTACCCGTCTCTGTGTGTCTGTGTATCCTTCGTTTGTCTGTGACAGGCTGAGAGAGAGAGAGAGAAGGTTGAGGGGAGGGGAGTGTTAGGCTGATCTACACGTCGTATGAGATATACGATGCTGGTCAATTAGTTAGAGTGATAACGAATACAGCCAAGCTTTCCCTGCAGGACTAATTAATGGGACTGGCAATGAAGACTGACTGTTGCAATGACTGTGACAGCTGAAGGCTACACGTGAAGCAAGTTTGATGTGGTTTCTTGTTTGCTGTCGTTGTCATTGCTGTTGTTGTTGTTGCTATTGATGTTGCTATTGTTGTTCTTGTTGTTGTTGGTCTTGCTCTGAGAGCTAGTGTTGGTGCTGAAGAGTTAACACACCTACCCCCAAAAGCGAAAAGTGTGCATTCGATACCCGTATGTGCTAATTGTTTTCTCTCATCCACTACATCTTGAGTAGTGGTCTGGGTACCTAGTCTTTCTCAATGAGACGATGAACCGAGATCTCATGTGCAACGCGCGTTCAGTGCACGTAAAAGAACTCCCCACCAGAGAAGCAAGGGAGTTATCCCCTGGGAAAATCCTGTAGACAAAAACCTACTTACAAACAGAAACATAACCCGAGGATTTCCATCCAGAATGACGTATCTCTTATATAATTATAAAATGTATACAAGATGTACCATTCTGGCTGGAAACCCTCTATCTACAGAATGAGTGACGATGCTCTTGAAGTGGCGGACACTCACACAGGGGGAGAGCAAACCAAAATTTAACCCAGAGAAATCTGCAGCGACTAAAAGTTGAATTCACTTCGATGCTGTTCTTGTTGCAAGCTGTTAGTGATGGTGATGGTGATGGTGATGGTGATGATGGTAACATTTGCATATATAAAAAAAAAAATATATATATATATATATATGCTGTTACTGTTAGTGGTGGTGGTGGTGGTGGTGGTGGTGGTGGTCTAATTGTGCTTGTTTTTGGTTTTTTTGCTGGAGGTGGTGATGGTTGTAGTGGTGGTACTGGTCAGAGATTTAGTAGGGAAAGCGATGGTTGTGTTAATGTTAATGTTATTGTTCTTGCTGATGTGGGTGATGGAGGTGGCTGGGGGTGATGGTGGTGTTGGTAATTGAAGTGGGTGAATGTGGTGTACGAAGTAAGCCTAGTGGGAGAAGAAAGAGAAGAAGAAGAAGCTTCATAAGTAGTAGTAGTAGTAGTAGTAAGCAGCAGCAGCAGCAGGAGTAATACTACTACTACTACTACTACTACTACTACTACTACTACTACTAACAATAATAATAATGTATGGAATTTATATAGCGCTGAATCTTCCAAAGCAACAAATCAAAGCGCTCAGATTTTTTAAAGATTTTTTTTTATATCGAGGATAATTGAATAAGCACTCATGTGTTTCTTTTATATCCAGTCCCCGTGTGTATGCGGTTTTGTAAATTTTGTCATCTGTTCCCACCGGCACACAATGGCCTACTCTTTCGAAAAGCGGAACAGGATTTAACGTGTGCGCAAGATGTTCTGCATGCGTTCGCACACGGATGGGGCCTCGGTTTATAGTCTCAGCCGAAGGATGTAGTAGTAGTAGTAGTAGTAGTAGTAGTAGTAGTAGTAGTAGTAGTAGTAGTAGCAGCAGCAGCAGCAGCAGTAGCAGTAGTAGTAGAGTAGTAGCAGTAGTAGTAGTAGTAGTAGTAGCAGCAGCAGCAGCAGCAGCAGCAGCAGCAGCAGTAGCAGTAGTAGTAGTAGTAGTAGTAGTAGTAGTAGTAGTAGTAGTAGTAGTAAGCAGCCAGCAGCGAGCAGCAGCAGCAGCAGTAGTAGTAGTAGTAGAGTAGTAGTAGTAGTAGTAGTAGCGTAGCAGTAGCAGTAGTAGTAGCGTAGCAGCAGCAGTAGCAGTAGCAGTAGTAGTAGTAGTAGTAGTAGTAGCAGCAGATCAGTAGTAGTAGTAGTAGCAGCAGCAGCAGAGTGCAGAGTAGAGTAGTAGTAAGTAGTAGTAGTAGTAGTAGTAGTAGTAGAGTAGTAGTAAGTAGTAAGTAAGTAGTATGTAGTAGATAGTAGTAGCTAGTAGTAGTAGTAGATAGTAGTAGTAGTAGTTGTAGTAGAAGATAGTAGTAGCAGTAGTATGTAGTAGTAGTAGTTAGTAGTAGTAGTAGTAGTAGCAAGATCTTTGTAGCAGCAGTAGTAGTAGTAGTAGTAGTAGTAGTAGTAGTGTAGTAGTAGTAGTAGTAGTAGTAGTAGTAGTAGTAGTAGTAGAAGTAGTAGTAGAGTAGTAGCAGCAGCAGAAGTAGTGTAGTAGTAGTAGTAGTAGTTAGTGTAGTAGTAGTAGTTTTAGTAGTAGAAGTATGTAGTAGCAGTAGTTAGTAGTGAGTAGTAGTAGTAGTAGTAGTAGTAGTAGTAGTGTAGTAAGTTGAGTAGCAGTAGTAGTAGTAGTAGTAGTAGTAGTAGTAGATTAGTAA
>CM054141.1:34576842-34579342 GCA_028751875.1 Rapana venosa
GTGTGTGTGTGTGTGTGTTTGTGTGTGTATGTGTGTGTATGTGTGTGAGGAAGAGAGAGAGAGAGAGCAATTCGGCATAGGGAAAAAGAGAGAAAACAGACAGACAGAGAGGCAGACAGTCACAGACAGAAAGACAGACAAGGCACAGAGAGAGAGAGAGAGAGAGAGAGAGAGAGAGAGAGAGAGAGAGAGAGAGAGAGAGAGAGAGAGAGAGAGAGAGAGAGAGAGAGAGAGAGAGAGAGAGAGAGAGAGAGAGAGAGAGAGAGAGAGAGAACTCGAACTCCAACTCAAATATTTCAATGATGGAAATTGGATAAGCCAGAGGCTTCTTTACACCAGGCCCTCATGGGGAAAAAGTGAAACAAACATAAATAAATAAATGATTTAATAAACAAGATACTATCAAATAGCAATGAAATAATTACTTAAACTGCCATTCAATTGTTGATAAATCAAGAAATCAACGAAAGACCACAAAAGCTAACCAATCGATTGAATAAACAAGACCAATTAAACATGGACAAACTCCTCTCCCTGACACCCACTCCCCTAAACAAACAACCCTTCCCAAGAAAGAAAGAAAGAAAGAAAGAAAGAAAGAAAGAAAGAAGACAAACAAAAAGAAAGAAACAAAGAAAGAAACAAAGAAAGAAAAAGAAGGAAAGAAAGAAAAAGAAGGAAAGAAAGAAAGAAATAGAGGGAGAGAGCACGAGACAGAGACAGAAACAGAGACAAAAACAGACAAAACAATATGCATACCTTTTACTAACAAACAAATAAATAAGAAACACAGAAAGGCAGACCAGACACAAACAGACAGAGACTCACAGACACAAGAATCAGAAACAGAAAGAAGAGAAAAGAAAAAAGCACCACAAGTTCTCACTTCTGCAGACTGAGACTGACAGACACAAGAATCAGAACCAGAAGGGAGAAAAGTTTTCAGTTCAGAGTTCGATTTTCCTGGCCTGTCACTCTAGCCACCATTCGATTCAAAGGGACAGCTTACATCTTTGGTCTCCTTACCTCCTCTATCCACTGTACAGCAAGGCTGATGCCTATGGTAAGCTGTCAGTGTCAAAAGAAACTTTTCTATCCACTGAACAGCAAGGCCGACACCTATGGTAAGCTGTCAGTGTCAAAAGAAACCTTTCCATCCACTGAACAGCAAGGCTGACACCTATGGTAAGCTGTCAGTGTCAAAAGAAACCTTTCCATCCACTGAACAGCAAGGCTGACACCTATGGTAAGCTGTCAAGTGTCAAAAGAAGCCTTTCACCAATAAGCATGAACAAGGATGGTTAAAAACATTCACTGACAGCAGTCACTAGGGTTGTTGTGAGCTAAACTCACAGATTATTCTCTCTTTTGGAGCTTCGAATATTTTATCAAATCAATCATTCTTAGTGTTCAAAGGTAAGAATGGATTTTGTTATGTTAGGTTGTTGTGGTGTGGTGTTGTGTTGTGGGGTGGCGAGTGGGATGGAGGGTAGCGTGGGGATGGAGTATCGTGTAGGGTGGTGGGGTGTGGGGTGGATTGTGTGGAACTGAGTGGAATGGCGTGGACTGTATTGTACTGTTTTAATGTGTTGTATTCTGCTGAGTTGAATATTGTGTGTTGTCTTGTTGTATTGTATTGTATTGTAATGTCACAACAGATTTGAATGACTTATTTAGTGATAGAACAACAATTATAGCCCTTTCCTGAGTTCGTGCGTGTTTTTGTTGTTTATTTTCTTTGATAATACCTAAGAGAGAACGATGGGAAGACAACATCAGAGAGCAGACTGGCTTTGACTGGAATGAAAAAAACGAAGAGCTGAGAACTGCAAGGAATGGAGGAAGCTGGCTGCAAAACCTTCAGTAGTGCCCCAACAGTAAACCAAAGCACAGGAGAAGTGAAGGTGTGAATGTGAATGGTTTTTCAGAACAGATTGCTGCCAATATTAACTAAGATGCTACTATGTGTTATTTAACATGCACCATATCCTACTCAAGGCCTTGGCTTGGTGTTTCATTACAAGACTAGGGCCCAGGATACCTCAGAACATCGAAAGAAAAAGGAAAGAAAAAAAACAAATTATGCTCTAGTATAAGGATTCTGGCCCAGGTCAAAAGCCCTGTTAGGTTATTGATACAAGCGAAATGCTAAAGTCTTCATTAAAATGTTGTTATATTTTGGAATTTTCGTCTTGACATTAGCATCTCCTCTATAACAACTTCTTGACATAACAGCCTTATTCTCCATTACAGGAGAAAATAATGTGCCTGCATATGTGACAAAGTACTTGAAAGTAGCCATGTACGTAGCTTTCTCATACGGTGTGTACCTACAGTCTTACAGGGATTCCCAAGCGCAAAGAGTTAGACAGTATGTCTTCGGTGACCCCCCAGGAATCAAGCTGAGGAACGCCTGACCACTAGCAGATAAGGATTTAATCTAGAAGCCCTCCTTTCTCTTGGCAATCGGGTTAACACTTAGGCACCTATTTAGTGCCGT
>CM054141.1:34581842-34596842 GCA_028751875.1 Rapana venosa
AATATTCCAGGAATTATTGACCATGCCCCATTCATGCAGTATACATAAGATCATCATACACCCAACCCTCTCCCTAACTCTCCCCCCCCCCCCCCCCCTCCATCCCCAGGCTCCAAATGTTCCTTTCCTTTCTGGAATATTGCCAAGTTATTCGCTGAACTTTGCTGATAACCTTTTCTGAAGCAAAGCAATGGTTCTATCTTCCGTGTTTACAGTTTTTGTTGGGGTTTTTTTAGGGGAAGAGGTGGGGGAGGATATCGGTTTTTTTATGTGTGTGTAGTTTGTGAAGGAATGGTGGGGTTTTTTAATACCCTTGGTCAACTTTGATTGAACTACAATGTTTAGGGGTTGTGTTGTTTTTTCTTTTTGTTTGATGTGGTGGTTAGTGGTGGTGATGAGGTCAGAGAGTCGGGGGGGGGGGGGGGGGGGGGGGGGGGGGGGGGGGGGGTAGGGGAAGGAGTGTGTGTATGTTTGTGTGGCTGTTGTTGTTGTTGTCGTTGCTGTTGCACATGCACATATCATCGTGTGATGCTGGTGTTGTTGTTGTTGCTGATTCAATTATATGTGTACACACACACATCTCTCTCTCTCTCTCTCTCTCTCTCTCTCTCTCTCTCTCTACATACATCTATCTATCTATCTGTCCCGTAGTCTGACGACCGTGGGGGCACCCTCAAAGACTCAGCAACCAGTTACCTCCATTCTTCTCTCTGTTCTGCCTTTCTCAGGGTTTTGTTGAGTTCTAGGCCTGTCCATTCACTGATGTTATCCTCCCAGCTCTTCCTTGGTCTGCCTCTTCTTCTTCCTCCTTGGACAGTGCCTTGCAAAACTGTCTTTGTAATTCCTTGGGATCTTGTGACATGCCCATACCACTTAAGTTTACGCTTGTTCACGATCGTTAGAAAGTTCTCATAGGGTCCAATGGTTTGCTGGATTCTGTTATGCACGCTTTCGTTGCTTATGTGGTCTTTGTAGGAGATGCCAAGGAGTCTCCGAAAGCATCTCATCTCCACTGCCTGTACTCTTCTCTCCAAATCTGCAGTCAGGGTCCATGATTCACAGGCATACAGAAATATGGATATGACAAGGAGCGCATTAGTCTGATCTTGGAGATAAGTGAGATATTCTTATCTCTCCAGATGGTGTTTAGTTTTGACAAAGCTGTTATTGTCTGTGCAGTCCTGCATACTACTTCTGGCTTGGATCCCTGGTCGGATACAATGGCTCCCAGGTACTTGAAGCTTTGAACTGTTTCCAGCTTCTGGTCATTAACCCTGATATCAGTGCTAATGCCGTTGGTGTTATTAGTCATCAGTTTGATCTTCTCTGCACTGATTTCCATGCCGTATGTTTTGGAGGCCTTATCCAAGTGTTTTGTTAGGCTGGCAAGCTCTTTTTCTGATCCTGCTATTCCATCAATGTCATCTGCGAAGCGGAGGTTTGTGATCGTTCTGCCACCAATGCTGACTGATCCTTCATGATGTTCCAGTGCATCAGCCATGATTCTCTCAAAGAAGATGTTGAAAAGAGTGGGTGAGAGTAGACAGCCCTGCCTTACTCCAACTGTTGTTCGAAACCATCTCCAATGTTGTTGTTGTAGTACACTGCACTGGTGGCCTCGCTGTACAGCTGTTTGATGACTCTGATCAGGTTTGCATTGATGCTGTACAAGTTCATGGTTGCCCACAAAGCTGCATGCCACACCCTGTCAAATGCCTTCTTAAAATCGATAAATACGTGGTATAGGTCTTGTTGATGTTGAAGGTACCGCTCACATAGTATTCTGAGGTTGAATATCTGTATATATATATATATATATATATATATATATATATATATATATATATATATATATATGTGTGTGTGTGTGTGTGTGTGTGTGTACGTGTGTGTGTGTGTGTGTGTGTGTGTGTGTGTGTGTGTGGTGTGTGTGTGTGGTGTGTGTGTGTGTGTGTGTGTGTTTGTTTTGTTTTGTTTAATGTCTATTCACTACATGGTGATTTAGACACACCCGCATTCACACCAAAGTACCTATTATTACACACCGCATCTCTCTCTCTCTCTCTCTCTCTCTCTCTCTCTCTCTCTCTCTCTTCTCTCTCTCTCTTTTTCTTTCCCCTACACGCACCCACATCCACACACACATAAGTATATAAATATATACATATATATAAATATATATATATATGTATATACATATATATAAATATATATATATATATATATATATATATATATATATATATATATATATATATGTAATTACAGTAAAGGTTTTACAGGTGAAGAATATATGACTTCAGCAACCGACACTATGAATTGCTGAGAGTCATATAAAACTTCTTGACTAGTGGCATATTTCTTATGAATATCTAAACCTCTCCTTTTATACATGTCAAGAAGAATTGGGCAATCAAACAACAAATGGTGGACTGAAAGTGGAATAGAACAACAACATGTTACATTTTTTGAATATTTAGTATTCCATGCATTTAATCTCAGTTTATGTACTAGAATTTCTTATTTCCGTGGGCAAGGAAACTGTTGATAATGTTTTTCTATAATCTTTGAATGTATGCATTTCATTAACTTAGAATGAATTTCATAAGACGACAATGCAAGATTAGAATCAAACACTTCAGTACTGTATTCAGAGGCACCTTGTTTTGCCAAAGAATCAACCAGCTCATTCGAATAAATTCCACAATGAGAGGGGATCCAGCAAAAAGTTATGCTGATGCCTCTGCTTGCAATAGAATGTATCAGGAATTTTATCTCAAATACAATATCATTCCTTATTTTACCATGCCATGACTTTAATGTCATTAACACTGCCTTTGAGTCAACGCAAAACAGAATTTGGCAAACATCAATAGCAGTATCAGACAAAAAATTCAAAGCCATAAGAATTGCAAATAATTCAGAAGTAAAAATAGAAAAATGTTGTCCTAAATGAAAAGATTTTTGAACTTTTAAAGTCGGAATCACATATGCAGCACCACTTTTGCCTGTTTCTAATACAGATCCGTCAGTATACACTTTTAAGTGATTAGAATAATTGTGTGTGTGTGTGTCACATACACATAACTATCAGTGTGTGCATTTATATGCATGTGCGTTAACAACAGGAAAAAAAACAATCATTTCTGGAGTTCTTGAACACAGGAAACAAATCAACAGCACATGAAAAATAACTAAAAAATCCAGGTTCAATGCGCGAATGCTCGAAGACCCTCTTGCATACATGCTAAAATCCGTTCTAACTTTAGGAAGAGGAGGTCATCCACACTGGTAAAAACGAATGACAGGATTTTTTTTTATGCGTGCACACTGATACCGTGTGTAGACCATCCCTGAAGTCTGGAGTCAGTTGTCGGCATGCAAAAACCATTGCAAACGCAAAACTCTCACCATTTGTAAACCTTGGACCTCCACCAGCTGAAGAACGTAACATAAAAAAGACACTACCATCACGTTTCGGTCAGACTGCATTATTGTATGACAAAGATCTGCCTACAACAATCACGTACTGTGGATCCATGCCTTTAGACTTAGGGCAGTGTCTAGGTAACATGCCACGCACAAAAGAGTTATCTGTCGAAGCAAACAATGCTTAGTTTCAAAATTGCTAGATATGACCGTCTCCCCCAAATTGAATCTGGAGTCGTCTTACATGTTTCTGACTTAAGCGTGGTAATGGCTCGAGGGTATGAGGTAGATTCAATGAAAACATTTTGAGGTATGGATTGATTTTCCCTTGAGGACTGAAGCTAGTTTTGGGGGTCTTTGTGCGTCTTGGGTTTTCTGTCTGTTTGTCCTTCTGTATGTCTCTGGGTTTTTTTCTGTTTCTGTGTCCGAGAGTCTCTCTTGGTTTGTCTTTGTTCAAACACCAATTCCCCCCCCCCCCCCCCCTTCAGTCTCTTCTTCTTTGATTGCTTCTTCTTCTTCTTCTTCTTCTTCTTCTTCTTCTTCTTCTTCTTCTTCTTCTTCTTCTTCTCCTTCTTCCTACTACTACTACTACTACTACTACTACTACTACTACTACTACTTCTCTCTCTCTCTCTCTCTCTCTCCTCTCTCTCTCTCTCCTCTCTCTCTCTCTCTCTCTCTCTCTATCCCTTTTATAAATCTACTAGCAGTATTTTTTAGTAAAGTAACGTTCAAACAAACAAGCAAACACACACACACACACACACTACCCCTTCATTACCACTGAGGAAAGACAAGAGTCTACCCTATGTCTACCTCGTGCCTCTGACCAGGGATTCCCCCTTTAAGAATGTCCTTTCCCCAATCTTCTACCTAGTTCTGAACATGTATATATACCTCGGAGGGGGGGGGGGTATTTGCATTCAGATGAAGAGAGGTGATCATTTCTCCCAGGTGTTTCCTCACAGCTTTCCTATGTTTATTTCAGTAAGTCCAATGAGCGTGCAGTTGCGCCACTGTGGGTCGACTTTCTGTCGAGTTGATTGAAAGATATGACCCGCCAAACAACTGTAGTTTGCGTTTGATGTATGATGACCGTGGTACAAACGTAGGTGACAAACATTCTCGTCCACTCAAACTTAAGGGTTCTTTATGTCAATCTTACGTTGTATGTTGTTTCTAATGAACTGTGTTTATTATTATTGTTTGTTATTATTATTATTATTATAGATAAACATGCTTTGACTGCGTTAGAGAAGAACAAGGGTAGCAATCTTAATCTTGCAGTAATATAGATCTGTCTTTTTGTACCGTTAACTGTTTACAAATTACAAAATTCAGAGACTCATCTGGCTGGAATTCTTCCTTATTGTGAAAGTTGGCTTTTATTCTTCAATTTGAAGTAACGCAGTTGCAAAGGACCGCTTAAATAAACAGTAAAGTATTTTCTTTTTGCTTAATCGTTCTTTATTTCTCGTTATTTTACATCATGTTATCGTCAGTCAAGAATGCAATATCAGGGTAAGGGCACCATTTGATTGCATAACTGAAGAGAGGGGGAGGGGGTAAACTGAGGTCAGATGATTTCTTTGAATGCAATTTCATTCGACAACGGCAGTCAGCTCCGACAATCCCCCCGCCCCCACCTCCTCTCTCCCCTTTGAGGATGCCGGGTGCGTGTCATGGTGGAAATTCTGTGGTAGGAATTCCCTCTTTTCTATCCCTCTCTTTGTTTCTGCTCTGTTCCTTTTTCTTCTTGTCGCCTCCTTGTCTATTTTCTGCCTTTTTGGTTTATTTCCCTGCCATTTTTTCCCCAGAAAGGTTTAAAAGATAAAAGTTTTCATGCCGAAGGCGGATGCGCTGGGTCTGACTTGTCAGGCACCTAACGGCAGCGCAACGCATTTTCGCTTATATGACGGGAAACAGTAGTTGTTGTCTGAGCGTTTGACGAAGAAGAAGCTCTGATAATCGCAGTAGTTGTTTAACCGTGGCTGGTTTTCATAAAACCTGCTCCCTGTAGTTGTGTGCATCAAAGTAACGTACGTCTGATTCTGATGGTCTTAAAGTCTCAGATGGCAGGTTTGAATTTTGGTGTCTGCACCTGAAAGAGAGATTCTTCTTCTCTTCCTCTTATCTATTTTATTTCTATTCAATCTTTTATTTTGAGGAAAATGGAATAAGCACTCGTGTGCTTTTTTTTACATCCAATCGCCGTGTGTATGCAGTCTTGTAAATGTTGTCAACGGTTCCTCCCGGCTCACAATGGCCTACTCTTTCGAAAAGCGGAACAGATTTTAACGTGTGCGCATGATCTTCTGCGTGCATTCGCACACAGGGCCTCGGTTTATAGTCTCATCCGAAGGATTTTTGGGAGGAGTGGAGTCCTCACTGATGTTAACTCCATGGGAAAATATCTCCTTGAGCGGGATTCGAACTTCGGGTCAGCAGATCACCAGCGCAATGCTCTTCTCTCCTTGAACACCTTGAGGAGTTTGGGGAGCACTGCACTGAATTGTCCAGGTGGGGCCTCTAGGGCAAGGTTGAACCAGGGGGTGGGGGGGAGGGTCTATTCTTCTTCATGCAAGAATGCAGGAAGTTAGTTGGGACATTGGCAGGTCTGCTGTCTGCTGTAACGGATCCTGCAGATCACAAACATCCCAGCACTCAGTTTGCCAGAAGTGTGTGTGTGTGTGTGTGTGTGTTTGTGTGTGCGTGCGTGCGTGCGTGCGTGTGTGTGTGTGTGTGTGTGTGTGTGTGTTTGTGTGTGTTTGTGTGTGTAGGGTGTTTAGGGTGTTTAGGGTGTATGTGTGTTTGTGTGTGTGTTTTATTTTAACGCCTGTCCACTAAAAACGGATAGTTATTAGACAGTGTGTATGTGTGTGTGTGTGTGTGTGTGTTGTGTGTGTGTGTGTGTGTGTGTGTGTGTGTGTGTGTGTGTTTTACATGCCTGCACACATGCATAAGTACACATGCATCTTAGTCTTTCTTGTGTATGTACATACTAGCGCTAGCTTCTCTGTGAGTGAGTGTGTGCATAATTGTCAGTGTTTGTCTGCACGTTTGTGTGTTTGCTCACTTGCTTGCTTGCTAGCAATTCCATATTCATTCAGCTAGCATGTTTGTGATAGAAAGAAGATGATACGTTCTGGCCACATTTTGTCAACATGACCGGAATTATTGACCAGCAGCCTCCATGCAATATACATGTCAGCATCATCAACCACTCCTCATCCCCCGATCCCAGCAACACCCCCCCCCCCCCCCCCCCCCCCATCTCCATCCCAAAGTCCTTTTTTGTGTGTGTAGGGGTGTTTAGGGGTGTTTAGGGGTGTATGTGTGTTTGTGTGTGTGTTTTATTTTAACGCCTGTCCACTAAAAACGGATAGTTATTAGACAGTGTGTATGTGTGTGTGTGTGTGTGTGTGTGTGTGTGTGTGTGTGTGTGTGTGTGTGTGTGTGTGTGTGTGTGTGTGTTTTACATGCCTGCACACATGCATAAGTACACATGCATCTTAGTCTTTCTTTGTGTATGTACATACTAGCGCTAGCTTCTCTGTGAGTGAGTGTGTGCATAATTGTCAGTGTTTGTCTGCACGTTTGTGTGTTTGCTCACTTGCTTGCTTGCTAGCAATTCCATATTCATTCAGCTAGCATGTTTGTGATAGAAAGAAGATGATACGTTCTGGCCACATTTTGTCAACATGACCGGAATTATTGACCAGCAGCCTCCATGCAATATACATGTCAGCATCATCAACCACTCCTCATCCCCCGATCCCAGCAACACCCCCCCCCCCCCCCCATCTCCATCCCAAAGTCCTTTTTTCCAAGTTTGGCCAAGAGCCAGCTTAGGAATTTGCTGAACTTTGATGATGACCTTTGGAAGAAGATAAGCGTACTTTCATTTTTTTATGTATAGTTATGTGTGTGTGTGCTAGTGTGTTAGTGTGTGTGTGTGTGTGTGTTAGTGTGTGTGTGTTTTGTGTGTGTGTGTGGTAGGGGGGGTTAGTGGGGGGGTTGGTGGGTGGGTAGAGAGGTTGTGTGTGTGTTGTGTGTGTGTGTGGTATTGCATGTGCTTGTGTGTGTGTGTTAGTGTGCATAGGTTCTTGTGTGTGTGAGTGAGTGTGTAGATGCGCTCGTATGTGCGCGCGCGTGTGTGTGTGTATGTGTGTAAGAGTGTGTGTGAGCGTGCGTGAGAGTGTATACTATGGTGTGTGTGTGTGTGTGTGTGTGCGTGCGCGCGTGCGTGCGTGCGTGCGTGCGTGCGTGCGTGCATGAGTGTGTTTGTTGCGTGAGTGATTGATTGTGTGCAAGAGTGTGTGTACTGTGGTGAATGTGTGTGTGTGTGAGTGTGTGTATAAATAAATAAATAAATAAATATATTATATATATATATATATATATTTGTTGTGTTGTGTTATGCGTGCGTGCGTGCGTGCGTGCGTGCGTGCGTGCGTGCGTGCGTGCTGTGTGTGTGTGTGTGTGTGTGTGTGTGTGTGTGTGTGTGTGTGTGTGTGTGTGTGTGTGTGTGTGTGTGTGTGTGTAGAACCGTCGTACAATATTAACTCAACGTGGATCCAGGCCTTAATAGGTAGTGGCCGTGTCTATGTGACATGCTACGCTCGAAAAGAGTTATCTAGCAAGCAAACACTCTTGTTTTTCCTCTTGCAGATGTGACCGTCTCCCCCAAATTGAATCAGGAGTCAACTTACATAATGTGAGTTAGCGTGGAAATAGCTTCGGGGAATAGGGAAGGATTGAATTGAGAGGGTTTGGCAGCAGTGGTTGGTTTTCATTCTTTGTTTGTCATTTTGATGTATGTGTTTCTCTTTCTGTCTGTTCTGCTTGATTTGAGTTTCTTTATTGACACTGTTTTGTAGTCTATCACTGATTCTGGTTCTGTGTGTGTGTTTGTGTGTGTGATTCAGATTCAGATTCAAAATATTGTATTGCCAATTAAGTCATATAGACTTATTTGATACAACAAAACATCAATTATAATTAATATCTATTTTGGCTAAAAGGGATGTACACTAAAAACATCTATGTGTGTGTGTGCGTGCGTGCGCGCGCGTGTGTATGTCTGTGTGTGTTTAGGTGTGTGTTTGTGTTTGTGTGTGTGTTTTATTTTAATGTCTGACCACTAAAAACGGATAGTTATTAGACAGTGTGTATGTGTGTGTGTGTTTACATGCCCGTACACATGCACATTTATACACGCATTTTGTTCTCTTTGTGTACATGTATATACTAGCGCTATCTTCTCTCTCTGTCTGTGCGAATAGTTGTCAGTGTGTGTCTGCACGTTTGTGTGTTTGCTCACTTGCTTGCTTGCTAGCAGTTTCATATTCATTCACCTAGCATGTTTGTGATAGAAAGAAGATGGTACGATTTGGCCACATTTTGTCAACATGACCGGAATTATTGACCAGCAGCCTTCATGCAATATACATGTCAGCATCATCAACCATTCCTCACCCCCTCTCCCAACAACACTCCCTCCCCCATTCGCCCCCCCCCCCCCCCCCCCCCCCCCCCCCCCCCCCCCCATCTCCATCCCAAAGCCCTTTTTTCCAATTTGGCAAAGAGCCAGCTTAGGGATTTGCTGAACTTTGATGATGACCTTTGGAAGAAGATAAGGGTACTTTCGTTTTTTTATGTATAGTTGAGTTGAGTGTGTGTGTGTAGTGTGTGTGTGTTGTGTGTGTGTGTGTGTGTGTGTGTGTGTGTGTGTGTGTGTGTGTGTGTGTGTGTGTGTGTGTGTGTGTGTGTGTGTGTGTGTGTGTGTGTTGTGGGGGGGAGGGTTAGTGGGTGGGTAGAGGGGTGGGTGTGTGTGTGTTGTGTGTGTGTGTGTGTGTGGTGTGTGTGTGTGTGTGTGTGTGTGTGTGTGTGTGTGTGTGTGTGTGTGTGTGTGTGTGTGTGTGTGTGTGTGTGTGTGTGTGGTATTGCATGTGTTTGTGTGTGTGTGTTAGTGTGCATAGGTTCTTGTGTGCGTTTGTGTGAGTGTGTAGATGCGTGTGTGTGTGCGTGTGTACGCGCGCGCGTGTGCGTGTGTGTGTAAGAGTGTGTGTGAGCGTGCATGAGAGTGTATATACTATGGTGTGTGTGTGCGCGCGCACGTGCGTGCGTGCATGCATGAGTGTGTGTGTGTTGAGTGAGTAAGTGATTGTGCGCAAGATTGTGTGTACTGTGGTGAATGTGTGTATTTGTGTGTGTGTATATATATGTGTGTGTATATGTGCATATACATATATATGAAATATGTGTGTATGTGCGTGCGTGGGTGTGTGTGTGTGCTGTGTGTGTGTGTGTGTGTGTATGAGTGCGTGTGTGTAGAACCGTCGTACAATATTAACTCAACGTGGATCCAGGCCTTAATCGGTAGTGACCGTGTCTATGTGACATGCTACCCTTGAAAAGAGTTATCCTAGCAAGCAAACACTGCTTGTTTTTCCTCTTGCAGATGTGACCGTCTCCCCCAAATTGAATCAGGAGTCAACTTACATAATGTGAGTTAGCGTGGAAATAGCTTCGGGGAATAGGGAAGGATTGAATTGAGAGGGTTTGGCAGCAGTGGTTGGTTTTCATTCTTTGTTTGTCTTTTTGCTGTACGTGTTTCTCTTTCTGTCTGTTCTGCTTGATTTGAGTTTCGTTATTAACACTGTTTTGTAGTCTATCTCTGATTCTGTTTCTGTTTCTGTTTCTGTGAGTTGTGTGTGTGTGTGTGTGTGTGTGTGTGTGTGTGTGTGTGTGTGTGTGTGTGTGTGTGTGTGTGTGTGTGTGTGTTGAGGTGTGTGTTTGTGTTTGTGTGTGTGTGTTTTATTTTAATGTCTATCCACTAAAAACAGATAGTTATTAGACAGTGTGTATGTATGTGTGTGTTTACATGCCTGCACACATGCACATTTATACACGCATTTTGGTCTCTTTTTGTACATGTATATACTAGCGCCATCTTCTCTCTCTGTCTGTGCGAATAGTTGTCAGTGTGTGTCTGCACGTTTGTATGTTTGCTTGCTTGCTTGCTTGCTAGCAATTCCATATTCATTCAGCTAGCATGTTTGTGATAGAAAGAAGATGATACGTTCTGGCCACATTTTGTCAACATGACCGGAATTATTGACCAGCAGCCTCCATGCAATATACATGTCAGCATCATCAACCATTCCTCACCCCCCTCTCCCAACAACACTCCCTCCCCCATTCCCCCCTCCCCCCCCCCCCCCCCCCCCCACCCACCCATCTCCATCCCAAAGCCCTTTTTTCTAAGTTTGGCGAAGAGCCAGCTTAGGGATTTGCTGAACTTTGATGATAACCTTTGGAAGAAGATAAAGGTACTTTCATTTTTTTATGTATAGGTTGTGTGTGTGTTACTGTTAGTGTGTGTGTGTGTGTTAGTGTGTGTGTTTGTGTGTGTGTGTGGGGGGGGGGGTGTTAGGGGGGTTAGTGGGTGGGTCGGTGGATGGTAGAGGGGTTGTGTGTGTGTTGTGTGTGATTGGTATTGCGTGTGTTTGTGTGTGTTAGTGTGTTAGTGTGCCTAGGTTCTTGTGTGTGTGAGTGAGTGTGTAGATGCGCGCGTGCGTGCGCGCGCGCGCGTGTGTGTATGTGTGTGTGTGCGCACGCGCGCGTGTGTGTGTGTGTGTGTAAGAGTGTGTGTGAGCGTGCGTGAGAGTGTATATACTATGGTGTGTGTGTGTGTGTGTTTGTGTGTGCGCGCGCATACATGCGTGCGTGCATGAGTGTGTTTGTTGAGTGAGTGAGTGATTGTGCGCAAGATTGTGTATACTGTGGTGAATGTGTGTATTTGTATGTGTGTTTATGTGTGTGTGTGTATATATATATATGTATATAGATATATATATATATATATATATATATATATATATATATATATATGTATGTATGTATGTATGTGTTTGTGTGTGTATATATATATATATATATATATATATATATATATATATATATATGTGTGTGTGTGTGTGTGTGTGCGTGCGTGCGTGCGTACGTGCGTGTTGTGTGTGTGTGTGTGTGTGTGTAGAACCATCGTACAATATTAACTCAACGTGGATCCAGGCCTTAATCGGTGGTGGCCGTGTCTATGTGACATGCTACGCTCGAAAAGAGTTATCTAGCAAGCAAACACTGCTTGTTTTTCCTCTTGCAGATGTGACCGTCTCCCCCAAATTGAATCAGGAGTCAACTTACATAATGTGAGTTAGCGTGGAAATAGCTTCGAGGAATAGGGAAGGATTGAATTGAGAGGGTTTGGCAGCAGTGGTTGGTTTTCATTCGTTTCTTGTCATTTTGCTGTATGTGTTTCTCTTTCTGTCTGTTCTGCTTGATTTGAGTTTCTTCATTGACACTGTTTTGCAGTCTATCTCTGTTTCTGTTTCTGTTCCTGTTCCTGTCTGTCTGTCTCTCTCTCTGTCTGTCTGTCTGTCTATCTGTGTGTGTGTGTGTGTGTGTGTGTGTGTGTGTGTGTGTGTGTGTGTGTGTGTGTGTGTGTGTGTGTGTGTTGTGTGTGTGTGTGTGTGTGTGTGTGTGTGTGTGTGTGTGTGTGTGTGTGTGTGTGTGTATGTGTGTCCTGTTTGTCGGTGTTTTTTGTATGGATAGATGAATGAATGAATGCATGCATGCGTGTTTCTCTGTCTGTCTGTATGTCTCTGTCTGTCTGTCTCTGTCTTTGTCTCTCTATCTCTCTCTCTCTCCTAATCTTTTTAAAGTTGAAAATAAGATTAGCCACAGCCTAAGAAAACTGTACTGCAGGCTATATAAAAATCTCATTTACAGAACCTTATACAAAGAAATGATAGCTTGCAATCACACATTGATGAATACATGGAGATACAAATCGAAAGAGAACCCAAACAATCAAAGAAACATTTCCCATACCGAAGTCGGATGCGCTGGGCCTGACTTGTCGGGCGCTTAACGGCAGAGCAACGCATTTTCGCTTATATGACAGACAACAGTGGTTGATGTCTGAGCTCTCGACGAAGAAGAAGAAACAGTATTCTAGTGTGGTGGCTGAAAATGATGCAGAAAGGATAAGGGGGGGGGGGGTGGGAGGGGGGGGGTCAACGAGAGGAGATGAAGGCCGATGAAGATAGGAAGTGACAACAACAACAAATTACTTCAGTTTCTCGATGTATGCACGCACACGCGCGTGCGTGAGCGCACACACATGACAGAACAGATGACAGAATCTACAAAACAGCCTACACACGGGGACTGGATGTAAAAAAGCACATGAGGGCTTATTCCATTATCCTCGATATAAAGAATAAATAAATAAATAAATAAATAATATAAAGAAATAAAGAAACACACACTCACACACACGCACACACGTACACACACACACACACACACACACACACACACACAACGCACGCAGGCACGCACGCACGCACACACACACACACACACACACACACGTTCTTTTTTCCATCAGTTTCTCAGATGTTAAATACACACACACACACGCAATACAACACACAATATATATATATATATCTATATCTATATCTATATCTATATATATACCCTTTCATTTCCACTGACAAAAGGCAAGGGTTTACTCTGCGTCTACTACTATACCTCGTGACTTTATTTACCATCAGGGATTCCCCTTAAGAATTCCCCTCCCCCAATCTTCTTCTCCGGCCTCCTCCTAACATGGGGCCTAGGGTTGTATTAGCATTTAGATGACGGAGAGGGAGATAATTTTTGTCATGTTTTTCCCCCTTTACAAGCTGCTAGTGTTAGTTTCAGTTAATAGGGTCCCCCATGTCCTGCAGATCAGTGTGATGGGCTTCTGATTCTGACTGTCTCTCAGTTGATTTGATTTGTGGAAAGCCTGTTTACTCGTAGTCATGTTAGACTATAAAAAAAAATGAAAAGATTGTGTGTTGTTGTTGTTGTTTTTAAAAACGAGAAGTGGAATAGATCATTTTTGTTTTGTTTTTTTATTTATTTATTTTATTTTTTATATCGAGGATGATGGAATAAGCACTTAGGTGCTTTCTTTAGCAGCAGGTTTGAAGTGGCAACTAAACTGTATTTATTATCGCAGACTTTAAAATGTGGGTATTCTATAGTGTTGGAAACGTTTTCCTAACACATGCGCACTATCACTTAACAATCACTCTCGCTCTATTTCTCACACGACATTCCCTACAAACAATTCAATTTCATTTACGGACAGACCACACTTGTACCACATCTTGTTGCCCAGTAATTATTTTTCTGTATCTTAGCACAAGAAACTAACAAGCAACCCAACAACAACAAAGCCCAGACGCTACTCAAGTTCTGCATTTAAAAAGAGGCGAAATTACATAGCGGGAAGAAAGAAAGACAGAAAGAAAGAAAGAAAGAAAGAAAGAAAGAGAGAAAGAAAGAACGAAAGAAAGAAAGAAAGAAAGAAAGAAAGAAAGAAAGAAGAGAAAGAAAAAAGGAAAGAAAGAAAGAAAGAAAGAAAACAAGAAAGAAAGAAAGCAATAAAGAAAGAAAGAAAGACAGACAGACAGACAGAAAAAGACAGAGGAGAAGAGAGGAGAAGAGTCAAGAGGTCTGTACAGACGAGACTTATCTGCCAGACAAAATCAATTGCGGGGTCATCTTTTCTGCTGCTTGGACAGACAGACTGCAGTGTAGTGTTGTGCAGTGGGATGGGGAAATGGGGAAGGGGGAGGGCGGGAGGGCAGGTCTGGCTTTAGCAAAGAGGAGGTCAGACAGACGGCAGGAACATAGTACACAGCAGCAGCAATAAGCCTACAGGCCCTGACAAGCCCTTCCTACTAACTATTTACGGGGAAGTGGCCGATACTTTTCACTTCGATTCTCTCTGTCTGTGTTTGTGTGTGTCTGTACTGTTTGTATGTCTGTTTGTCTGTCTCTGTCTGCCTGCCTGTCTCTGTATGTCTGTCTGTCTGTCTGTCTCTTTCTGTCTGCCTGTCATCGGTAATGTCTGTCAAGTCTGTCTCTTTTCTGTCTGCAGTCTCGTATTCTGTCGTTGTCATCTTTCTGTCTGCTGTTCTGTATGTCTGTCTGTCGTCTCTTTTTCTGTTGCGTCTCTGTAATGTCTGTCGCTCTTCGCTGCGTTCTGTATGTCTGTCTGCTCTGTCTCTCTCAGACAGCAGACAGCAGACAGATAGCCAGAGGTGAGAGAGAGAGAGAGAGAGAGAAAGAGGCTGAGAAGCCCAAGAAGAGAGAGGAAGGCACAATCTCATCGATCTACATCAAAAGGTTCCATTTCATTTTAGATGATGTTCTGGATGTTGAGGTCTGGACAGGTCAGGACCCTGTAAGAATGAGATTTTTCAGATGGGATTTTTCTGGTTCCTCTCTATCTCTATGTTTCTTTGTTTCTGTCTCCTCTGTGTCTGTTATCTATCTACTTCTTTATTTCTTTCTATTTTAACAACAACAGCCAGACAGATAGCCAGAAGATTAGATAGATAGATAGATAGATGAGATAGATAGAAGAAGTAGATAGATAGTATAGTAAATCAGATATATTTAGATGATGATGGATGATGAGGCTGGAATAGGATGTAGAATGGA
>CM054141.1:34609342-34619342 GCA_028751875.1 Rapana venosa
ATGTGAAAATGCACATGAGCGCTTATTCCACTATCCTCGCAATAAAAGAATAAATAAATAAAATGAAAACACGTAAGCGCGAGCGCAAGCGCTCACACACACACTCGCGCGCCCGCGCGTGCATACACACACACACACACACATACACACACACACACACACACACACGCACACACGCACACACAAGAAATATACACAACATAAACTCAACAGTCTTCATCGCCGCTGTCGTCGGTAGGAGCTCCACGCAATGCCTCCAGGGTTTACGATTTCTGTTTCTCTGTCTCTGCCGAGTTCTACGATCTTCTGTACTCCTCCCAGACCACTGATCTCAGTGATGTTGGCAACGAAGGATGTTGGTGGTCTGCCTCATTTGCTTCTGCATGCCCTCAACTTTACCTTGAAAAAAATGTCACCATCACACTAGTCAGTGAGTTTCTGTGTCTGCATACCCAGCATGCAGTCTGCACCCTAGAGAGGGATGGGCTCCGCCATGTTGCAACTTCTTCAAGGTATACTGCCTGAAACTATTTTTAGTGTGGTACCCCAACATTTCCTCAAGGTGCCAGGACACAAGTCAAGTCAAATCAAAGCAGTTCAAGTATTCCTGAAGATGGACTGCGGCTACCTTAATGGTTGGTAAAAGTAGTCGCATACGTAAAAGAAAACCTACACCGTTGTGTGAAGCTGTAACCAAGGAACGATAAAAAAAAGAGAATTTTTCAAAGAATGCGGCTATCTTAATGGTGGGCAAGAATCGGTCACATATGCAAAAATAAAAACCAACCCAAAAAATCTCACCATTGGTAAACCTCAGAGCTCTATCCACGAAACAAAAAGACAAAACAGTCATGCAAAAAAAAATGGCAGCGTCTCTGCGAGTTATTTTGCTTTGTTTTTATTTGGGGGCTTTTGCTGAGAATTTCTTCTTTGTGCGCATTGACATTTCTTTGTTTTTGGAAAAAACATTCCTTCCTTTGTATTTAGCAAAGTGTAACGCTGTTTTTTTTATGGTCAACGCAGCGTAAAACCGCATCCATCGATGTGAGTAAATGCGATGTTTTGAGGACTATAAGAAAGTGTGTTGCTTTTGGATTGTCTGCGATGTTTGCTTATTGTGGGTTGGCATGAGCATGTCCATTATAAGGTCATGCAATAGTTTCGTCTGCTGGAGCCATGACATTGGGTGAGTCCATGTGGAATAGTGTGTGTGTGTGTGTGTGTGTGTGTGTGTGTGTGTGTGTGTGTGTGTGTGTGTGTGTGTGTGTGTGTGTGTGTGTGTGTGTGTGTGTGTGTGTGTGTGTGTGTGTGTGTTTGTGTGTGTGTGTGTGTTAGTGAGTGTGTTTGTGTTTTAATTTTTTGTAATTCTTTTATATCGAGGATAATGGAATAAGCACTTATGTGCTTTTTTACATCCAGTCCCCGTGTGTATGCGGTTTTGTAAATTCTGTCATCTGTTCCCACCGGCACACAATGGCCTACTCTTACGAAAAGCGGAACAGGATTTAACGTGTGCGCAAAATGTTCTGCGTGCGTTCACACACGGGGCATCGATTTATAGTCTCATCCGAAGGACTTTGGGGGAGAGTTTGTGAGTGTGTGTGTGTACCTCTGTGTGTGTGCGTGCGTGCGTGCGTGTGTGAGTGTGTGTGAGTGTGTGTGTGTGTGTGTGTTGTGTGTGTGTGTGTGTGTGTGTGTGTGTGTGTGGTGTGTGTGTGTGTGTGTGTGTGTGTGTGTGTGTGTGTGTGTGTGTGTGTGTGTGTGTGTGTGTGAGTGAGTGTGTGTGAGCGTGTGTGTGAATAAATAAATACAAGTATACCAATAAACAAAAACGTGAATAGATAGAAAGTTATGAATGAATGAATGAATGAATGAATGAATGAATGAATGAATGAATGAATGAATGAATGAATGAATGAATGAATAATAATTAATCAATCAATGAATAAATGAAAGAATAAATGTTGTTTCTGTTTTCTTTGTTTTTAAACTTAGTCTTTTAACCGCGGCAGAATCAAAGCCTCCTATCAAACGAAAGCAAAATTCAAACAGAGAAGAAAATGAACAAATGATTGAATGAATAAATAATTAAAGAAAGAAAAAAAGAAGGAAAGATGATGAGAAAACGCAGAGAAAACAACTTTAGCTAAGCCTGTCCACAGTGGCTCAAACTCGCCTCATGCAATTTTCCTGCAGATCACGTTACTTGGTCAAGTGGCTTTTGGGAAAGTGTTCAGAAAAGCCTAAAAGAATTAGAGAGAGAGAGAGAGAGAGGGGGGGGGGGACAGAGAGAGAAAGAGAGAGGAAGAGAGAGAGAGAGAGAGGGGGGGGCAGAGAAAGAGAGAGAGAGAGACAGAGAGAGAGACAGAGAGAGATAGAGGAAGAGAGAGAAAGAGAGAAACAGACATTCAGACAGACAGCCATTTAGATAGAGAGAAAGGCGAGGAGAGTGGGGGGGGGGGGGAGGAGAGAATGAGGAAAGAGGTAAGAGAGAGAAAGAGAGAGGGGGAGACAGACAGACATTCAGACAGACAGACATTAGATAGAGAGAAGGGAGAGAGAGAGAGAGAACAGAGACAGACAGACAGACATCCAGAGAGATAGACAGACAGACATTTAGATAGAGAGAAGGGGAGAGAGAGAGAGAAACAGAGACAGACAGACAGACATCCAGAGAGATAGACAGACAGACATTTAGATAGAGAGAAAGGGAGAGAGATAGAGTGGGTTTTATTAATTTAATTCTTTTATATCGAGAATAATGGAATAAGCACTTATGTGCTTTTTTTTACATCCAGTCCCCATGTTATGCGGCTTGTAAATTCTGTCATCTGTTTCCACCGGCACACAATGGCCTACTCTTACAAAAAGCGGAACAGGATTTAACGTGTGCGCAAGATGTTCTGCGTGCGTTCGCACACGGGACCTCGGTTTATAGTCTCATCCGAAGGACTTTTGGGGAGAGTGGATAGAGACAGACAGACATTCAGAGAGGCAGACAGACATTTAGAGAGAGAGACACAGAGAGAGAGACAGAGAGAGGCATACAAATACAACAACAAAAAGTAAAATCAATGCCTGACAAAATGGCAGATAATGAGCACATTTGAGTGTCAGTAGCTGTTCTACATTATTTTTTTAAATAGTTCATTCCTGGATATTTTTAGGGGAGGAGGGAGGGTAGGGAAGGGAGGTGATGAGAAGACCGAGGGGTTAGGGGGTGGGGGGGAACAGAAAGCAGAGTGGTGTCTTTCTTAAAGCGCACAAAGTGTGTTAGTTAATTAAAATGATGGGCAAGTGTCTCACTTGTCTCTCCTGTAGGGTGGAGGAGGAGAGGAGGGAGGTCATTGAAGGCAATATTGTCAGTAATGACGCATTGAACGCCTAGTATTTTCTAACGTTCTGTTCCTGTACCTTTTTATTATCTAAAGTATATAAACGTGAAAGAATGGATGAAGTATGTGAAGTAATTTGTTTGTCCTGACGTTTTATGATTTTTTTTTAATTCTTAAAACATTCTTTATTTAAGTGTGTGTGTGTGTGTGTGTGTGTGTGTGTGTGTGTGTGTGTGTGTGTGTGTTGTGTGTGTGTGTGTGTGTGTGTGTGTGTGTGTGTGTGTGTGTGTGTGTGTGTGTGTGTGCGTGAGCGCGCACGCGCGCAGGTGTGTATGAGTTTGTGTGTGCGTGTGTATATATATGTGTGTAATTTGTATTTTCCAATGTATTATCTTATCGATTTTCCTCTTTTCACTGGTTTAAATTAATGGTAAAGTTTGCAATAATGTAGTATTTTAGCATAATCATTAAGAAATGTGTTCTTAGATAGATGGCTTGATGGAAAAAAAGCAAATGCATTGCTTATTCCATGTACCATCTGGAAATAAAAAGTTGACTTGATTTGACTCCTGTCAGCATCACAGGGTACTGTTTGAGCCACTGCGTTCAATGACAGTGACATGATCCTCCTTCTCCATTTGCTCCGGTCTTTGCTGGCCCTGCTAGTCGACTTCGTGGATTCTCTCTCATGCCACAAGCTTTTCGGTGATGTTGCTCAATGAGAGATAAGCTGGTGGTCTGCGTTTATTTTGTTTCTTTATGCTTCTGTCTTGCCTTGAAGAAAAAACACCTGTCTTCATAGGGTCTGTCTCTTGGTTTTGTAGTGTAAAAGCCTATATGAATGTTTATCTGAAGAAAAGCCGTTGAGAGAAGGTGAGGGAAGAATGTATTGGTTGATTAAAAAGAAAAGGTGGCCAGTTGAGTAGAATCAGAGAAGTAATCTGATGAATGTTAATGTAATCAATGTAATTCTGCCTCTGTGTCATATTTTGGGGGGCGCCTATGCATGCACATGTGTGCACACGCACGTACATATACATACACATACGCACGCATGCGCGCACACACACGTACACACGCACTCAAACACTTACACACAATAACACACAATAACACACAATAACACACACCACACACACGTGCACATCGCAGAACATCTTATGGACACATTATAAAACCTGTTCCATTTTTCAGAAGAGTAGGCCATCGTTTGCCGGTGGGAACGGGTGACAAAATCTACTAAACAGCAAGAAAAGCACACAAGTGCTTAATGCATTGTCCACAAAAATATTAAAACAATGATATAAGTAAATAATAATGACAATGATATGTTATGAGAATATTCATAATAATGATAATGCACATACTTGCGCGCATGCATGCACACACATGCACACGTACACGCACGAATTTGTAAAAAAAAAAAAAAAAAAGTTAATTGTAACTGACCGCATGTGAATGAGTAGGATGAATGAAAGCGCTTTGCATTGTTTTTGCAAGATATAGCGCTATACAAATCCCATGTATTATTATTATTATTATTATTATTATTATTATTATTAAACGCAGAGAGAGACAGAGACAGATAGACAGACAGACAGACAGAGAGAAACCTAAAAGCAGACAGACAGAGACCGTCAAACAGACATGGAAAAAGAGAGATAGTAAGACAGACAGACAGACAGACAGACAAACAAACAGACACACAGACACACAGACCAAGTGATTTCATCAAAGTCGTAATTCCTTTCGGTTTCTGTCCCTCTCCGTAAATAATTGACAGCATTACAGAGACTGGGGCAATCTTTTGCTCCTTTCTCCAGCCTCCCACCTTCACACCTTTGTCTCCATCTTCTTTTTTTATCTCTCTCTCTCTCTCTCTCTCTCTCTCTCTCTCTCTCTCTCTCCTCTCTCTCTCTCTCTCTCTCTCTCTCTCTCTCTCTCTCTCTCTCTCTCTCTCTCTCTCTCTCTCTATCTCTCTTTCTTCCCTTCAGTTGGGGCTATGGTCTTTCTTGAATAAAAAATGGTACAATCCCGATCCTGATCCCAATTCTCTCTCTCTCTCTCTCTCTCTCTCTCTCTCTCTCTCTCTCTCTCTGTCTCTCTCTGTCTCTGTCTCTGTCTCTGTCTGTCTGTCTCTCTCTGTCTCTGTCTCTGTCTCTCTCTCTCTCTCTCTCTCTCTCTCTCTCTCTCTTCTGCTTAACAGAATGTATTGCTCACACGTTAAAACCCCTTCCGTTTTTTGGAAGAGTAGGCCATTGTGTGCCGGTGGGAACTGGTGGCAACATTTACGAAACTGCATACACACGGCGAATAGATGTAAAATATATAAAAAATGCACACGAGCGCTTATTCCATTATCCTCGAAATAGAAGAACAAAATGAATAAGAATAAAACAGATAACCATCTACCCTCAATAGCGATAATTATATTCCTATTCTCTATTTCTCTTTCTATCATTGCTTAACTTTCAGTGAAGGACAACATCCTGATAAGGACATACATCACTGAAGCTGTCTAAAGCTGAGACCCTGGGGATGTTCTGTCCAGTGGGAAATGTGAAGACCCTCGCGTGTCCATCAGCTGATGAAGCAAGTAGCCACACAGGGAGCGAGAGATGTCCACTGATTTGGTCACCACCGCTCTCCAGTGTCTGTCTCACTTTGTCTGTACTGTCTGTCCTTCGTTACGTTTTCCTTTCTCCTATCCTCCAAACTCTCCTTTTCTGTGATCTGTACATCTGGAATAAGGAGGGGGAAAAAGAAGTACCGGGCCAATTTTTTCCATGGGCATTTTTTTTAAGTTCTTAGTGTTCTGTGGAAAGTGTTTAGAAGAGACTCCAGTGAAGTGTTTATGATGAACAATGAATAGAATAAACGCAGAGTTCGATCCTGGATGCACACTGTTATATTGGGCTTTTTTGGCGAGGGGGGAAGAGGGGGGTCAGTTTTGTAACAGAACTTTTGACTACAGTTGTTTAACTCTTCAAAAGCTCCGCACGTTAATACACGTCTACCGTAGCTGAGAGGAAGTCAGATGCCAGAATTAAAAACACCATAGGACCATATGAAGAGCTCCTGACTTCGGTAAATAAAAAAATGCAAAGTAAAGTGATACGGAAACATCACACGAACATCTGGACTGGCCAAGATTGCTCTTCATGGAACAGTACGAGGAAGGACATGATGAGGCAGACAGAAAAATACAACATAAGACAATGGACTGGCCCTGAGTGAAACGACTTGCTACGAAAAGCTGAACACCGCGAAGAGTGGAGAAAGCTGGTTGCAACATTTTCACCGGTGCCTCAACGATCGACTAAGCTTTGGGATAGGTGAAGGTGAAGGCAGCAGCTGTATAAAGTATTTGTGTGCCAGGTCCCACAACTTCGGTGACCCACTATTCTCAAAACCGCGTTCGTCAGATCCCTTCTTGCTAGTCTCGCCCCTCTCAATGTTGTACATCGACAAAGAGCCAGAAGACCTTCCTGCTCAAATACCATCATATATTGGGCTTTGTTTTCATTTTCTTGACATCGAATTAGGTTTTTTTCATGGATTTGTTCAAAGAAAGATACACACATACGCATACACACATATACACATACGCACACTAACACACACACTAACACACACATATATAGACACACACATATACACACACGTACACACGCGCACACACACACACAACACACAGAGGACAGACAGACAGACAGACATGTGGACACAAAGAAACAAAATGAAGGATTTTTCCCTCTTGATACACACCTACATCTAAATTTGTTAGGCTATGCCTAGGCTTACAATCTGCTCTTGTAGAGTCATATGTACCTAAACAATCAACAACAGATGGAAACAGAGGTAAAAGCCAGAATATTTAATAGCAACACCAAAATATAATCATACCTGTAAAAACAAAATCAAAAACAACAGCAACACTAAAAAGAGTAGTTTCTACAAAGTAATATCAGAGAAACAGGGTGAGTCATAGACACAGAGAAAGGGAAAAAGTGACAGACAGACAGACAGAGAAGCAGAGAGAGAGAGGAACAGACAGACAGACAAAAGAGAGAGAGTAACAGACAGACAGAGCGAGGCACAGAGAGAGAGAGAGGAAGGGACAGAGCGAGAGAGAGAGAGAGAGAAGGAGAGAGGGAGGGAGACAGACAGACAAATAGACAGACAGACAGAGACAGAGGGACAAACAGACAGACAAGAGAGAGAGTAACAGACAGACAGACTGACATAGAAACAGAGACAGAGGGACAGACAGATAAAAGGGAGTAACAGACAGAGGGAGCCAGAGAGAAAGAGAGAGACAGATACACAGAGAGAGACAGACAGACAAACAGACAGACAGACAGATACAGAGATAGACAGAGAGAAAGAGACGGAGACAGAGAAACAGGTACAGAGAGAGAGACATACAGACAAACAGACAGACAGACAGATACAGAGATAGACATACAGAGAGGGAGAGGGGGAGAGAGAGAGAGAGACGGAGACAGAGAGACAGGTTCAGAGAGAGACAGACAGACAGATACAGAGATAGACAGACTGACAGACAGAGGCGGACAGGGAGAGAGTATTAAGGCTGTGCCTTCTTTTGTCTGATGTCACTCTCTGTCAATAATTCACAAGCTTGCAAAGGCTCAGAGGCTCTGCTTCCAACCATCCACTTACCATGCTTGTCTCAGTCTGTCTTTGTCTGTCAGCCTGTCTGTCTGTCTGTCTGTCTATCTGTCTATCTATCTGTCTGTCTGTATGTCTGTCTGTCTGTCTGTCTGTCTATCTGTCTGTGGTGTCTGTCAGTATGTCTGCCTGTCTATCAGTTTGTGTACCTGTCTGACATCAGACTTCTTCTTCTTCTTCGAACGCTCAGACAACTGTTGTCTTTCATATGAGCGAAAATGCGTTGTGCTGCCGTTAAGCCCCTGACAAGTCAGATCCAGCGCATTCGACTTCGATAAAAGAGAGAATTGACTTCAGGACTAATGATGCTTATTTCAAACAACGCAACAGAGTGCGACATTACTGAAGTAGAAGCAACAACAACAACAACAACCAACAACAAAATGGTACCAGCCTAAATCTTTACCCGTGTTGCTGCGACTCACTCAGTTAAGGACAGTATCGTGGTGTAAGGACATGCACCATTGTTGAAATTTGTTGTCAGTGTTAATGTTCGACGTTCCCCAGTTTAACATTGGTGGTGGTCACCAAGAATACATAATTTATCTCAGTCATCACACCTGTGACACCGTCAGTACTTCTTCTTAGAACGCTCAGACAGCAACTCTTGGTGTCTGTCATATGAGCGAAAATGCATTGTGCTGCCGTTAAGCCCCTGACAAGTCAGACCCAGCGCATCCGACTTCGTCGTGGAAAAGAATGTTATATTTAAGTCTTTTTAGGAAGAAAAGGTCAAGAGAATGGACTAAAAAGGCAGAAAATAAACATAATGATAATAATAATAATAATGATAATAATAATAATAATAATAATAATAATAATAATAATAATAATAATAATAATAATAATAATAATAATAATAATAATAATAATAATAATGATGATGATGATGATGATAATGTATGGAATTTATATAACGCTGAATCTTGTAAAGCAAAAAATCAAAGCGCTCAGGAAGAAAAGGAACAAGGCAGAAACAAAAAAGAGGGATAGAAAAGAGGGAACTTCTGGCACCGAATTTTCTAAAAGGTGGGGATACTGTGTACACTGACAGGCCCCCGCCATCCCCACGGGAGGGGGAGGGGGGAGGACGCCGTTAGTACGATTGTGGGCAGTGTCTGTCACGTTGTTCTGTCCAGGGATGAAATCCCAAGACCTATACCTGTTAATCTGGTGATGGACGGTGGCCAGACTGAGAGACATGTCCGCTGATCTGGTCACCCACCCACCACCCTCTCCAGTGTCTCTTGTCCTGTCCTTCTTGATCTTTTCTGATGTGTGTCCTCCCACTTCCACATCCCCCCCCCCCCCCCCCCTCTCTCTCAAGTATAATTATTATCTATGGATTTATCGGTGAAGACGAAATGTTTGCCAGGGGCTTTATAAACAGGGGACGGGATAGCTCAGTGGTCGGAGCACTCGCTTTCCCCCAGTCAAGTTAAGCAGCGTCGAGCATGGTTACCAGTTGGATGGGTGACCGTTTGCGCGCCTTGGCTTCAGTACAGTTCCCCCAGTTCACCCAGCTGTAAATGGGTACCTGCCCTCTTTAGGGTCAGGGAAGGTAAAGCAGCGAGGGAGAGGAGATGGGCGCCGCCCTCAATATGCTGGCCCTAGAGAAGTGAGGTCTCTGATGCCTCGCTCCCCTACGACCTTATAGGTTATGGGACACCTTTACCTTTTACCTTACCTTATAAACAAAACAATTCTTGGCACTTTTGGAGCACTCAGAATCAAAATACAGACAGAAAGATAGATTAGTGAAAATACATACAATGTAGTTTTTTCTGCATATAAATTTGGGCTGCTTTTCCCTGAGGAGAGCGTGTTGCCACAAGAGCAGCATCACCTATAATACTTTTCTTTATTTTCTTGTCTTCATGTGCATTCCTTTCCCTATGACAGTGTCTTTTTATTCTTCTTCAGACTTTACCAGGGGCAACCCCTTCGTAGCCGCGGGTTCTTTTACGTGCACT
>CM054141.1:34629342-34636842 GCA_028751875.1 Rapana venosa
TAAATTGAAACCATTTGCCTCTGACACCTAGGAGAACTATGCTTCCACTGGGCCACTTACCTGCTGTTGTTCCCGTGACTGAAGTCTCAAAGTGTACATTGTCTCCCGTGCTTTTCACCACCTTTTAAGCTATAACCGTGTCTCCACCTGGCACAGGTGAGCTGTCATGGTCAAATCATTCAAACCATACTGCCCCTGTGAGGATAAAGGGGGAGGGCTGTAGTATAAGTAACGTCCCCGCCTTTTGGAATTTCCGTGCTAGGAATTTCCTCTTCTCTATCCTTCTCTTTGTGTATGCCTTGTTCTTTTTTATTCCTGTAACCTCACTCTTGTCTATTCTCTGCTTTCTTAATCCATTTTCCTACTCCTTAAAAGACAACAGTTCTCTCCCGCACTGAAATCGGATGAAATTGGGCCTGACTTATCAGGCACTAAAACGGCAGCGCAACGCATTTTCACTCATATGACTGATACCAATAGTTGCTGTCTGAGCGTTCGACGACGACGACATAGAAGAAAGAGAAGAAGAAGAAAAAGAAAAAGAAGAAACCTGCTAATGGAGACTAAAGAGGAAAAACTCATTATGCCTCCTATTGGAGGGAGATGGTGGTATCGGTACTGTGTTTTGTTTTGTTTCGTCTTGTGTGGTTAGGTGTTTGGTGTGTCAGCAATTATCACTTACAATAATGTATAATAACGATTGTGAGAAGAGGTATCTCATGTGTACGCGCGCGCGTGTGTGAGTAACATAAATCTATGTACCTCTCTCCCTCCCTACCTCTCTCCCTCCCTCCCTCTCTCTCTCTCTCTCCCTCTCTCTTCTCTCTTCTCTCTCCTCCTCTCGCATCGAAAACTATTTCACTTGAACAATCCACCTACTTAAGGTGCCTCAAGACAAATGCACTCCATACCACTACCGAATTCTCTCCCCCTCTTTTCTCCTTTCACCCACCCACCCTCTGAACCAACCACCCACCCACCCCTCAACCTCCCCCCCCCCAACAACAAAAAAACCACACACACACACAAAAGACCTACACGAAAGAAAAAGTCGACATCCTATTAAACATGCCTCTGGCACAATCTTCCAGCAGTACATCTGACAACAGGGGCTTTCACATGAGACAGACTGGACGGGCCGAGTTCAGCGAAGCAAAGGTTATTAGGCAGCTCTGTCGACGGTACTTCCTTTCACCTTTGACAGTCAGAACAACAGCCTACTCGCACGTGCAAACTGGCTCTCGTGTCAATCATCCAACATTTGCATCTAGGTGGGTGGAGTTTTTGCTGGTCATTTTTGGGGCAATCCAGAACGTGGGTGTTTTTTTCGGGGGGGGGGGGGGGGGGGGTGAGGGGGTTGTTGTTGTTTTTTGTTTTTGTTTTGTGGGGGTTTTGTTTTGCTTTTTGTTGCTTTTGTGCTTCTTTAAAAAGTGTATACCTGATTCGGGCAGAATAGATTTTGTTTATTCATTTCTATTCTCCCTTGATATTTTTTATTGACGCACCCCCCCCCCCCCCCTTCCCCCTTTGCAAGTTATGTGTGAACCCCTTAACAGTTTTGTGGGGTCGATTGCTGTCCCTTACGATTCCAGCTCTTCAAAGTTTGGATGTTATGGGGAATTGTTGAGTTCTGAAGAAAGGTGAGGTTTTTTCCTTTTGGCTTGTGTGTGTTAGTGTGTGGTGTTGTTGGGTGTGTGTGTGTGTGTGGTGTGTGTTGTGTTTGTGTGTGTGTTTTTGTGTGTTGTGTGTGTGTGTGTGTTGTTTGTTTTCTTGGGTTTTGTTTCGGTTTGTTTATGTTTGTCTATATATAAAAAACCAGTGTGACCAAGTTGATCATTAAAAAAAAACTATGAGCATTGTAAGTAGATTAAGGTTTGGTTATGTTTGCACGTGTTTTTGTATTGTCTTCCTGTACCCGCTACTATTTACTGTTTTTTCTTCTACACCTCCTTTGAAAAAATATGTTATTGTTAAAACGAAATGCAGTCAGTGTTATCATGCACCTTCAAAATCACAAGAGCTGTCAAAGACTTTTTCTCTCCTAGAAATCAGAATGTTTGTATCGTTCTGAAGGAGAAACAAATCCAAAGTTGGATTTTGGGGGGGGGGGGGGTTAACCTTCTGTGGACATTTTAAGGTCGTGTCCATAGGTAATCATGAGGTAATTTATGTTGGAACAAAAGTGTTAGTGAAGAAAGTGGGTGTGGATGAAAATCAAGCATGGCCATTATCATCATCATTTTCATTATTATCGCTATCATTGTTGTCATTGCATTGTAACTCTCCTTCTTTTTCTTTTTCCTTCTTCTTCTCTTTCTTCTTTTTCTTTGTCTCTTTCTTCTTTTTCTTCGTTCTTTTTTTCTTTTTGTCTTTCTTTCTTTTTCTACATTTTTTCTTCTTTTAGATCTGGTTGTTTTGTAGTTGAAAAGCAAGCCTATCATGTGTTTTCTTTGTTGTAACTTGGATGAATGTGTTTGACTTTGTCATTTCCATAATCATGTCCCCTATAAGATTTTTTTTTGTAAAGTGACATGTTCTTGTTAAGCTTCTTATTGTCATAAGGATTGTAATTATGTTCCATCAAATTGAATAAATAATCCCAGTGAATGTCAGTTATGTACACAACAGATTTCTCTTCATTGTTTTGCTGCCTCATCTAAAGTGACATCCCTGTCCTGCTGGTCTCACGCTGTTCATGTCAACCTCCCCGCCACAGCCACGCCCAGATTTGTTATGTCTCATCCTCGGGGTCGGAAGTCCACGGGGAGCCCATCATAATCAGGCCGCCGTGGGGCCACCAGCCAGAAGGACCCTACACTGTTGCTAGATCACTTTGGTGGTGGTGTTCAGTGGTGCTTGCTCTGAGCAAACATACGCAGGACACCACCTACTAAGCCCCCTGCTAACGACAGCATTAGTTCAGTCGCGGAGCCAGACTGAATGAATTGCCCACCTAAAGTGGTAACCACCACAGAGTCCTTCCAACGACCGTCCCCCGCAAACCCCCAACCCCAAAAGGCTTTGACACAAACTCACCAGAGGCACAGAATGTATGGGCAAACCGAGTCTGAGGTCACAATGAGACCAGAGCAACTGGGACCACAGAATCAGAGGCAATTTTTATTTTATTGCATGATGATCAATGACAATGAGGAAGACGTAATGATGCTGCTGTGGATGTGCATATGCTTTGAGACTACTTGACAGGGTTGTACTCTACGCTTACTATCATAATATATCCCGGTGTCAACCGGGACCGAGAGATACAGACACCTGCTGTGTTGGTCAGGTAATTTGAGCAACACTCTCAAACTCGCATACGTAAAGTGATGAAGCTCGACTACATGGTCCCAGTCTTCCCACTGAGCCCGCAGCATACTCTCTTTTGGGTAGCAGCCGGCCAGAGTCCGAAAAAATCCCTATGACTCTTATGGGATTCGAACATGCAACCTTCCAGTCCGAAATCCAAGGCGCTAACCACTGCACCATGGCGGCTGGTGTAAACAACAGATTTCATCAGGATCCTCTCCCCTTACCCTTACTCCACTCCACTGAACTGTCCACCCCTTCCCCTAATTCTCCTTCTTCCGCCCCACCCCCCCCCCCCCCCCCCCCCCCCCCCCCTCGCCTGCCTCTAGTCTTCCTCAATCGACTTTTGGGGAGGAATCAGTCTGGATCTGATCTCATCCGATAATGAGGTAGGGATTTAACGCAGCGGAGTGGTTTCCTCCATTTAATCGGGGTGGGTTTTCTTTAATTTGAAAGTCTGGGAGCAGATGAAGAGTAGTTCGGGAGGGTTGTTGTTGTCCAGTACGTGGAGAAAGACTCTCCGCTAAACAGCTTCCTGCTCCGTTCCTGCATGAGGCAGTCAAGGCACATAATCCATAAGTTAAAATCGAACTGAATGTCAAAGTCCTTCGGATGAGACTTTAAACCGAGGCCCCGTGTTCGAACGCATGCAGAACATCTTGCGCACACGTTAAATCCTGTTCCGCTTTTCGGAAGAGTATGCCATTGTGTGCCGGTGGAAACAGATGACAAAATTTACAAAACCGCACACACACGGGGACTGGATGTAAAAAAAGCACATTAGTGCTTATTTCATAATCCTCGATATAAAAGAATAAATAAATAAATAGTTAAAGACAATCACAGATTTATGTTTTCAGGTGGTCTGTTATAACCCTGCAGAGATACACCTTCTGCGCTGGAATTGCGCTGGGCATTTTCCCTGAGAAGTATTATGGGGCAATGTTTCCAGGCAGTATGACCAATGAAAGCTAGCGGAGTCCATCACTCTAACAGGTTGCGGAATACATGCTAGGTATGTTCATGCTGTACATGTCATTGTTATCAGCCATAGCTGGGCCAGTCTACCTAAAAACAAAATATGTTTTTGATGAAGATGCAAGATTTTGTATGTGTTTTACACACAGGTCCTTGGCTTATTGTCTTGCCCTTTTATTATGATAATTCAGAAAGACGTGGGGGGTTGTGGGATAGGAGAGACATGTCTCACAGAGATAGACTCAAAATGATTACGAACATGGAATTCCAATACTTGATGATGACATGGTCGTAGTCTGCTTTCAGTTTGCCGGTTTAAAAGCTGATTATTTACCCAAAGGGTCTGTTTGATTGATTGTCCCATTTAACCGATTGACTGTCCTATTTAACCCCTGACTACCTCATTTAACCGACTGACTGTCCCATTTAACCACTAACTGTTTCATTTAACCGACTGACTGTCCCATTTAACCACTGACTGTTTCATTTAACCACAGACTGTTCCATTTAACTGATTGATATACCTCTATCCATGTCTACCTTGTCTTCCATGTCTATCTTCGGATGAGACTATAAACCGAGGCCCCGTGTGCGAACGTATGCAGAACATCTTGCGCTCACGTTAAATCCTGTTCCGCTTTTCGTAAGAGTAGGCCATTGTGTGCCGGTGAGAACAGTTGACAAACATTTACAAAACCGCATACACACGGGGACTGGATGTTAAATAGAATATACGTGCTTATTCCATTATCCCCGGTATAAAAATAAATAGATAAATAAATACCTCATTCCCTTCCTCCCTCCCTGTCCATCTTTTGTCAGGAAATTTAACTTTTTTTGTTTTACTCTGGGCACTGTACTCCGAGGTTCAACCAATAGTAAGATTTTTGCGTATGCGAACATTTTTTTGCCCACCACTAAGGTACCCGCATTCCGATTTCGGGAATAACAACAGTTTATACAGGTCTTGGCACCTTGCTTGCATCACTAACTGATCAAGCTTTTGACCTGGGCTGTAAGTCGGTTAAATTAATCATCACTCTCTATTCGCAGAATTCTTTTTCCTTTCCAAAAATGATTGTATGTTTTTTAACCACTAATATCGTGTGCAGCAAAACACTGAAGGGTTCCCTGAGTTTATGGTAATATTTTCCATTCAACGTTGCTAGGAAGAAGAAAAAGGTCATTACCGATTAGACAAAAAATGGGGGGGGGGGGGGGGACGATAGCTGGTTGGAAGATTAGATAGATAGATAGATAGTAGATAGTAGATAGATAGATAGATAGATAGATAGATAGATAGATAGATAGATAGATAGATAGATAGATAGATAGAGACAGAGAGATAGAGAGAGATAGAGAGAGATACATACATGCATAGATAGATAGATAGATAGATAGATAGATAGATAGATAGATAGATAGATAGATAGATAGATAGATAAATAGATAGATAGATAGATAGATAGATAGATAGATAGATAGATAGATAGATAGATAGATAGATAGATAGATAGATAGATAGGCGAGAGAGAGAGAGAGAGAGAGAGAGAGAGAGACAATGACAATGACAATGACAATGACAAATTCTTTTATTTCGAGGATAATGAATAAGCACACATGTGCTTTTTTACATCCAGTCCCCGCCCGTTAGGGATACATCTTAATAATAATAACCCAATACTTATACAGTCTCACAATAAAAACAAGGGGGAGAGAGGAGAGAGAGAGAGAGAGAGAGGAGAGAGAGAGAGAGAGAGAGAGAGAGAAGAGAGAGAGAGAGAGATTTGCTTTAAAGATTTGGGCAGCTGCTTCGCTCCACCTCAACCGTGTTGACTCCAAATATTGGTGCTCTGGCTTTAATCCCAGTTTCCCCAGAGTCTGCGTACATGTCTAATGATCGGGAAGACTTTCCCCGGTACGTCTGATCTTACGGCTGCTTGCCCTTCATCACTGAAGTATTATTAAAGAGTGTCAAGTTAGACTGCACTGTAGACTTTGACGACTCTCTCAGAGAGAATGATTGATCTCGCTGAGTTAACATAAGGACATTGTGAAACTGTTGATGGGATACTCATGCAAACGCACGCTCGCATGTACACACACGCTCTCACACACACACATGCATACATATATATGTTATAGTTACATGCTTTTGATGAAGTTATTTTTATTCTTACATAGATTGTTTATTGAAAAAAGTGCATTGGTTTTTCAATATACATCCGGAAATAAAATTTTGATTTTCACACACACACACATACACACACGCGTATATATATATATATATATATATATATATATATAAGAGAGAGAGAGAGAGGAAGAGAGAGAGAAGAGAGAGAGAGAGAGAAGATAATGATTGACAAAATATAGTGAGGAAAAACAAGTGCAGGTAACCAGTTTTATATATATTATATAATATAATATATATTATATATATTATATAACATATATATTATATATGATATATATTATATGTATATTATTTATTTATTTAAACGGACAGACAAACAAACAGAGACATAATCAGACAAACAGACAGACAGAAAGTATCTGGTCTATTACTTGTCACAGACTTTTTTTTCGTTCCTCAGCTAAACTCAGAGGTTCACCAATGGTGATATTTTGCGTATGCTACCTATCTTTTAAACCCACCATTAAGGTAGCCACATTCTGACTTCGGGGATGGGGTCTAAATACGACAGCTGTGTGCATGCGTGTTTTTTCTATATGTTGTCTTCTCTTCCTATCGGCACGACATGGCCTACTGTTCCAAAGGAGAAGCGGGTTTTTAACGTGTGCGGAAGATGTTCTACTTGCGTTTGCATACAGAACCTCCGTTTATAGTCTTATCCGAACGACTTTAAAATTTCAAAAAAAAATTAATTCTTTTATTTCGAGGATTTTGGGGAATGAGGTCAGTAGGGATGTTAACTCCATGGTAAATTTTCCTAAAACAGGCACCTTCGTGGTGGCTCGAACCCGGGCCGTCAGATCACGAGGGCAAGATTCTAACCACTAGACTACCCCACCCCTTACCTGGATAGATAACAACGGTGTGTCCTATAAAAATCTGTGAGTTATGAAACAGTGAAATAGATCGTTGAATGAAAGGGATGGGTTGGTGGTGGTTGGGGGGGGGGGGGGGGTGGAATCTATACAACCGTAGATGGAGATGGAGAGAGAGAGAGAGAGAGCGACAGAACGAGA
>CM054141.1:34641842-34651842 GCA_028751875.1 Rapana venosa
TGTATGTGTGCACGCGCGTGCGCTTTTTAAAAAAAATCTTCTCCTGTTTTCTTTTTTCTCGACTTCCTTTCTCTGTTTATGTTCTTCCAATTTTTGACTTGTCTCTTTCTATATCTATTTTGCTTTTAAATTTGTTTCTCTTTTTCTCCGTCTGTTCTTCTCCCCCCGTTTTTTCCCACCTTTGGTTTTCGTTCTTCTGAGGGAAAAAAATACATCTCCGATGTGATGTCGATGGTATGACAGACATAGGGAGACATAGAAAAAGAAAGAGAGACAGAGACAGAGAGACAGACAGACAAAGACGATAGAGCGAGACAAAGAGACAGACAGACAGAGAGAGACAGAGACGAGAGAGAGAAAGACAAAGAGAGAGGGAGAGAGAGAGAGACAAGCACAGAGAGACAGAGAAAGACAGACCGACAGAGACCAGAGAGAGAGAGAGAGAGAGAGAGAGAGAGAGAGAGAGAGAGAGAGAGAGAGAGAGAGAGAGAGAGAGGAGAGAGAGAGAGAGAGAGAGAGAGAGAGAATTGGCAGGTACAGTTAAGTAACACCTGATAACCTTTCGAAAACTCCGGTACATTATGGTGGGGAGGGGGGGGGGGGGACAGGGGCGGGGGGCGGGGGAGGGAACGGGCTGGGGAATGAGGGAGGGGGAGGGGAGATGAAGGGTTCTGTTTGTGTTTGTCTATAAGTCCTGTGCACTTTTACCGCCTGAGAATGTGAGAGAATCAGTGAGAAAAAAGAAGGGAGAAAGAGTGAAAGAAGAGGAGGGAGGAGGAGGAGACAGAGACAGAGAGACAGAGAGAGTCCAACAGACAGACAGAGACAGAGACAGACAGACAAACAGACAGACAGACAGACTGACAGGATGAAACAGTCAGAGAAGAGAGAGAGAGAGAGAGAGAGAGAGAGAGAGAGAGAGAGGAGAGAGAGAGAGAGAGAGAGAGAGATAGACAGAAAGAGTGAGAGAAGGCTAGTAAAATAGAGGCAACACGAGAGAGAGAGAGAGACAGAGACAGAGACAGAGGCAGAGACAGAGACTGAGACAGACAAAAAGACAAACAGACAGACAGACTGACAGGATGAAACAGTCAGAGAGAGATAGACAGACAGACAGACAGACAGAGTGAGAGAAGGCTGGTAAAATAGAGGCAACATGAGAGAGACAGACAGACAGACAGATAGCAGACAGACAGAAAGACAGACAGGCCTACAGACAGACAGACAGAGACATACAGACAGAGAGACAGAGACAGACAGAAACTGATAGAGACACACAGAGACTGACGACAGATAGACAGATAGCAGACAGACAGAAAGACAGACAGGCCTACAGACAGACAGACAGAGACAATCAGACAGACAGACAGACTGACAGTGACTGACAGACAGACTGACAGAGACTCACACAGAGATTGAAAGAAGGCAGGTAAAGTAGAGGCAACAGGATTGTGATAGCTTTCTTGCAGATTCCGGTGCTGATGGTGTGAGAGAATGGGAGTAGAGAAGTAAAAGGAAGAACAGACAGACAGGCAGATAGCAGACAGGCAGGAAGAACAGACATACAGACAGATAGCAGACAGACAGAAAGACAGACAGACAGATAGCAGACAGACAGGAAGAACAGACAGATAGCAGACAGGCAGACTGACAAACAGACAGACAGACAGATAGCAGAGAGACAGATAGCAGACAGACAGACAGATAGACAGACAGACAGACAGACAAACAGACAGACAGCTGGTGAATAACGTGGAAGTAACGCCCGATAACCTTTGCTATGCTATTTTAAACTGCACTACACTGTACTATACTGCACTACACTGCACTACAGCACACTGCCCTACATTACACTACACTGCACAACAGAGCACAACATTACACTACACTACACTACGTACAGTCACTACACTGCACTACAGTACACTACACTACACTGCACTGCACAACAGTGCACTACACTACACTGCACTAGAGTAAACTGCACTACAGTACAGTACACTACACTACACCACAGTACACTGCATTACGGAACAGTCACTACATTGCATTACAGCACACTGCACTACAGTGCAGTACACTACACTGCACTACACTACACTACGCTGCACTACATTACACTGCACTACACCACACAGCACTACAGTACACTACACTACACAACACTACCGTACACTACACTATACTACACTACACTGCATTACACTACACTGCATTTCAGTACACTACACTACATTGCTCTACTATATACTGCAGTAAACTGCATTCACTACACTACACTACAGTAGACTAAACTACGCTGTATTCACTACTCTACACTACATTTCACCTCACTGAACTACACTAAACTACTCTCAATTACACTCCACTCCACTACCCTACACTACACTGTGCTACGCCCTACTCAATTTTACTACACTTCACTACAAAACACTATGCTACACTACACTACACTGCTCCACTCCACTCCGATGCAGTACATTCCACTTCATTCCATTCCACTATACTACACTAAACTACACCACACCACACTACACTACACTACACTACACTACGCTACACTACACTACACTACACTACACTACACTACACTACACTACACTACACTACACTACACTACACTACACTTCACTACACTACACTCCACTCCACTTCAGCCGACAGAATGATGGAGTGTTGAGTCGGACGAGACTATAAACCAAGGCCCCGTGTTCGAACGCATGCAGAACATCTTGCGCACACGTTAAATCGTGTTCCGCTTTTCGGAAGAGTAGGCCATTGTGTACCGGTGGAAACAGATGACAAAATTGACAAAACCGCATACACACGGGGACTGGATGTAAAAAAGTACATGAGTGCTTATTCCATTATCCTCGATATAAAAGAATAATAAATAAATAAATAATAAATACACTACGCTACGCTACACTACACTCCACTTCACTCCACTACACTACACTCCACTCCACTTCAGCTGACAGAATGATGGAGTGTGGAGTCTGTACCGTGAAATGGAGGAATCCGGTAGCTTCCTCCATCCACCGCTTCATCAACTAGTGAACACACCTTTGCTTAGGCAGCCTAGGGTGAAGGTCAGGTTCCTGAGAAGATGGGGGGGGGGGGGGGGGGGTTTATTGTTGTTGTTTTTGTTGAGGGAGGGGGGGGGGTTGTTTGTTTGCTTATTTCTTTGGTGAAGAAGGGGTTTGAGTTGAAAGAATTGTGAAGATGCTGTGTGAATGTGATGTGTGTATGTGTGTGCGTGAGTGAGTGAGTGTGTGGTGTGTGTGTGGTGTGTGTATTTTGGGTGTTCTCACGTGTGTTTCCTTGGGTGTTAGAGGGTTGTGTGTGTATGATAGCAGGGGAGATGGGGGGGGGGGGGGGGGCGGAGGATTTCCAACAAAAAAATTATTTTGAGAAAAATTATCTTGTAACATGCCAATCTTTGTGTTTTGGTGGTTGTCGACAGAGCTTTGGCTGTCTTGCTCGTTCTGAGAGCTTTATATCTGTGATGTGATGGTTTTTTTAAGACATGATAAGATTATGTGACAGCATTAGAATTATTTCAGAAAACTAGGCCCCATTGTAGATCATGGTAGTTCCTCTGTACACTTGCCATCATGATGCATGGTGTTCTTCTGTGTTTTCAGTGCTGTTTTGTGTAAATTTCCTTTATACCTTCAGCATTAATCTCCTTATGATTCAAACTTTGTTTTTTTAGTTATTCAAATAATAGAAGCCTTCTTACCAGAAAAATTATCTTACTTCTGTCAACATCAGCGTCTTCAAATCCAGCAGCTGCAGATGAGAAAGACAGCAAGAATTTATCCTTGGTAGATTTCATGGCGCAGCCCTTCATATATGCCCATTGGGGGAATATTAGAAAGGGGGTGGGTTTTTTGGCAGAAGCACCAACCCTCACCACCTGTTTCAACGTAGAGCACAAATCTTTGGCAAAGAAAAGAGGTCAAGGCTTCAGAGAGCTTTCAGACGCCGCACAGTTTAGCACGTGCAGTTGATTGTTGACATGACATGTTTTAATTTTTCCCATTAGCCTGCCGAGAATCTGTACTTTAGACATTAACTACAGAGGGTAGTGAAGCTGAAATTGTTAGAGAAAGCAGGTAAGAGAAGGGGACTGTTCAATGATAAAAGTAAATAGCTTGGAAGACTGTGAAGTTCAGAGAACTGACTACTTGGGGAAATGTTGGTTTTCACTTTTAGAAAACATTGAAATCCACTTAGTGATGAAAACCACATTGCATGGATATGTTGCAACCATTATATTTGATATAATGTGTCAAGCAGTATGTAATGCATGCAATGTGATTCCAAAATACATGTGCAGCATATTAATGTGTCTGGTTTGCTAACAGAAATCCAGAAGCAGTTTTAACATTTTCAGCAAATTTGTTTTCATGCATCGCAGACAAGCTGACCCAGTTTTACAGGCAAAAACAATCAATTCAGGCAGCGAAACCCATTTTTCTTCTCATTTTTCTGTTTCTTGCTAGCACTTCACATTATCTAACCTTCTTTCTCTCCATTTCACCGAAATAATCTGGCACCCCCATCCTCTCCATAATCTGACACTTTTCTTAACTACCTGCCTTTTGAAATGGTATTGTGATGCCATCACTGACATCATCCAGATGCTGGCAAGTCTCAGAGGGTGAGATACTAGGCAGCATTTGAAAATAATGAACACCTTTAAATAGGTATTGAAGGTAGTGAGACCAATTCCCTTGTGCTGGGAGAAGATCAGGGTTTTGATTTGAACAAATTAATGAGCACCTTTAAAGTCAGGTACGACTGACAGTGGGAAGATGAGGAAGAGAACCATAGTTTTCCCTTGATGCTGGGAAGAAGACAGGGTTGTGTTTGATGTTTTTGTTGCATAAGAAAAAATTGCAAGGATAACCAGAGCATGTACCTGATAACTTTAAAGATTACAGTGGTGCACTTTTGTACTAAATGAAGATTGGGGAGAGGAAAGAGAGAGAGAGAGGATAAGAGAGAGTAGAGAGAGATGAGTAGATAATTTCGAGAGTATGAGAGAATAGAGAGAGAGCAGAGAGAATGATGGTATGGATTAATAAAGATTTTATATCAGATAAGACCAAAGCACCCCAATGAGGGGTTAATCCATAACATGCACGTGTAAATATAACATCTTTCACTGGTACTAAACAAACAATGGGTCTAAATCTATTACATAAATAATGCAGTCTAAGAGCGGAAACACGACAGAGGTTTAAAGGCATAGAGAATGGATCAGGTTATATGAATACAATTCACATTTCTCGATGAATCAATATACTAGACGGAAGATTTTTCAACTTTTTTTATTAATTTATTCTTAATGGAGAATAATGGAACAAGCACTCTGTGCTTTATTACATCAGTCCCGTATGTACGAGTTTGTAAATTCTCACCGGCACACAATGGCCTACTTTTAACGAAAGGGAGAGAGACAGACAGTCAGAAAGACAGACAGAGACCGACAGACAGAGACAGACAGAAAACAATCAGGCCATTATGCAGACAGACAGATGGGCAGACAGACAGATGGGCAGATGGGCAGACAGACAGACAGACAAACGGAGGGTATTGGCACTGATGTGTTTACTGATCAGGCCGGGGGCCATCAGTCCACAGGGGTGATGGAACAGCAGTGGTCTGTTGGCTTCCCTGGAAGAATCAGGTAACTGCCTCCACAGATTGGTTCATTAATTTTGTATAACACATGTTTGCTCAACCTCTGCGCGTGCGCGCGTGTGTGAGTGTGTGTGTTTGTATGTGTATGTGTGTGTGTGTGTGTGTGTGAGTGAGGAGAGAGTGAGAGAGAAAGAGAGAGAAGAGAGGAATGTGTGTGTGTGTGGTGTGTGTGTGTGTTGTGTGTGTGTGTGTGTGTTTGTGTGTGTGTGGAAATGGGAGAGAGAGAGAGTGCGTGTGTGTGCGTGCGTTGTGTGTGTGGTGTGTGGTGTGTGCGTGCGTGCGTGTGTGTGTGGTGTGTGGTGTGTGCGTGCGTCGTGTGTGGTGTGTGTGTGTGTGGTGCGTAGTGTGTGCGTGGTGTGTGTGTGTGTGTGTGTGTGCGTGCATATGTGTGTGTGAGAGAGAGAGTGCGTGTGTGTGGTTGCGGTTGTGTAGTGTGTGTGGGTGGTGTCGGGGCGCGCACGTATTGTGTGTGATATTGTGTGTTTATGTGTTGTGTGTGTGTATTAGGAAGTTGGCATGGCTGTCCTGGAGGCAAGGGAGGTTACTGAGTTTGTGTAGGAAGGATGATTATGTAGGGAAGGGTGGATAAGTTCAGAGTGAAGGTGTGGGTGAAAGCGTACTCATCCACACGCATGTTGACATTTGGGTTCTAGTTTGAATGTGTGTGCATATCTGTCCAAGGGATATAGGGGAGTGGTATGAAGAGCAGAGAAACTGGGGGTGGGGGGAGAAGAGAGAGATAGTCATAATCTTCTTGACGATTTGTGTCATAGGAACACTGGTGGTGTCTTAACTGTTAGTCACCATCCCTGTCAGTTCTCTGCTGCTCTCTAGGAATTGGTAAATGTCAGGCTTTCCCATCCTTGATTTTTGCCTTCCCATCTCAATCTTGTACCTTTACCTCCTGAGCGTTAGCTTTGTGCTTAGAATGTCTTTTTCTTTTCTTTTTTTTCTGCAGGTGAGATGATGAGATGGTTTGAATCTTTTTTTGACATATTTTGAAGTGTCATCTCTTCTTAAGGGACACAGGCTGCCTCCTATTTGTGTGCATGCTTTTTTTAATAGATGAAATAGTTTCTGTAGAAAGTAATAAGGATGTTACTGTGGAATATTTTTTCAAATGTTGAGATTCCTTGTTGGTCACTTTTTTCCTTTGTGATTTTTAGGACACGTTTCCCTTTCCAATCTTTATTTATGTGAAATTCTTACACATCTTCCACAGCAATCTGTTTTCGTTTAGAACGTTTGCTCATATCAGTTTACTTGAGTTCTGAAGTATATCAGAAAAAGCTGTCCCCCTTTCCCATCGATAAACACACTGTACCTCGAAATGAAAGAAAATGTCTTAATTTGTTTCTTTGCGGTTTTCCTGACATACCTCAAATTTTACCATAGGTGAAAATAGCAAAGGGGGGAACTTTTTTGTCAAAGCTCTCAGCCAACCACCTGTTTTAGCTTAGAGCACAGAGCACTTGGCAAAGGGAGGAGGTCACGAGGTCAAAAGAGCTGGCGCACGCTGCTCACTTTTGCACGTGCATGTAATGTACGTGTGTTTGTTGACACATTTCATTTTTCCTCTCAGTCTGCCTTTGGCTAAGGCTGTTTTTTGTTTACTTTGCCTGTTGAGCATAATGAAGTTGACTTGAGAGAAGAAGTATGGGAAAAGAAGATAATTTTTTTTAAAGGAAGGAATGTAATTGGTTGCTAAACTGGTATGTTTAGAGACCCTACTTAACGCAACATTCAAGATTTAACTTGACTTGATGCAAACACAATCCAAGTAGTGGCAAATGAGCATATGAATCAAAATTAAATTCAGTTTTTGTATTTCGAGGATGATACCAAATAAACACTCACGGGCTTTTGTTTTACAGTCCCCCATGTCATGCAGTTTTGAAAATGTCTGCATTTCCCACATGGTCTGTGTACAACTATTGTAACATTGTTTTATCAGACTCATTTAAGATCTTTTTCGCACCTAGTGGTATTAGACTAGGTTGTGACATGTGACAGTTGGCAATGAGATATGATGTTGTGATTTGTTATGACACGATGGTCCCTATCCTAAAAAGTGCACCATATAATAGCTGGATTGCTCATTGAAATCCAGGCTACTGAGGAAAGGGGTTCTTGAACAAGGCTTGTTGTTTGTTTTGCTTAGATATTCATCTTGTTTCTTTTCAGGCAAGGCAGGCATGATGGATCAAGGTCTCTATCAGATTTGACCCCCAAACCATATATTATTTGTTATTCTATGTCTTTGTCTTTGTCTCTGTCTGTCTGTGTGGCTGTCTCTTTCACTCTTTCTCTTTCTCTCCATCTCTGCCTCTGTCTTTCCTCTGTCTGTCTGTTTGACTCTGTCTGTATGTCTGTCTATCTGTCTGTATGCCTGTCAGTCTCTGTCTGTCGCTCGCTCTCTCTCTCCATCTATCTCCCCGGGGAGAGCAGCACGAATTTCACGCAGAGAAATCTACTGTGACTTAAAGGGGTGTAAATAAATAAATATATTTCTATTTGTCTATCTATCTGTCTATCTATCTATCTATCCATCTATCTATCCCTCCAGCTGCTCTAAAATGGCATGGCTTGGCATGGCATGGCACCCCATCCTGTTACCGGGCCCTGTCACTTTTCTTGACTACCACCTCTAGAATGGCATGTGTGAGGTCACTGCTGACGTCATCCTGCTGCCGGAAACGCTCAAGGGGGCGAGATAACATTGAGAGCATCTGCAGATAATGAAGACACCCTGTGTACGAAAGAGAGACGTGACTGACAGCTGGAACAGTGACAGGTTTTTTTCTTTATTGTTTTTGCGGGGGGGGAAAAGGAAGGGCGCCTTTAACGTGTTCTCACTGGCATTGAAGAGAATGAACAGGTAACAGAGGCAACACCTGATAACCTTTTGTTACATCCTGGTGCACTTGTCCAAGAGGATAGAGCGAGAGAATGGGATGAGATAGAAAGAGAGAGACAGATGAGGGAGGTAGGAGGTGGTGGGGAGAGGGGGGGGGGGGGAGGGGGGGAGAGAGAGGGGAACGAGAGAGAGAGAGAGAGAGAGGGAGGTAAGGAAGTCGGATGAGAGACAGAGAGGTAAATACACTCAGAGAGACAGACAAAATGATATAGGGATTGCTGCATTGCTTTGAGAACTGGCTTCATAAGGAAAATTGAGAAAATGAAATAAATGGTCATATTATGCGACCCTGTGTTTTTACCTGGTAGTGAATATATATAATTGATTATGTTTGCCATCAGACTTAGGTTTCATAAATTTTCATACTGAGGGGATGGGATAGCGTGGAGGTTAGAGCGAAGCACTTGCAAGCTGACGGACTGGGATTGATCATAGGTTAAACATGTTTGTTCAAGAGGATTTTTTTGCCCTGGAGCTAACTTAAGTGTCATCTCTACTCCCCAAAGAATCCTTCGGATAAGACTATAAAACCGAGGTCTTGTGTGCGAGCGCACGCTGAACATCTTATGCGCACGTTAAAACCTGTTCCGCCTTTTGCAAGAGTAGACCATTGCGTGCCAGTGATGGGAACGGATGACAAAATTTCAAAAATGTATATGCACACTGGTGTCGTGTTTAGATAAATATCATCCCCTAAGTCGAAATGCGGCTACCTTAACGATGAGGAAAAAACGGTTGCATACGCAAAATCTCACTATTGGTTGACTGAAGCTCTAACCGAGGAGGATCGAAAAAAGAAATTAATGCAACATTTTTCCCCACATAATACTCTTGCTGCTTTACTTTCAGTTTCGCGGGTTAAGTGAACAGTATGTAGACTACGTCTGACATATGCGGAGACTGTGTTGCTGTATTCTTTGTTATAAAAATTTCACTAATTACTGGGGGGCGGGGGAGGTTGTCTATGGCTTGTAGCTCACATAAATGTCTCTGTTTATGAGACAATAAAGTATTCCTATATTCTAATTTATAATATATAAATTTTGATTGGGAACAAAAAGAGAGAGAGAAGAGAGAGAGAGAAGAGAGAGAGAGAGAGAGAGACAGACAGAGAAGAGAGACAGAGAGAGAGAGAGAGAGACATAGACAGAGAGACAGAGAGAGAAAACAATGACCAATGAACAAGATTTATGCTTCATGTCTCCAGCGACTAGAATGGGGTCAAACAAAGAGTAGCAGGGGGGGAAAAGAGAGAGACAGAGACAGACAGACAGACAGACAGACAGACGGACGGACGGAGAGACAGACAGATGGATTAAGCAACGGAAGCTACTGGCACTGATGTGTTCGCTGATGAGGTCGGAGGCT
>CM054141.1:34659342-34669342 GCA_028751875.1 Rapana venosa
TCTCTCTCTCTCTCTCTCATTACCCAATTACACTCCTCACCAGGTACAAACACGGATGTGCAATACGATCGATCTTGGTGAAGAATTAGGAAGGTCAATGTGAAGACAGCTAGCAGCACTTTAATCAGTCACACGACAGACCGCATGCTTTATTCAGAACTAGTTTAGGGCTGGCTGTAGGGAGGTGCTGTGTTTTCAGAGGGCACCGACTGTGGCTCATGTTTTGACTGATAACTATGTCTCTCTAGTTTGTTCTGTCAATCAGAATTGTGCATGACTTGTTTGACAAAGAGTGCTGTTTTGTTTAAAGAGGTCTCTAGTTCCACCCTAGTTCGTCCCCCTAGTGCTTTGTCATCCTAGTCCTACAGCCCTATAGAAAAGATAATAAGATTTTTTGTGAGCCCTTTAATTTCCTTCATGTATATACACGTACAGAAAATCAAATATACAAGTTAAAGATCCTATGATTCATGTCAGTGTTTAGTGGGTTACGGAAACATGAACAGACCCAGCATACATCTCCAATGCCTGGATGCACCTACCTGTATGGTGGGCAAAACAGTCACACATGCAAAAGCTCACCCTTGGTGAACCTCGAAGCTCCAGCAGAGGAAGACACAAAACAATCTTCTCTCCCTCTCATCCCTCAACTACACACCATGTGTAAACAGGCACGTGCAATAAGATCAGTCTGGGAGAAGTAGTAGGGAGATTGATGTGAAGACAGCAAGGCAATCAATCCCATGACAGACTGCTTCATTTAGTAGTTTAGGATTGGTTGGGAGGTACTTTGTTTACGTTTGCAGAGGGCAATGCAATAACTGCGGTTCATGTTTTTGTCTGATAACTATGTCAGTCTAGCTCGTTCTGACATTCAGATTTTTGTGTAACTTGGTTGGTAAGAGCGCTGGGTTTGGTTTAAAGAGGTTGCTAGTTTTCCATCCTAGTTGGTACCTCCTCTCCTCTGTGTTATCATCCTAGTCCAACAGTCCTATGGAAGAGGTAATGGGGGGACGGGATAGCTCAGTGGTCGGAGCACTCGCTTTCCCTCCAGCCAAGTTAAGCAGCGTCGAGCGTGGTTACCAGTTGGATGGGTGACCGTTTGCGCGCCTTGGCTTCAGTACAGTTCCCCCAGTTCACCCAGCTGTAAATGGGTACCTGCCCTCTTTAGGGTCAGGGAAGGTAAAGCAGCGAGGGAGAGGAGATGGGCGCCGCCCTCAATATGCTGGCCCTAGAGAAGTGAGGTCTCTGACGCCTCGCTCCCCTACGACCTTATAGGTTATGGGACTCCTTTACCTTTTTTTTACCTTTTACCTTACCTCCTCCATGTATATTTACAAGCAGAAGATCAAAATATGCATGCTAAAGATCCTGTGATCCACGTCAGTGTTCAATAGGTTATGGAAACACGAACATACCCAGCATACATAGTCACAGTCGGAATTCGACCTCCTTCATGGTGAGCAAAAATAGCCACGTGCATAAAATCTTACCATTGGTGAGCCTCAGACCTGTAGCTGAGGAACAAAACTAAGTCTCCTCTCCTTCTCATCACCCAACTACACTCCTCACCATGTGTAAACACGCACGTGCAACACGATCGATCTGGGTGAAGCAGTAGGAAGATCGATATGAAGACAGAACTGCAATCAATCGCATGACAGACTGCATGCTTTGTTAAGAAGTAGGTTAGAATAGGCTGGGATGCATTTTGTTTATAGAGGGCACTGACTGTGACTCAGGTTTTGTCTGATAACTATGTCCCTCTAGCTTGTTATGTCATTGGGACTTTTGTGTAGCTTTTATTTTATTTTATTCTTTTATATCGAGGATAATGAAATAAGCACTTACGTGCTTTTTAACATCCAGTGTGTATGCGGTTTTGTAAATTTTGCCTTAGTGAATGGAGAGTGCTGGGATTGTTTTAAAGAGGTCGCTAGTTCCATTGAAGTAACTCCCTCCTCCCCCAAATAATTATGTTGTCATCGTAGTTCAACAGCCCTATGGAAGAGGCAGTGGGATTTTGGGTCAAGTACCTTAGTTCCTTTCATCTATATACACATACAGAAGATCAAATGTGCAAGTTAAAGATCCCATGATTCATGGCAGTGTTTAATCGGTTACAGAAAGATGAACAGACCCAACATACATCTCCAAAATCTTAATGCAGCTACCTGTATGGTGGGCAAAACGGTCACACATGCAAAAGCTCGCCCTTGGTGAACCTCAGAGCTCTAGGCAAGGAATGGGAAACAAATCTCCTTCTCTTTCTCTTATCACAAAACCTACACCCCTCACCATGTGTAAACACGCACATGCAGCACTATATAGCTGGGTGAAGCAGTAAGAAGATCGATATAAAGACAGCAGTGCAGTCACTCACGTGACGGACTGCATGCTCCATCCAGGAGCAGGTTAGGATTGTCTGGGAGGTAGTTTGTTTGCAGAGGGCAATGCCCGTGGCTCATGTGTTGTTGGATGATTATGTCCATCTGTCTTGTTCCGTCGTTTAGACAACTGCACAGCTCGGTTGATAGAGCGTCAGTTTTGTTTTGTAATTTGCTGTCATTGGGCATTTCCAAGCTTACTTAACATGTGGGAACTCGCCCACAATATGAACTCTGTCTCATTCATCACCCCTGAGAATCACTGTGAGACCAGAGGTAAGTACTGGTTGACAGGTCTGTACGCATGGCTGTTATTCAAATACCTTGCTATATAAGCAGCCATAATCCAGCTTCAGATGATTTTGTCTCTCCTTGAATTGATTGTACAGATTTGTTATGCTGAGAAATTGTCATGGATTAAGACAATTTTGGTCTATTATTTCAAAACACAGAGAGAGACAGAGAGGGACAGGCTAAGACAGAGACAGAGAGAGAGAGCAAATGAAAAAAAGTTTCATATAAAATATTAAAAACCCATTTTTTTCTTTTTTCACTCTATGCGATGCTGTAAGTATACCAATCAAAGAAAAGGAGAAGAGTAGATGAGATTTTTTTCCAAAACATGGACTGCTCAGACTCTGCCAAGAAAAATACGAGCTGTCTAATTTGCTGACAAAATTACCAGCTATGGGACAATTTGCCTCTCTTCGTCTCCCTCTCACTACTATCTTCACACCTCACCATGTGTAAACACGCACATGCAACACGATCGACCTGGGGGAAGCAGTAGGAAGATCGATGTGAAGGCAGCAATCTAATCAATCCCATGACAGACTGCTTCGTTCAGAAGTAGGTTAGGAAGGCTGGGAGGCATTTTGTTTGTAGACAGTACCGACTGCAGCTCCTGTTTTGTGTGATAACAGTGTCCATCTGTCTCCCTCTGACAATTTATCCAGCTGCAGACCTCGGTCTATGGAGTGCCGAATTTGTTTTAACAAAGGCTGCAGGCTCTCACTGTAGTTGCCCCAGGCAAAGGCCATGTTTCGTGTAATCCTTGCAGTCTTCTGTTGGTCTTGCTCTGTGGTTCTTACACACACACACACACACACACACACACACACACACACACACACACACACACACACACACACACACACTTGTGTAAATCAGTTGATAGAACGCCAGATTTGCTTTGTAGAGGTCCCTTGTTTGACTCAACTTGCACCTATGGTTAGTGCTTTGATGTTCTGGATGTGGTATCCAACTGATTTTCAGGGTTGACGTTGTTTTAACCCTGGTGAACCTAGCAGAGAAGTCACCAGTACCGGGTTTGCATCTTGGTGGGAAATTTTGTACAGCTGTTCTTACAGTGAACAAAACAACTTGTTTTTTTGGGACATACACACGTGGGAGGTTGCCACGTAATCAATACCAAGAGACGATTAACCCAGACCAAAGTTAATTTATAGGAAGTTTCTGAACAGAAGCAGAAAAGCCATACAAGTCACGCTCAAACTGGCTTCAAGAAGCTGAAGAGATTACCTTCTCATCTCAACTCTCCAGTTTCATTGAAATGGCCTTGGATCAAACGAAACAAGACACGCGCGTGAAACAAACAAAACGAGAAATATTTCCCCTCACTTTGTTTCCTGTCTGCCATCACGGCTACTGTTGAGCCATAGGCCGAGTTTCCAGACTTGAAGGAGTAAAGTAGTAGGGAGGGATGGAACATTTTAAGTCAGCAGGTGTTGAGAGACAGGGACAGAGAGAGACGCACACACCATACAATTCTGCCATTTTTCAACTTTGCCATGTCATGTGGGTCAAGGTATACGCACAAAATTGTTAATGTTACACCTGGAATAATATGTTGTCAACATGTATTCCAAAAAAATAATAAGACGATAAATAAAACAAATACAAGCTCCCTGACCGCCACTCAAGATCTGAATGGGATGGAGGAGTTAACTCAGCTTTATACCGTAATAATCGATCAGTTAACCTCTCTCTGGTCCCAGACAGCTGGGTTGACCCCTTGGCTACCAGACCAACGTGTCTGCTTTCCGTAGAGGTCATTCCTGATTATCTTCACTGGGGCACCACAGACTGTGAAATTAAAGTCCTCACCCCCTCGTCTTCCCCCCCCCCCCACCCCCCAGCCCCGCCCCCTCCCCCTCTTCACTGTTTCAAGCACCACCACAAGGACTGACAAACTAGGCTGTAAAAATGTATGAGGGTTGTGTGATCAGACCTGCCTGCCTTATCTCGTAAAAGGCTTTTTGACTTTATTGTGTCTGCCTGTGTTCGTTTCCTTACCTTTATTTCTCCCCCAAACAAAAGCATTTTTTTGAAAACCTCTTTAAAACTCTATAAAGACAGAGTTTAGGGGTTTTTTTTTACAGTAACACTATGAAAGCTAAACTATAAAGTAAATAATACAAAAAAAACAATCAATATATGAAATCGGCCCGAAAGTTTAGTTGCCTGTTTACTTTGAAAATCCTCTCTCTCTCTCTCTCTCTCATCTCTCTCTCTCTCTCTCTCTCTCTCTCTCTCATCTCTCTCTCTCTCTCTCTACTCTCCTCTCTCTCTCTCTCTCTCTCTTAGATATTTACATCACAAACGAAGATACGGTTATCGTTTTGTTATGATTTTGAGAAACTATATGTATATTGTTTTTTTCCATATATAAGGAAGGTACACTTAGATCAAAATAGTGGATTATGTTTGATACATATGTATTTTTATGCATTTTTGCATTGTCTTCATTATTTCTTTCACTGAAAGTGAGCTTGGTATTGTGTATGTTATCCGGTTTTTGCCCACTCTGTGGCATTGTCAATTTCTCCTACGCCAACCATGTATTATGGCCTAAGGCCGAGATACATTAAATTTCTGAGTTCTGAGTTTTTTCTCTCCTCTCTCTCTCTCTCTCTCTCTCTCCTCTCTCTCTCTCTCTCTCTCTCTCCTCTCTCTCTCTCTCTCTCTCGATCTCTCCCTCGCTCTTTCAGGAGGAAGAGTCCTTAAAGACTTTTGGAAGAGTACAAATAGGCCATTTTGTGCTGGTCAAACCAGGTGGCTTTTTCTTTTTTTAAAAAGAGACATGCACACTGGTATCGTGTTTAGACATCCACGAAGTCAAACTACGACTACCTTAATAATTGATGGTGGCCAAAAACGGTCGCATAGGCAAACACAGAGAAAAGTCTGACCATTGGCGAACCTCGGAGATCTCGCCGAGGAACAGTGGCAAACAATCAGTGATCGAGATTGCAATCGTCCAAACAAAAAAAGTGCAATCACACCTTTAAGAGTCAGAATAGAATGATTGGGAAAGATAGCCCAAGGGCAGATGGCAGGAGAGAGACAGAGACGGACAGATACAGAGACAGGCAGAGACAGACAGACAGACAGAGACAGACAGGAAAAGAGACAAAAACAGAGACAGACAGATACAGACAGTCTGGGAGCGAGACAGACAGACAGACAGAGATAGAGACAGACAGACAGACAGAGACAGGCAGAGACAGACAGAGACAGATAGAGAAAGAGACAGACAGAGAAAAGACAGAGACAATCAGAGACAGATACAAACAGACAGAGACAGACAGTCTGGGAGCGAGACAGACAGACAGAGGCAGAGACAGAGACACACAGAGACAGACAGACAGAGAGAGACAGACAGACAGAGAAGATTCCTTATCCTCTGACACAGTGAGGAAAGTGGGTGGTGTGTATGTAGGGAAGGTGAAGCTGAGGCAGTTGTTTTCTCATTAACTCTAGCCTGGGTTGAAAGCGGGGGTCGACTGGTGTAAGTCGTTTCTTCAGAGCCTTGCCATTGAAAACTGGTGTTAAGGTTAGGGCGTGTGTGTGTGTGTGTGTGTGTGTGTGTGTGTGTGTGTGTGTGTGTGTGTGTGTTGTGTGTGTGTGTGTGTGTCTGTGTGTGTGTGTGTGTCTGTGTGTGAGTCAAGTCAAGTCAAGTCAAGTCAAAAGTCGTCAAAAGCACTTTAATCATCCTATGAAGGTCAATTACAATGTGTGTGTGTGTGTATGTGTGTGTGTGTGTGTGTGTGTGTGGTGTGTGTGTGTGTGTGTGTGTGTGTGTGTGTGTGTGTGTGGTCTGTGTGTGGGTGTGTCTGTGTGTGTGTGGGTGTATGTGTGTGTCTGTGTGTGCGTGAAGTCAAGTCAAGTCAAGTCAGTCAAAAGTCAAGTCAAAAACACTTTTATCATCCCATGAAGGGCAATTACAATGTGTGTGTGTGTGTGTGTGTGTATGTATGTGTGTGTGTGTGTGTGTGTGTGTGTGTGTGTGTGTGTGTGTGTGTGTGTGTGTGTGTGGTGTGTGTGTGTGTGTGTGTGTGTGTGTGTGTGTCGGTGTCTGTGTCTCTGTATCTGTATCTGTGTATCTCTCTGTTTCTGTGTGTCTGTGTTCTGTAGAGGGTTTTTTCAGAAAGCTGGAATTGAGATAGAGTGGCTAGGGAAAACAGTGAGAGAGACAGAGAGAAATGGAGACAGACAAAAAGAGACAGACAGGTGTGGTGGAAAGATGGGGGTTGGTGGGGGGGGGGGGGGTTGGAAAGGAAAGACAGGAAGCCAGGAATGGGCCAAATAAGTTAAAAACTAAAGAAATGGGCTGTTGTCCTTTAAAGTTACTGGTAGTCTAGCCGTAACGCGGCTTCATAGACTACGGAAAGTGCTTTATTTTGTGTGTATACTGTTTTGGTTTGTGTCTTTTATTTTCTTAGGGGAGGCAGGGGTCATTCCTCGGCTAGAGCTCCAAGACTCAAGAAGGATGAGATTTTTGCATATGCGATCTTTCTTTTTTTTTACCCACCATTTAGGTAGCCATTTTTCAACTTCATGGGAATCTAAAGTTTTAAAAGTGGGAAGCTGTTCAGACTGAGAACACACATTTATTGCATATTGTTATTAAAGGAACTTTGTCTTGACTGTAGATAATCTCAGTACAACAGTTCCAGACTTTCAATCCAATCCAATCCTGTTGTTTATGGCCCTTCCGACCACAGAGGCCATATCAGGGGGCTGTCACCTCATCAAATTTTACATCTCAGATGAAAACTGTACATTTACATACAGATTAAAACAAGGGTTTTAAGACTGAACATGTCCATAAAGACCTTGGCACTTAGCTTACATCAATAACTGACAAACAAGAAAAGTGTTCGTCCTGCTGGGCAAATTCAAGGTTGTGGTTTGCGGGGGCGGGGGGGGGGGGGGTTGCAAAGGTACAGCCATACAGATTGCGCACCATTGTTGTCCTCACACGTTTGTTCTCGATGTCTTGGCGCTTTTTTGACTTGCGCCTGTGCGCACCTGCACGTGCAACACGATCGATCTGGAGCAGTAGGAAGATCGATATTTGGGCAGGAAGGAATTTGGTCAAATGATCGATGATTCCCTCCTTTGCAGAAGTGGGTTAGGTGGGTGGGTTGTTTAGGATGGAAAGAGGAACGCGCGCGCGCGCGCGCGCGCGTGTGTGTGTGTGTGTGTGTGTGTGTGTGTGTGTGTGTGTGTGTGTGTGTGTGTGTGTGTGTGTGTGTGTGCATGTGTGTGTGTGCGTGTGTGTGTGTGTGTTTGTGTGTGTGTGTGTTTGGTGTTAGAATGTGTGGTGTGGTTAGTGGTTTTCGTAAGAAGTGGGGTTTTCAGTCCGTTTGGGACTGATTTGGGTTAGAGAGTGTACGTATTCTGTCCAAAAAAATGTTTAAATGGGAAAGATTAGGATGAATACGTCAGTGCACATTTCATTTGTTTATTTTTGATACATGAATCTCACACTGAAGCCTTAATGCGGCTACCTTTGTGGTGGGCAAAAACGGTAGCATATGCAAAATATCACCATTGGTGAACGTAGGAGCTCTAGCCAAGGAACAAAAAGAAAAGAAAATAAGATAGACATGAATCTGAAGTATGCTTTATGGGTTCTTTGTTTGTCCAATGGTTTGATCCTTTTGCCTTTAGACTTTAATCTGGTGTTAGTTTTGCTTTGGTTATTCGTTTCTTCAATTACTAATCATTTATTGTTTTATTAATAATGTGTAAATGCATGCAGGTTTATTTTAAATGTAAAACAACCACTATCACACCACTTTGAAACCAAAACTAGTTTACAATATAATATTCTTTGAATACTTTCAGTAAACAAACTGAAATACAGAAACAGAAGTGACAACGGTAAAGCATACAAACAAACAAGCAAAGTTTACAGCATGCTGACGTTTGAAAACAAAAATCCCAAATGCTGAACAGCTTGTAACGGCTAAACGACCTAGTGTTTCAATCCTCCATGACTAACTTTTTATTGTTAAATATATCTTAAACAAAGGCAAACAATATCTACTCCTGTACCACTATCACCACCACCTCCCACATGCCCCCACCACATTTTTCAAAGTACTTCATTGCCAGTCTCACATATCAGCAGCAGAGGAATCCTGATCCAAGTTTCCTGGCTAAACCACTTCAGGGAGACTGAAAATCTTAGCAAACAGGTGACTCCACATCCCCAGAGATAGAGAGAGAGAGAGAGAGAGAGAGAGAGAGAGAGAGAGAGAGAGAGAGAGAGAGAGAGAGAGAGAGAGAGAGAGAGAGCACATACAAACATGGGAATGGAGGACAAAATTTACAAAACCGCATACAAACTGGGATTTTATGTTTTAAAAAAATAGCACATGTGCTTATTCCATTATAGTTTTTTATTTGAAAGAAAAAATAAAATATAACACACACACACACACACACACACACACACACAGATTACGGAAGCAGGTTTGTTGTGAAAACTTCCCACTTCCTGCAATCTTTCAATGCCTAGTCATGCGTTTAACATTTCGCTTCAGAAAAAAAAAACCAAGCAAGTTCAAAACTTTCTTATGTTTTCCTTTCTTTCTTTATTTTAAATGAATAAAATTTGAACCATCAAACCATTGGAGAGCGAAAGAAAGAGAGACAGACAAACAGACTGAGAGAGTCTCACAGCCTTTGCTTTCTTCCGTCTGGAAAGTTTAGGAATGCGTTTAGAGATGAGTTTGTAAACATGATCTGGCTAATGAAAGGAAATGTTCTAACAATAAGCTTTCGTTGTTTTGCATGCATATTTCTGAGGTACGAGGAGATGGCTGCCAATGGCTTCATAAGCTACCCAGTCATTGTGTGATGATGAAACCACAGAAAACTAATCTCTTTTACTGAAGATTTGTTGGTCGCTTCTTTTGGATCATCTTGTAAACTCAGAACAATTTTTCTGTTCTTGTTTTGATAGAGTATAGTTGACTTGCGTGTGTGTGTGTGTGTGTGTGTGTGTGTGTGTGTGTGTGTGTGTGTGTGTGTGTGTGTGTGTGTGTGTGTGTGTGTGGTGTGTGTGTGTGTGTGTTGTGTGTGTGTGTGTAAAAGTATATGTGTGTCCGCGCAAACTAGACCAATTTTACCACACTTTCATTGACACGTGTAATTAAAATTATATACTTTGAGATGAACTACAAACAATATAGATAAAGCCGGTAAAGTAATGTCTGCCTCTATTATCAAAAGAACATTCGTAAATTTTAAATCATGACAAACGTTTAGAGAGAAAACAAAACCAAACACAAAAAAGA
>CM054141.1:34671842-34674342 GCA_028751875.1 Rapana venosa
ATGACAGAGTGTACACACAGTTTTCTTACCAGGTTTGTTTTTGTCAGATCTTGGTCATTGTGACTTGTGCCGTCTGTATGTGCACCTGCACGTGCAACACGATCGATCCGAGGCAGTTGGGAAGATCGATACAGGAGCAAAGGAAATTTGGTCAATAGATCCATGATTGCTCGCTTTCAGAAGTGGGTTAGATGGGTGTTGAGATCTAAAAGTTGTACGTGTTGTTTGGAGAGCGGGGTGTGGACGGTGATATAAATGATGTAGGAGGCGATGCTGTGACAGAGTCCATTTTGGATTGATTTGGGCTGAAGTGTGCTTCTTGCTCTATTCGAAATACCTCAAAGGAATAACGAGGAATAATTTGTGAATCTTTGAGGATTACTTTGTGAATCTTTGAGGATTACTTTATGAATCTTTGAAGATTGCTTTGTGAATCTTTGAAGATTGCTTTGTGAATCTTTGAGGATAACTGTGATTCTTTGAGGATTACTTTGTGATTCTTTGAAGATTACTTTGTGAATCTTTGAGGATTGTTTGTGAATCTCTGAGGATTACTTTGTGAGTTTTTGAGGATTGCTTTAAATATTTGAGAATTACTTTTTTGATATTATGTAAGGATTACTTTGTTAATAGGTGAGGATTCCTTTATGAATATGGGTGGATTACTTTGTGAATCTTTGAGGATTCCTTTGTAAATCTTCCTTTTGGGTTGGTATTATTTTTGCTCAAATTTGAAGATGAATTGAGGGTATAATTATTTGTTGTTGTGGTTGTTGTTTTTGCGTATTATTAGTTTACTTGGTTTATTTCTTTGCTCTCTTTCTGAATTTCTGTGTGTATGTGTGTACACGATTTTTGCTGAATTGCTTTCTCTAGAGAAACCGAATTAGAGATCTATTTCCATTTCATGTGTTTTCATTACACGAGCTAATCTCCGCACTTAAGGACTGACCTGAACAGGGCGATCACTTTACCAATGAAGATTAACTCAGTGACAAGGGCTCAAGGAAGGGATATCATTACACACGCGATAAGTTCACAAAGGGAGATAATATATCTCAATGGGAGATAATATCTATGAAACAAGAGTTTAATTATTATAATGATGGGAGATAATAGCAACTGAAGGAAAGTGTTATTATTCTGCGTTTGTGTCTCGCAGGGTTCAGGAGTTAAAACCAGTACAGACTCCATTCTCCCTAAAAGTCCTTAGGATGAGACTAAACCGAGGTCCCGTGTGCGAACGCACGCAGAACATCTTGTGCACACGTTTAAACCCTTTCCGCTTTTCGGAAGAGTAGGCCGTTGTGTGCTGGTTGGAACGGATAACAAACTTTACAAAACTAAATACACACAGGGAACTGGGTGCAAAAAGCACATGCATGGTTATTCCATTGTCTTCGAAATAAAGAACAAATATAACTAAATAAATAAAAGGATGCTGTCCTAGTTAGGAATTCAGTGTTGCCAGAACACTTTGCAATACTGTTTTATGCCACCGCCCATTATTATCTCCTTTTATTGCCGCATTTTTTTATATTACAGTGTATGGCAACATTTTTTGTCACAGCACATTGTCACGTTATGTTCACAACCAACACATATCTTCATTTAATGTCACACCACATTGTCACGTTATATTTACAGTCACCACGTGGCAACATCGTTTATGTCACAGCACATTGTTACGTTATATTCAAATTCACTATATGGCCACAGCTTTTATGTCAGAGCACAATGTCACGTTTTATTCAGTCACCGCATGGCAGTTTTTTGTATGTCATAGCACCTTGTCACGCTATGTTCACAGCCAACACATATCTTCATTTTAATGTCACAGCGCATTGTCACATTATATTTACAGTCACCTTATGGCCCCAGTTTTGATATCACAGCACACTGTCACATTATATTTACAGTCACCATATAGCCTCATTTCTTATGTCACAGCATAATGTCACGTTGTGTTTGCAGTCACCATGTGACCACTTTTTTTTTTACATTTCCTTCAGTATATTGCCACACTTGTTTGCGTCACAGCTCACACGCTGTCACACTTTGTAACTGAATACTATATTATTATCTTTACTTTTTAAAAAATTATTCATTAAATACTCAAAGGGTTTTTTAAAGTTTTTGCTTTTACAATTCCAATTTTCTTCTTTCAAATTAAGTTGTGTTCTTAAACGACAAAGACACCCCCCACTCCCGATCCACCCCATCCCCCACCCTTCATACCCCACGTAAAAAGTAAAGGTAAAGGAGTCCCATAACCTATAAGGTCGTAGGGGAGCGAGGCGTCAGAGACCTCACTTCTCTAGGGCCAGCATATTGAGGGCGGTGCCCATCTCCTCTCCCTCGCTGCTTTACCTTCCCTGACCCTAAAGAGGGCAGGTACTCATTTACAGCTGGGTGAACTGGGGGAACTGTACTGAAGCCAAGGCGCGCAAACGGTCACCCATCCAACTGGTAACCACGCTCGACGCTACTTAACTTGGCT
>CM054141.1:34686842-34691842 GCA_028751875.1 Rapana venosa
TTGTGTTGTATTGTGTTGTGGTGTATTGCATTGTATTGCATTGCGCTGAAATTGCATCGTCTTGTATTGCAATGCTTTACATTATACTGCATTGCATTGCATTGTATACTAATTAAAGTCACGGCGGCAGGTTTCTCAGCGTGAAATTCGGGGCCGCTCTACCTGGGGAGAACATGTCGCCAAAGAATTCTGCCACCTTGTTTTGCTTTTGTTTGTTTTCCATCTGCATGATATGCACTTGTTTCCCTATCAGAGTGGCTTTACTTCTACAGAATTTGGCTAGGGACAGCTCGCTTGTTGCCGTGGGTTCTTTGTTTTATGTGCACTGAATTCGTGCTGCTCGCGGAACCTCGGTTTGTCGTCTCATCCGAAAGACTAGCACCCAAGCCACCATTCAAGGTCAAGTGGATGGGAAAATGGGGGAAGGAGGAGAAGTTCGGAACTAACCTGCACTTCTGGTATTCTAGGCAGATGCGTGCGTTATATTGAGACTAGCGACAGTAGTAGTAGTAGTAGTAGTAGTAGTAGTAGTAGTAGTAGTAGTAGTAGTAGTAGTAGTAGTAGTAGTATAGTTGTAGTAGTAGTGTAGTAGTAGTAGTATGTGGTATAGTAGTAGTTAGTAGTAGTAGTAGTGTAGTAGTAGGTAGTAGTAGTAGCGGTAGTAGTAGTAGTGGTGTAGTAGTGTGGTGGTGGTGGTGGTGGTGGGGAGGAGGAGGAGGAGGGGAGGAGGAGGAGGAGTAGGCAGGTAGGCCCTTTCTCTCTCGGAAAACAATGTTGGTGCCTTTTTTCACTTCAACCTTGTCTTCCCTGTGGGGATGCCGAGGGGAGGGGGGTGGGGGGCTGTCAGTATAAATAGCATCACCACATTCTGGAAATTCTGTGCTAAGATTTCCCTCTTTTGTATCTCTCTCATTGTTTCTGCCTTGTTCTTGTTCTTCTCTTCACCACCTTCTCGTCTTTTTTTTTTTTTGCCTTCTTGGTCCATTGTCCTGCCTTTTTCCCCAGAAAGTCTTAAACGATAACAATTCTCTCCCTTGCCAAAGTCGGATGTACTGGGCCTGACTTGTCAGGAGCTTAACGGCGGCGCAACACATTTTCGCTTATATGATGACAGACAACATTAGTTGCTGTCTGAGCGTTCGACGACGACGAAGAAGAAGAGCAAAAACAAGAAGAACAAGAACAAGAACAAGAAGAACAAGAAGAACAAGAACAAGAAGAACAAGAACAAGAAGAACAAGAACAAGAAGACTTCAATCTTCTTGGGGTCCAACCTTTTAGTCTATCCCACCCACTATCTCAAAAATGTAATCTATTTCTCCCCTAAGGGCCAGAGAGGATGACAAACAAAGACAACTGGAGAACACAGGAACACAACAGCGAGTCGCCAATAAAATACTGTGAGCTACAATGTGAAAAAAAAACCAAAGAAAGGAAAAGGAGTCGTTTTATAATAACGGGGTTGTTGCCTCAGAAAGCGTGTACATAATGAAATAATGCAATAAACAAGGGTGTTTCCTTGTTTGCCTAGGATTTTATGGGGTTTTTTTTTGTCTCTTTGCTTCCTTGGTTGGTTTAGGGTTTGTTGGGTGGATCGGTGGTCGAGAGGTAACGCACCTGCCTAGAAAGCGAAAAGTATGGATCGAAAGTGTGTGGTGGTTCTATCTGAGTTTCGGCCCAAAAGTTTCCCTTGATCCATTAGATCTTGAGTCGGGGTCTGGGTGCTTGTCTTTTGGATGAGACAATAAACCTCATGTTACACAAAATTATTTAGTGAATGTAAAAGAAACCACGGCAACAAGGGAGTTGTCCCTGGCAAAGTTATGTAGAAAAAGGCCAATCTGATAGGAAAACAACACAGTTGCAGACAGGAAAAGAAAAAAATAATGGGTGGTGCTGCTCTTGTGGGGACGAGCTCTCTCTGGGGAAAACAGCCTGAATTTCATGTAGAGAAATGTGCCGTGACTTAAGGGGTATGAAAAAAGTCTGCGCTTAAAATGTTCTGCATGCGTTAGCACCTGGGACCTCGTTTACAGTCTCATCCAGAAGACTTTTGGTGCAGCGGAGCCAGTAAAACTGATGTTAACTTCAGGGCAAAAATCATCCCTTAGAGCGGGTGTCCCAGTGGTGGCTGGAACCCGGGCATCAGATCGTGAGCTCAGCCTTCTAATCACCACAAGGCTATCCCGCCCACCATCTCAAAATGTAATCTATTTCTCCCCTAAGGGGCAGAGGGAGACAAACAAAGACAACTGGAGAACAAAGGAACACAACAGCGAGTCGCCAATAAAATGCTGTGAGTTACCATGTAAAAAAAAAACACAGAAAAGCGAAGGAGTCGTTTTGTAATAACGGGGTTGTTGCCTCAGAAAGCGTGTAAATAATGAAATAATGCAATAAGCAAGGGTGTCTGCTTGCTTGCCTGTGGGGGCTTTTTTGTTTTATTGGGGGAGGGGTGTTTGTCTTTTTGCTTTCTTTGTTGGTTTAGGGTTGGTTAAGGGCTTGGCAGGATCGGTTATTTTGTTTTAGTTTTTGTATTTTGTTGTTGGGGGGGGGGGGGGTGGTTTAAGGAGGGGGGGGTATTTAAAAGGAGGAGTCCACTTTGCCTATAACAATTTGTGCATTGTTTTGTTCAGGATAAAAAATAAAGAGTACACTCTGGTTCCATTTTCAAAGAAATTTTGTTTCTTTTTTTATTTTAGTCCTGGTTCGGTGTATGAATGTTTACCGCAAAAAAACAAGAACTTGTTAGGTGAGTTACAAGCGATCAGCTTTCCTGAAGATGGAATGCAGCTATCTTAAGGATGTGTAAAAGGTCGATCACATACACAAAAACTCTCACCATTTGGTGAACCTAGTTGTAGCCAAGAAACAAAACAAAATGTCTCAGCTTCTAAAGATTTCAATTTGACACACAGTCGAACAAAGCCCCTATAAATCTTAACTTTATCTTGTCAAGAAAAGAATGGAGAAAGATTTGGAAAATGGGGGGGGGGGGGGGGGGGGAGACGAGAAATAATTAGTAAAAGAGAGAAAAGGGAGAGAGGGGGGGTGGATGATAGAGTAGCAGAGAACGACGGAGGGATCCAGAGAAAGAAGAGGATGAGAGAGGAGACAGACAGAGAGACAGAGAGAGAGAGAAAGAGACAGAGAGAGAGAAAGACAGAGACAGACAGACAGACATACAGACCGATAGACAGAAGTATGGAGGGACGGACAAACACGCAGAGAGACAGACATAGAAACAAACAAAAAGATTGGTCCAAATCGGTCAAAATGTTTATTACGAAGAGTAATAGAATAAGCAAACCAAACAGAGTAAGACAGAGAGACAGACAGAGTCAAAACACACACATACACACACACAAACACGCACATGCACGCACAACACACACACACACATATAGTGAGAGATAGAGACACACACGCACGCATGCACACGCACACACACGCACATGGGAGAGAAGTAGAGACACACACAGAGATACACGTACACACACACGTACGCAGGCACACACACACACACGACACACACACACACACACGCACGCACACACACACACACACATGTTACACAACACACACACACACACACCACACACACAACACACACTGAGTTATCAAAAACAAAACAAATTCAACCCAGACATGCAGTTGACAGACATGCTAACATCATTTTCATCATAAACAGTTGTGGGTTGTTGTGGCAGCAAGGCAAGGCAAGGACGGAAGGCAGGAAGGAAGGAAGGAAGGAAGGAAGGAAGGAAGGGAAGGAAGGAAAAGTTGTGTGTGTGTGTGTGTGTGTGTGTGTGTGTGTGTGTGTGTGTGTGTGTGTGTGTGTGTGTGTGTGTGTGTGTGTGTGTGTGTGTTCAATTTTACCTCTGTTCACTTAAAGCGATATTAGTGTGGGTGTGCGTGTGAGTGTGGGGGGAGGTGTGGGGGGGTGTTTGAAGGAAGGAAGGAAGGAAGGAAGGAAGGAAGGCAGGAAGGAAGGAAGGCAGGAAGGTAGGCAGGAAAGAAGGAAGGAAGGCAGTAAGGAAGGAAGGAAGGAGGAAGGAAGGAAAGCAGGCAGAGGAAGGAAGGAAGAAAGGAAGGAAGGTGTCTGTGTGTGGGTGTGTGTTTTGGGTGTGCGTGTAGTGTGTGTGGGGTGTGTGGGGGTGGGGGGCGGGGGTGAAGGAAGGAAGGCAGAGGAAGGAAAGCAGAAACGCAGAAGAAGGAAGGAAAGCAGAGGGCAGGAAGAATGAATGAAGGAAGGAAGGTTGGTCTGTGTGGAGTGGGGTTTAGTGTATTAGGGAAGTGAGAGTGAGGGGGGTGGGGGGATGAGGGGGGTGAGGGGGGGCGGGTGAAGGAAGGAAGGCAGGCAGGCAGGAGGCAGGAAGGAAGGAGGAAGGCAGAGGAAGGAAGGAAGGAAGGAGGCAGGAAGGAAGGAAGGAAGGAAGAGAGGCAGGTTAGGAAGGGGCAGCGAAAAGCCAGTGACCGTCCATCGATCAGCCGACGAGCAGAAAAAGAATGCACTTAGCACTTCCCTGCAAAGGAAGAAGGTCTGTGCCTGGGCTTCAGGGTGACAGTGATGTCGTCTAGGTGTTGGGAGGGGACTGACAGACAGACAGACAGGACAGAAGACAGACAGACAGGACACAGATGACGAAGGCATAGAAACGATTGATCACAGAAAGCTAAAAAAAAGAAGATACACACAATGAGAAAAGAAACGGAGCGATAAAATGGGAGAGATAGACTGAATATATAAAGTGCTGTTGAGGTGTGTTATGTGGGGTGGGGGCGGGGAAGGGAAAGGAGGCAGGGGCAGGAAGGCCGGAAGGAAGGAAGGAAGGGAAAGGAAGGAAGGAAGGAAGGGGAAGGAGGGAAGAAAGAAAGGGAAAGGAAGGAAGGGAAAGGGAAAGGAGGTTAGGGGGGCAGCGAAAAGCCAGTGCCTGTCCATCGATCAGCCGACTGACCAAACCCTGCCCTTGCCTTCCCTGCAACGCTCCTGCCCCTGT
>CM054141.1:34694342-34696842 GCA_028751875.1 Rapana venosa
ACACACACACACAAACACACACACACAACACAACACAACACACACACAAAACACACACACACACACACACACACAAAACACACACAAACACAAACACACACACACATAACACAACACATGTAGAACATCGTGCGCACAAGTTAAATCCTGTTCCGCTTTTCGGAAGAGTAGGCCACATTGTGTGCCGGTGTAAACAGATGACAAAATTGACAAAACCGCATTACACACGGGGACTGGATGTAAAAAAAAGCACATGAGTGCTTATTCCATTATCCTCGATATAAAAGAATAAATAACATTTAAAAAAAATAATACACACACACACACAACACACACAAACACACACACACACACAAACACACACACACATTTCTCTTTTACCCATCCTATGCACGCTGTCACGCCATGCTCCACAAACTCTTAGTACAGGGCAAATCCCAAAATACAAGATGCTTTACACTTCAACCTGGAGACAAGACTAACCCGCTAATTCAGCCATGGTTTTCGGGGAGCACTTGAACAACCAAACACAACCAGACGCCGAAACTGCACAGATTTGAGATAAATGCCTTCGGGAGACGCGTTGGCGTGGGGAGATAGTTTAGTGGTTAGTGCATTCAGCTATAAAGCTGGCAGCCTTAGTTCGAGCCTTCACTGAGACATCCTTTCGAGGGAATGTTTTCTCATGGAGATGACATCAGTACCTACTCCTCTCCCTCCAAAGTCCTTTGGATGAGACAGAAAACCGAGATCTTGGGTGGGAAAATTGTGCGCAGAACATCTTGCGCACAAGGTTAAAACCCTGTTTCAATTTTGGAAGAAAAGCGCCATTGTGTGCTGGTAGGAACGGATGAGAAATTAGTTGGTAAAAATACATGTAAACTGGTGTTATGCTTAGACGATATCCCCAGAGTCAGAATGTTGCTACAGAGAGACGAGAGAGAGAGAGAGACAGAGACAGTGACAGAGACAGAGAGACAAGCAGGCAGACAGGCAGGCAGGCAGATAGATAGATAGATAGATAGATAGATAGATAGATAGATAGATAGATAGATAGATAGAGATAGATAGATAGATAGATAGATAGATAGATAGATAGATAGATAGATAGATAGATAGATAGATAGATAGATAGATAGATAGATAGATGACGGACGGTCGGACGGACGGACGGACGGATGGATGATCGTCGTCATCATCGTCATTATTGGTCCCGTAATGCTCTAAATCTTTATTGTCACACATTTCTGATGAGCTTTCTAACCTGGCTACAAATAATTTGCGGCTTTTGCTTTGCATTTGTGAAGAGGAAGAAAAAGAAGAAGAAGAAAAAGAAGAAGAAGAAGAAGAAGAAGAAGAAGAAGAACAAGAAGAACAAGAAGACAAGAAGAACAAGAAAAACAACAACATCAACAACAACAACAACAACAACAACTCTTTTGTACTCCTTTTTCTCACGCATGTTTTCAATCTCCAAAAACTGAAAGTTGCGTCACAAATCTTTCTTTTTCTCTCTCTCCTCTTCTCTCTCTCTCCTCTCTCTCTCTCTCTCTCTCTCTCTCTCTCTTCTCTCTCTCTCTCCTCTCTCTCTCTCTCTCTCTCTCTCTCCTCACACACACTACACACACACACACACACACAAACACACACACACACAAAACACACACACACACACACAAACACAGACACACACATTTAAAGCAGAAAAAAACACCACCACTACTACCACCACTCTAACATTCCACGCAAACAATACTCAAAACTAACAGCGAAAATAGCAATGCAAAAAAAAAATAATGACACCAAAATACCTCTGTCACAAAATGCAACAAAACACCTGAAATAACGACCCGAAAATAGTTCTTCCAAACAAAACAAAAGGAAACAAAAAACACAATAATACATCTTCCAAAACAAATCAAAACAAAACACACAAAAATAACGACCCCAAAATACCTCTTCCACAAGCAAAAAAGAAACAAAACAGGCCATACAAAAAAAATCGCCTCTAAAATACCTCTTCCACAAGCATAACAAAGCGAAAACTAACGGCCCTAAAATACATCTTCAATCGTCTACCACGAGCAAAACAAAACACAAAAAAACAAAAATAAAACAAACATCTGAAATAACGGCCAAAAAAATTTCCACAAGGAAAACAAAGAAAAAAGGCAGATATAACAGACCCCAAATCCCTCTTCTTGGAAGGAAAACATCGAAACACCCATAATAACGCCTTTATAAACCTCTTCCAACAAAAGAAAACAAAACAAATCACCAAAACTAGCGGCCCGAAATACCTATTCCAAAGCAAAGCAAAACAAAATGAACCAAAACTCCCATATAACGGCCCCAAAATACCTGCTGCACAAGGAAGAAAGGAACAACAACAAAGAAGCACATCATCAACAGCAAGTAGCCACAAGATCAACAACTGCAACAACTATAGCAGCAATGGCATCAACAACAATCACAACAACAGCAGCAGCAACAACAACAG
>CM054141.1:34701842-34706842 GCA_028751875.1 Rapana venosa
TAGCTCTCCGAGTGTGAGGAATATGACTTGACTTCAGCTGTGGAGACAGCCATGTCAAGTGCAGTGTTATACTAACGTTGTGAATGTGACTTGACTTGACTTGACTTTTTTTAAACAACTTTTTTTTGTAACTCCTTGAGAAGTTTTAAGGTCGCTGACAAGTTGTGTGGGGCGCGGATTGATTGAAACACATGGTGGAGTCCCATCTTTTGCGTGTATGTCACAAGTTGTGATTTTTGTGTGGACAGTTGTTGTTGTTGTTGTTGTTGTTGTTGTGTGGTGTGTGTGTGTGTGTGTAGTGTGTGTGTGTAGTGGGTGTGTGTGTGTAGTGGGTGTGTGTAGTGTGTGTGTAGCGTGTTTGTGTGTGTGCTTGTGTCTGTCTATCTGTCTGTCTGTGTGTAGATAGTTGCAAAGTTGTGTAAAATTGTGTCTTAGGGTTCCGTTTTGGAAGTGATTTGAACTTCATTTTGTGAATTATCTTGGGATCATTTTGAGGTGTCTTGAGGGATTATCCTGAGGTGTGTTTTTTGTTGTTGTAAAAGTGTTGTGATTCTGTGCTTGGATTGTCCTTGGAATGGTGTGAAGTATCCTGCAGAAGTTGCGAGCTGCTGTCTTTGTACAGGCCCACAAAAGTTGTGAGTTTTCTTTTGCAATATTGTGGGAAATTTACCAGCTTGGGATTTTCGATTTTTTGTAAATATTGATGTTACATTATTTTTGTTGACAGGTTGGTTGTTTTTTCTGTTTGGCTTTTTGTTGATTGGTTGTTTGGTTGTAGCTGGGGGGTTGTTGTCTTTCTTTGATGGGTCTCCTGGCTGTTGTTTTTATTTTTGTTTTGTTTTTATTTGTGTATTCTGACAGCGTTGTGTGTCTTTTTTTTAAGTATTGTTGGCACGTTGTGGATTGCCCTTGAATTATTCCGGGAAAGGTGTGAGTTGTCCTTAGATTTTTCCTGAAAAGTTACTAGTTCTAGCTTTTCTTAAGAGTAGGCCATTGAGTGCCGGTGAGAACGGATGACAGAAAATACAAAACCGCATACACACGGGGACTAGATGTAAAAAAGCACGTAAGTGCTTAATCCATTATCCTCGATATAAAATATATTTTAAAAACTATTCCTGAAAATTGTGAGTTCTTGGATTATTCCTGAAAAGTGTGTACTGAGATATAGGTAAAGCTAAAGGTGTCCCATAGCCTCTGTAGTCGTAGGGGAGCGAGGCGTCAGAGACCTCACTTCTCTAGGGCCAGCATATTGACGGCGGCGCCCATCTCCTCTCCCTCGCTGCTTTACCTTCCTTGACCCTAAACAGACAGGTACCCATTTACAGCTGGGTGAGCTGGGGGAACTGTACTGAAGCCAAGGCACGCATACGGTCACCCATCCAATTGGTAACCACGCTCGACGCTGCTTAACCTTGGTTGGGGTAAAGCGAGTGCTCTGACCACCGAGCTATCCCATCCCCTGTTCTGGGATTATCCCTGAATCCCCGAAAAGTTGTATGTTCTGGGATTATTCCTGAAAAAGTTGTGTGTTCTGGGATTATCCTGAAAAAGTTGTGTTCTGGGATTATCCTTGAAAATGTGTGAGTTATGGGATTATTGTTGAAAAAGTTGTGTGCTCTGGGATTATCCCTGGAAAAGTTGTGTGCTCTGGGATTATCCCTGGAAAAGTTGTGTGCTCTGGGATTATCCTTGAAAATGTTGTGTGTTCTGGGATTATCCCTGAAAAATGGTGTAAGTCTTGGGATTATTCCTGAAAAACTTGTGAGCTGGTTTAGACATCATTTATTCAATACACATACAATAGATTGGTGGTCTAGAGGTAACGCGCCTGTCTAGAAAGCGAAAAGTCCGGGTCGGAAGTGTGCGGTGGTTCGAATCCCGTTTGGGCCCGAAAATCTTCTCCCATCCATTAGACTATGAGTGGTGGTCTGGGCGCTAGTCTTTCGGATGAGACGATAAACCGAGGTCCCGTGTGTTACACAAAATTATTCAGCGCACGTAAAAAAAAACCCACGGCAATAAGAGAGTTGTCCCTTGCAAAATTCTTTTTAAAAAAGCCACTCTGATAGGGGAAAAAATACAGTTGCAAACAAAAACACAAAAAAGATGGCGCTGTTCTTGTGGCGACGCGCTGTCCCCGGGGAGAGCAGCCCGAATTTCACGCAGAGAAATCTGCCGTGACTTAAAGTGGTATGAATAAATAAATAAAAATAAAATACATCATCAACAGACAATGAGACAGCAGGGGAAAGGCATCAAGCTACAGCTCATTTTAACCCCCATCCTCTGGTAAATTTACATTGTTGCTTATGCAGGCAAAACCACTTTACAGCTACACGTACATAAAGCCACGTTTAGCGTATAACAATACGAAATTTAGGTAGAGAAGAAAATTAATGTAATCAGAAATACACACAAACACACCAGAAATTCGCGAGTTCAGGAATGCTGCTGGGAAAGTTATGAGTTGTTCTTGGATTGTTCTGGGGTAATTTGACCTTGGATTATTTTGGAAAAAGTTATGAGTTGTTCTTGGATTGTTCTGAGATAATTTAACCTTGGGTTATTTTGGAAAAGTTATGAGTTGTTCAAGGGTTATCCTCGGATAATTTGACCTTGGATTATTTTGGACAAGTTATGAGTTGTTCTTGGATTATTCTGAGATAATTTGACCTTGGATTATTTTGGAAAAGTTATGAGTTGTTCTTTGGGTTATTCTGAGATAATTTGACCTTGGATTTTTTTGGAAAAAGTTATAAGTTGTTCTTGGATTATTTGAGGGAAAATGTTCTGTTAACCTTTGGATTGTTCTGGGAAACGTTGTTCTTGGATTATTTCAAGAACAGGTGCGAATTGCTCTTGGATGAATTTAGACTTGTTAATGTACTTAGAATTTTTTCTTCTTTTTTTCTTGAAATGTGTGTCTCGTTCTCAAACTGTTCTCGGATCAGTCTTGATACTTGTCCTTTTGGGTTATTCCGTGATAATTGTAAAGGACTGCTGGACTGTTTCAAGTTTTATTCATTGTTTCTGACCCATCCTAGCTGTGTTTGAGGTACTCCAGAATCATCTTGGAAAGGTTTTGTGATGTGTTTCTTGGACTACTCTGAGACTGCTGAGAGTTGTGAGTGGATTAGGCTGGGAATGTTGTGAGTTTCGGGACTATCTTGAGAGTGTTATTAGTTAGGATTAGGAATGTTGTGAGTTTCGGGACTATCTTGAGAGTGTTATTAGTTAGGAATGGGAATGTTGTGAGTTGTTGGTGGATTACCCTCGGAATTGTGTGAGTTTTTGCTTTATCCTGGAAAATGTTTTTTCTTATCATTATTTGTGAATGCCATGCGTTTGTTTCCGGATTATGCTGGGAATGTTGTGAGTTATTTGGGGATTATCCTGGGAATGGTATGAGTTGTTGAGTGGATTATTCTGGGAATGAAGTGAGTTGTGGACTGTATTATTCTGGGAGTGTGTAAATTGTGGAGTAGATTATCCTGAGAATGGTGTGAGTTGTGAACTGGATTATCTTGGGAATGGTGTGAATGATTCAGGATTATCTTAGGAATTGTGTGAGTTGCGGAGTGGATTATCATGAGAATAATGTGAGTTGCGGAGTGGATTATCATGAGAATGGTGTGAGTTGCGGAGTGGATTATCCTGAGACTGGTGTGAGTTGCGGAGTGGATTATCTTGGGAGTGATGTGAGCTGTATAGTGGGGAATTACCCTGGGAACGTTGTTAGGAGCTGTAGGTGGATTGTCTTTGGGAGCGTTGTGGTTTGTTTCTCTATCACCTTGAGAGAATGTACTGCTGCTTTGTACGTTAAAATAACATTGCAAGTGATGGAGATTGCAACGTGCGGCTGGTGACTTTTTAACTCATTGGAAAATGTTGAGTGTCGTGATTTTTTTTTTACAGAGGATGTGTCAGTGCTGGGACTGTCCTGAAAGAAGTTGACGGCAAAACTGGTGGAAAGTTGAAGTCGTGAAGAAGCCGTGGGATTATTGTGGAGTCTGACTGAGATGGTTCTGGGTAGGGTGGAGTGGTACCGCTCAGAAAGGGCATCGGTTTTGTGGGTCGTGGAGTTGTGATCGACAATAACGAAGAATAGGTTTTGTGTGTGTGTGTGTGTGTGTGTGTGTGAAGTGGGTAGATATGGGCATCTGAGTGAGTAAAAAAAAATGTATTTTGTGTGGCGTGAATGAATGCATGTACGTACGCATATAGTCAAGTCAAGTCAAAATTTTATTTCCAGATGGTACATTGAATAAGCAATGCATTTGCATTTTTTCATCAAGCCATCTATCTAAGAACAAATTTCTTAATGATTATACTGAAATGCTACATTATTGCTCATGCATACGCACACACGCTCGCACACACGTTCGCGCGCTACACAGCGCCCATACACACACGCGCGCATGCACACACAAACACGCACGCACTTGCACGCACACACGCATACACACTCGCACGCGCGCGAACACACACACATACGCACATACACACACATAAAGAGAAAGAAAGAAAGAAAGAATAAGAGAAAGAAAGAAAGAAAGAAAGAGAGAGAGAGAGAGAGAGAGAGAGAGAGAGAGAGAGAGAGAGAAGAGAGAGAGAGAGAGAGAGAGAGGAGAGAGAGAGAGAGAGAGAGAGAAAGAAAGAAAGAAAGAAAGAAAGAAAGACAGAGAGACAGAGAGAGAAAGCAAAAAAAATGAAAAAAGGAAAAAGATATAAACATATAGACGCAGAGAGACACAAGCCGTCACACAGACAAACAGACAGACAAACAGACAGACTGACAGACAAGCCTACATATTGACAGAGACAGAGTGTCACGTAATGTGTGTCAAGACTGCACGCAGCAAGACAAAATTTCAATTTGATGACTGCAGATACAAAGTTGACACATTCAGCAATATATCATCGAAGATTACAAAATACCTCCCAAAAATATATGGGGGAAAAAACCCAAACCAATCGTAGATTATCATCAACTGAGT
>CM054141.1:34719342-34734342 GCA_028751875.1 Rapana venosa
TTAAATAAGCTCTTATTTATTCTTATAGCAATTGTGTTATTACAATCTAGCATAATTTCTTCTACATATTTATCTAAAGTCCTACGCACTAACAATAACATTCCTCCAGAATTCCTGCCATGGTGAGAGAGTTTTTTCGCAGGAGCACACAACTTGATATAATCCAAAAATATATAGCTGTAATCAAATGTGGAATCAAGAAAAGTCTCTGTGAGACATTTAAAATCAAATCTATTTACATAGTGTATAAAGGAAACATCTTTCAGTTTATTGTGCAAATTTTCAACATTGTAATTTAAAAACGTTAAACGACTTGGATGGTTAAGCCTGTCCTATGTCTTCTTGGAACTGCTGTAACGCAGTCTCCTGTCGCTGCTGTCACCAGTCGGCTGTTTGCTGCGAGCAGAGGATGGTACAGGTGACTTGCCTGGCGAGTCGGGCAGAAGGGACCTCCTTCCCGTTTGCCGGTCTGGAGGGGGGCTGTCACGTGTTGCCCTGTTGCTGGTATCGGTGAGAGACTAAGGTGAACGCCGCGTGGCTGTCACTGCATCTCCACTACCACTGTGATATGGTGTTCTCAATCTAGAAGCTTTCCGAAGGCAAGATATTTTTTTCTATCTTATCGTCTGATGATGATATTGTGATCAAATCGGTTGCAAAGTTTATTGCTGAAGAACTGAAATTAAGACAATTACAGCTAAGTTACAATTAGCTTAACATTTGTGACTAAACTAAAGTAACATTTATATTATGTAAATTCCAGCATTTTGTGACACACCTCAAGAAACATGTATAATTACGCTGTAGTCTCCAGCAAGAATATTTTTTGAAAATTTCACATACAATTTCAATGGATGGTCGAATATAGCATTCTAGAATGTTCTTTTTATTATTTTAGTTATTGCTTATTGGTTCCTATTGTTCATCCTTGTTATTACTTTGTGTTCAGTTTGAAACTGAGTTTACGTCAGAGCTTAAAGTTGTATCCGTTCATAGAGAGCTCATTTTGGGGGGGTTTGTTTTCATTTCGTTATGTATTTGTATTTACAAAAGAAAGTCGTATAAAACCCCCCTTGTCAATAGGCCACTTTGGGCAATGACAATAAATTGGTCAAAGCGTCTCTCTCTCTCTCTCTCTCTCTCTCTCTCTCTCTCTCTCTCTCTCTCTCCTCTCTCTCCTCTCTCTCTCCTCTCTCTCTCTCTCTCTCTCTCTCTCTCTCTCCTCTATCTATCCTCTCTCCTCCTCTCTCTCTCTCTCTCCCCTCTCTCAAGATGCAGAACTTGCGCACATGTTAAATTCTGTTCTGCTTTTCGAAAGAGTAGGCCATTGTGTGCCGGTGGGAACAGATGACAACATTTACAAAACCGCATACACACGGGGACTCGATGTAAAACAGCACATGAGTGCTTATTCCATTATCCTCGATATAAAAGAATAAATAAAATAACATAACATAGCATAAAATCTCTCTCTCATATGTGTCTGTTACTGGCATATCTGTCTGCTTTGTCTGTCTGTCCGTTTGTCTGTCAATCTGCCTTTCATCCTAGAACACTTGCATACACACATGCGCGTGTGCATGCCTGCACACGAACCCATACATATGCACAATGCATACACACACACACACACACACACACACATACACAGGTATACTCACTCACGCACGCGCACGCTCACCCACACACTAGATAGATAGAGAGACTGACAGATTTACAGACGGACGGACGGACTGACATATTTATTTATTTATTTGTTCATTATATCGAGGATAATGGAATAAGCACTCATGTGATTTTTTTACATCTTGTCCCCGTGTGTATGCGGTTTTGTAAATTGTCATCTGTTCCCACGGCACACAATGGCCTACTCTTCCGAAAAGCGGAACAGGATTTAACGTGTGCGCAAGATGTTCTGCGTGCGTTCGCACACGGGGCCTCGGTTTATAGTCTCATCCGAAGGACCTTTGGGGAGAGTGGAGTCGGCACTGATGCAAACTCCAGGGGAAAATATCCCCTTGAAAGGGAATCAAACCCGGGTCGTCAGATTGCGAGCGCAATGTTCTGACTACTAGGCTATCCCGTGGACGCACACATAGATAGATAGATAGATAGATAGATAGATAGATAGATAGATAGATAGATAGATAGATAGATAGATAGATAGATAGATAGATAGATAGATAGATAGATAGATAGATAGACAGATAGATAGAGACAGACAGACAGACAGACAGACAGACAGATTACAGAGCAGCATGCCACATATTATCATTAAATCATTATCATATTACAAAAAAATGTCTGCGCCGTTAATACTAATTGATGTAAATAAGATGACAGTCAGGGCACACGTAGATGTGTGTGTGTGCTGTGTGTGTGTGTGTTTGTGTGTGTGTGTGTGTGCTTGTGTGTGTGTGTGTTGTGTTTTGGTGTGGCTTGGGTGTGTGTGTGTTTGTGTGTGTGTGTGTGTTGTGTGTGTGTGTGTGTGGTGTGTGTGTGTGTGTGTGTGTGTGTGTGTGTGTGTGTGTGTGTGTGTGTGTGTGTGTGTGTGTGTGTTTGGTGTGTGTGTGTGTGTGTGTGTGTGTGGTGTGTGTGTGTGTGTGTGTGTGCGTGCGTGAGCGATTCTTTTCCGGGTTTTTTGTTGGGGGGGTTTTTTTTTCGAGGGAAGGGGGGATATTTTTCCTTTCCCTATTTATCCCACTTTTCTTTCTCCCCCCCCCCCCCCCCCCCCCCCCTCCTCATCGTCATTCACCCTCTTCTTCTTTATCTTCTTCCTTCTTCTTCTTCTTCGCATTCTTCTTGATTCTCTTCTTTGAATTCTTTTTCTTTGCATTCTTCTTCTTTGCATTTTTCCTCCTTTCCTCCTCCTTCTTCTTTGCATTTCCTTCTTTGTATTCTTCTTTTTGCATTCTTATTTTTTCACTCTCCTTTTGCATTCTTCTCTTTGCATTCTCTTTTTTCTTCTTGCATTCTTCTTCTTCTTCTTAATTCTCGCAATTTTTGCATTTCATCTTCTTCTCCTTCGTCTTCTTTTCTTTCTGCTTCTTGTTCTTCGTCTTTGCAATTCTTCTTCTTTCCAATTCTTCTTGTCTTCTCCTTCTCCTCCTGCTCCGTTTCCTTCTTCTTCTTCTTCTTCTTCTTCTTCTTCTTCTTCTTCTTCTTCTTCTTCTTCTTCTTCTCTCTCCTCCTCCTCCTCCTTCTCTTCTTCTTCTTCTTTCTTCTTCTTCTTTCTTCTTCTTCTTCTTCTTTCTTCTTCTTCTTCCTTCTTCTTCTTCTTCTTCTTCTTCTTCTCATTTTCTCTTCTTCTCTTCTTCTTCTTCTTCCTTCTTCTTCTTCTTTCTCTTCTTTCTTCTTCTTCCTCTTCTTCTTCTTCTTCTTCTTTGCATTCTTTTCTTCTTCCCCTTCCTCTTCTTCTTCTTCTCCTTCCTCTTCTTCTTCTTCTTCTTTTTCTTCCTCTTCTTCTTCTCCTTCTCCGTTTCCTTCTTCTTCTCTCCTTGTTCTTCTTCTCCTTCCTCTTCTTCTTCTTCTTCTTTCCTTCTTCTCTCTCTTCTTTTTCTTCTTCTCCTTCTTCTTCTTCCTCTTCTTTCTCCTTCTTCTTCTTCTCTTCTTCTTCTCCTTCCTCTTCTTCTTCTTCTCCTTCTCCTTCCTCTTCTTCTTCCTCCTTCTTTCTCCCTTCTTCTTTTTCTTCTTCTTCTTCTTCTCCTTCTCCGTTTCCTTCTTCTTCTCTCCTTCTTCTCCCTCTTCTTCTTCTTCTTCTTCTTCTTCTTCTTCCTCCTTCTTCTCTCTTCTTCTCCTTCTTCCGTTTCCTCTTCTTCTTCTTCTTCTTCTTCTTCTTCTTCTCTCCCTTCTTCTTCTTCTTCTCTCTTCTCATTCTTCTTCTTCTCTCTCTTCTTCTTCTTCTTCTTCTTCTTCTTCTTCTTCTTCTTTCTCGTCATCATTTCTTCTCTCTTCTTCTTCTTCTTCTTCTTCTTCTTCTCTCTTCTTCTTCTCTTCTTCTTCTTCTTGTGTTGTGTGTGTCGTGTGTTTGTGTGTGTGTGTGTGTGTTGTTTGTCTTTCTTGTGTCTTGTGTTGTTTCGTTGTATCATTGTTGTTTGTCTTGTTCTCTCTTCTTTCTTTTTGTGGGTTTCTTTTCAGTATTTTTTCCAAACAACTGTAGATATTGATGATTTTGAACTTACACTATTCTGTCTGAACACATAAACTCGTACCGAAAAATGTCTGTCTTGTCTTGGGAACTGATTTCGTTTTCTTGCATTGCCAGTTTTTGCCCCTTACACAGAGGCAGCCAAACTCAGTAGTCGGGGAGAGAGCGTATTCAACACGCCAACACGATTTATGACGTAATAATATAATTATACACATCTTCGGGAGGGAGGAGATTAGGTTATGGCGAGTGCATGTTGTTGGAAAGATGTTAAATATCTGTGTGTGTGTGTGTGTGTGTGTGTGTGTGTGTGTGTGTGTGTGTGTGTGTGTGTGTGTGTGTGTGTGTGTGTGTGTGACAGACAGAAGAGAAGAGAGAGAGAGACAGACAGAGAGAGACAGAGACAGTACACACACAGAGAAGAAGAATTTTCCTTCTCAAACTGAATGCAAATGACGTGCAACTAAAGTGGGGTCACAGGTGTGTGTGTGTGTGTGTGTGTGTGTGTGTGTGTGTGTGTGTGTGTGGTGTGTGTGTGTGTGTGTGTGTATGTGTGTGGGGGTGTGGGGTGGTGGTGTGTGGTGTGTGTTGTGGTGTGTGTGTGTGTGTGTGTGTGTGTGTGTGTGTGATTGTGAGTTGTGTGTGTGTGTGTGTGTGTGTGTGTGTTGGTCTGTGTCTGTGTGTGTTGTGTGTGTTGTTGTCTGTCTGTCTGTCTGACTGTGTGTCCGTGTGTGTATGTATGTGACGGTGTGGGAGGTGGTGAAAGTGTAAAGTAGACCTTGGAAAGGTTGCAAAGTACTTTTGTAATGTAACAATTATACCTATCACTGAAGTTTTCTTTGTCAAGGACTCTTCACGGTGACTTTGAATGTCTCGAAAGTTTCGAGTTTTTCGCGATGGTTATTTTTATGTCCTCTGCGTTGCAGAAAGAGTCATAGGATTACATTTCTTGTGTCTTGATTCGTGTGTGTGTGTGTGTGTGTGTGTGTGTGTGTGTGTGTGTGTGTGTGTGTGTGTGTGTGGTGTGTGTGTGTGTGTTTTGTTTTCGTGTGTTGTGGTGTGCGTGTGTGTGTGTGTTATTTTTTTTCATTATTTGATTTTTTTGATGAGGATAATGGTGCTTTATGTGCTTTGTTTTATCTCTGCGTCCCTGTGTATGTGGCTTTGTGAAACTTCTTTCATAGTTCCCACCGCCCCAATTGGCCAGTTTTTCTCTTGTAAAGCCCGGCAGAACACGAACTCGTGGGGCAAGATGTTATGAGAACGTATGAGCATCACCCGGAGCCTTCGTTTATGCTTTGCTTGAAGACATTTGGGAGAGTAGACTATGAATGATGTTAACATCGTACTAAATGGCCCCTGACGCGTGTAATCGACGGTGTGGTCGTTTTGTTTGGAAGCCAATACTTGTATAAACCGCTAGGTCTAATCCCGTCCTCTGTGTGTTGTGTGTGTGTGTGTGTGTGTGTGTGTGTGTGTGTGTGTGTGTGTGTGTGTGTGTGTGTGTGTGTGTGTGTGTGTGTTGTGTGTGTGTGTGTGTGTGGCGCGCGCGTCGTGCGCGCGTGTGTTGGGTGTGTGTTGTGTGTGAACTTATGCTGTGGAGTGCGTATGCTCGTGTGTTATTAGTGTGTTCGTGATACGTTGTTTCCGTGTGAGCGGTTTCGTTGTGAAGACAGTATGTGCGGGAAAAAATGACAGCTATATTGTGTCAGAGTAAACAAATTTTTCTTTTGGTGTTTGAAAGTATGTGTAACGCTTAACAAGACAACAGGTTTGAAAACACTATGATAACATTTACTAGAATCTGCGTGTGTGTGTTCGTGCGTGTGTGTGTGTGATGCGTGCGTGTGTGTGCGTGCGTGTGTGCGTGCGTGTGTGTGGCGCGCGCGCGCGTGTTTGTGCGCGCGTGTGTGTGTGCGTGTGTGTGTGTGTGTGTGTGTGTGTGTGTGTGTGTGTGTGTGTGTGTGTGTGTTCGTGCGTGTGTGTGTGCGTGTGTGTGCGGTGTGTGTGGTGTGTGTGTGTGTGTGTGTGTGTGTGTGTGTGTGTGTGTGTGTGTGTGTGTGTGTGTGCGCGCGCGCGCGCGTGCGCGTGTCTGTGGTGTGGTGTGTATATATATATGTGTAAAAAGCGCATGCAGCCTATTATTGTTGCTTCAGAGATAAACAATTTTTTTCTGTGTGTTGTGTACAAGGCGTGAACTAAGCGTCAACGAAGACAACACGGTGTGAAAACACTATGATAATCAATCAATATATCTCCGAAGTCGGAATGCGGCTACCACAACGGTTGGCAAAAGCGGTCGCGTAAACCTCGGAGCTCTAGCCGAGGAGTGAAGAAAAAATGAAACCAATACAATGCCAAAAAAAAGCTAGGCAAGATTTTGCAGTGCCATAAACAGTGTGGGCAGTACAACGAATGCAACACGAGAAAGAAATCATCCAGTAATTACATTGCAGAAGAAGAAGAAGAGGAAGAAAAACAGCAATAAGCAATGCAAGGTGTGAGGCAAAATAGTGAAGTGTACCTGTACATCAAGACACAAAGCAAGGAAACGCTACGCAATACAAAAGTATGAAGTTATTCCACGCAGTGCAATCAATATACAACAACAACAAAAGTGGGCAATGCAACTAATGCAACACAAAGAAGTAAATGATCATGCAACGCATTGCAATTGAAGAAGTGAAGCAGCAAGGATGTGCCCTACAAGGTATGACGCGAGAATGGTATAGTGCATTAATTCCATGCAGCTCAAGACACCAAGCAAAGAAAATGAAACGCAACACAAAGTAGGAGGACGCTATACCTGAACGCAGTGCAATCAATGAACAACAACGCAGGGCAGTGTGTGTACAGGGCAGTACCAGACAACGAAGAAGTACAAAGGCAATTCGATACAGGCTGTGCCACACTCACGATACAAGACGTTTCGGTGCGTTCAGGATGTATCACAATACAACACAAAGCAATACAAGACAAAAAAGGCGATTCAAGACAATCCAGTAAAGGATACAATATGATACAACACTAGATAATGATGCAATACAACACCAGATATAATACGATATGAGAGAATTATAATGCAATACAGCACCAGATATAATACAATACGAGATAACTATAATACACCACCAGATAGAATAGGATTGGAGATAATTATGATACACTACAGCACCAGGTATGATACAATACGAGATGATTATAATACAATTCAGCACCATTATATAATACGATACGAGATAATTATAATACAAGACAGCACCAGACATAATACAATATGAGATAACTGTAATACAAGACAGCACCAGGCATAATACAATACGAGATAACTGTAATACAATATAGCACCAGATATAACACAATACGAGATAATTATAATACAATACAGCACCAGATAGAATACAATACGAGATTATTATAATACAATACAGCCCCCAGATATAGTACAGTACGAGATAATTATAATACAATACAGCACCAGTTAAAATACAATACGAGATAATTATAATACAACACAACTCCAGATATAATACAATACGAGATACTTGTAATACAATACAGCACCAGATAGAATACAATACGAGATAATTATAATACAATAGAGCACCAGACGTAATACAATATGAGATAACTGTAATACAATACAGCACCAGATAAAACACAATACGAGATAAAACACAATACGAGATAATTATAATGCAATACAACACCAGATAAAAGACAATACGATATAATTATAATACAATACAACACCAGATATAATACAATACGAGATACTTATAATACAATACACCACTAGATATAATACAGTACGAGATAATTTATAATGCCATACAACATCAGATATAATACAATACGAGATAATTATAATACACTACAGTACCAGATTTGATACAATATGAGATAATTATAATACAATACAGCACCAGATCTTATACAATACGGGATAACTATAATACAATACAGCATCAGATATAATGCAATACGAGATAATTATAATGCAATACAACACCAGATATAATACGATACGAGATAATTATAATACAATACAACACCAGATAGAATACAATACGAGATAATTATAATACAATACAGCATCAGATATAATGCAATACGAGATAATTATAATGCAATACAACACCAGATATAATGCAATACGAGATAATTATAATACAATACAACCCCCAGATATAATGCAATACGAGATAATTATAATACAATACAGCACCAGATAGAATACAATACGAGATAATTATAATACAATACAGCATCAGATATAATGCAATACGAGATAATTATAATACAATACGGCACCAGATATGATTCAACAGGAAATATAATACAACACAACACCAAATGTAATGCCATACAAGATAGAATACAAAACGGCACCACAACAATACAACACAAGATATAACACAATGCGATATATATTACAATACACTACTAGATATATCACAATACAGTACCAGATATATCACAATACGGTAGCAGGCATAATACAATACCAGATTATAAGCATAATACTAAGAAGAGGAAGAAGAAGAAATTGAAGTTATATAACACAAAGCGCTTATACAAGATGACAAATAATACAATACAATACAATACCAGATAATATAAGCAAAACTAAATCAGACCAGACCAGATATCCATCATCAGCAAACAAGGAAAAGGCCAAAGCAGGAACTGTAATAACCACCAGAGGACCCGGATTTTCTCTTGTATGGCCAATGTTTCGTGGAAAAAGTCGAAAACACGTCTCTGACTTACGCCGTTTATATTTATGCACAGCAGGAGAAGATTACTTGAAAAAAAAGCCATTGTTGCGTGTGTGGGCGAGGGAGAGAGAGGGAGGGAGACAGACAGACAGAGACAAAGAGACAGAGACAGACAGTCAGACAGACAGAGACGGGGGGGAGGCTTAAAAGAGATCTGAAGTGAGGAAGAGACAGACGGACAGACACACACACACACACACACACACACACACACACACACACACACACACAACACACACAAACACAGAGGCAGACACACACAGAGAGGCAGACAGACAGACAGACAGAGACCATTATTTTCCATTTACTTCAACTTTAAATTGGTCAGATAGAGAAAATGGGAGAGTGGAAATAGCTTCGTGTGTGCTGTCAGAAAGAAGACCCCCCCCCCCCTTCCCAAAAAAAAAGAGATCGATTCATCTTTCTTCAAATGCTGATTGTATTTTACAATAATCATATCACCAGAACCTTACCACCTAGGCGTTGTTCATCCTCTGCAGGATGTAACCCTCCTTCTGTAGCAGCCCTCCGCTCCCTCCATCAGTTCCTGTCTTGTACCTCTCTGTGCCATGGCATGTCACGCCTATGTCTTTCTTGATGTTGCTGCTGCTGCTGCCCTACTACTACTACTACTACTACTACTACTACTGCTGCTGCTGCTGCTGCTACTACTACTACTTCTACTACTACTACTACTACTACTACTACTACTACTACTACTACTACTGTTACTACTAGTAGTAGTCGTAGGAATCATCATCATTGATAGCAGCAGAAGTAGTAAACACCAGCGGCATCAATAAAACAGCTGCACTACTACTACTACTACTACTACTACTACTACTACTACTACTACTACTAAGTAGTAGTAGTAGTAGTAGTAGTAGTAGTAGTAGCAGTAGCAGTAGTAGTAGTGCAGCTGTTTTATTGATGCCGCTGTTGTTTACTACTTCTGCTGCTATCAATGATGATGATTCCTACGACTACAACAACGACGATGACAATGACGATGACGACAACGACAACTGCCTGATAATAACAGCACTAGCACGCTAGGATGATGATAATTGTGATTCCTACGACGATAACAACAATATTAACAACAACATCGGCTACCCTACAAGAACAACAACACCAACACCAACAGCAACAGCACTAACTCTCTCTCTCTCTGTCTCTCTCTCTCCTCTCTCTCTCTCTCTCTCTCTCTCTCTCTCTCTCTCTCTCTCTCTCTCTCTCTCTCTCCTCTCTCTTCTCTCTCTCTCTCTCTGAATAAAACTTTCCCATTCGCATTCTCTCTCTCTCTCTCTCTCTCTCTCTCTCTCTCTCTCTCTCTCTCTTTTCTCTCTCTCTCTCTCTCTCTCTCTCTCTCTCTCTCTCTCTCTCTCTCTCTCTCTCTCTCTTTCTGAATAAAACTTTCGCATTCTCTCTCTCTCTCTCTCTCTCTCTCTCTCTCTCTCTCTCTCGCTCTCTCTCTCTCTCTCTCCTCTCTCTCTCTCTCTCTCTCTCTCTCTCTCTCCTCCCTCCACCTCCCCCTCTCTCTCCCTCTCTCCCTTCCCTCTCTCCCCCTCTCCTCTCTCTCTCCCTTTCTCTCTCCTGCTCTCCCTCCCTTCCCCCTCCTCTTCTCTACTCCTCTATCAAAACACTCAACATACATTCGTTTTTTTCCCTTAACGTTTACAACAGACCCTGATCAAGACAGCGACCATGTCAGCCCAGACCTCGTGTGACGGTACAGAGCTGCAAGGCTCCAACACGACTTTGGTACATCACCAACACCACCACCAACAACACCAACACCATCACCACCATCACCAAGGGCAGCCCGGCCCCTCAGGCAGCTTCGACGACGACGGGGGAGAAGGAGGGAGCAACGGGGACCTCGGGGAGGGTCCTGGTCCCGGGGGTCACCACGCTATGGTGCTGGAAGGGGAGGAGGAGGAGAAGGGCCCGCTGAAAAACCGCGCCGAGTTCTTGCTCTTGCTGGTGGCCGCCGCCACGGGCACGAGAAGCGCGCTGCAGTTCCCCGCGCTGGCCATGAGACACGGGGGAGGTGAGGGGGGGTGTGGGGGGAGGTTGTGGGGGGGAGGGGGGGGAGGGGGGGAGGGGGAAGGTTGGGGGTGGGGGTGAGGAGTGGGGAGGTTGGGGGGAGGGGAGGGTGAGGTTGGGGAGGGAGGTTGGGGGGGGGGGGGGGGGTTGGGGGGGGGGGGGGGTGGGGGGGGGGGGGGGGTGAGGGGGGGTTGGGGGGGTTGGGGGGGTTGGGAGTGGGGTGGGGGTGTGGTGGGGGGAGGTTGGGGGGGAGGGGGGGGGTTTGGGGGGGGGGGGGGTTGGGGGTAGGGGGGGGTGAGGGGTTGAGGGGGGTTTGGGGGGGGGGGGGGGGAGGGGGGTTGGGGGGGGGGTTGGGGGGGGGAGGGGGGGGAGGTTGTGGGGGTGGGGGGGAGGGGGGGGAGGGAGGAGGTTGGGGGGGAGGTGGGGGTGGAGGTTGGGGGTGGGGGTGGGGGGGGAAGGGGGGGGTTGGGGGGAGGGGGGGTTGGGTGGGAGGGGGGGTTGGGGGTGGTGGGGGAGGGGGGGTGGGGGGTGGGGGGGAGGTTGTGGTGGGGGTGAGAGGGGGGAGGTGGGGTGGTGGGAGGGGGAGGGGGGGGTGGGGGGTAGTGGGGAGGGGTGGGGTTGTGGTTGGGGGTGGGGGTGACGTGGGGGAAGGGTGGGGGGTTGTGTGAGGTGGCGGTGGTGAGGGTGGGGTGTGTGGGTAGGGGATGTGGGGAAGGTGGGGGTGAAGGTGGGGGGTGGATGGTGTGGGTAGGGGTGTTTTGGGGGTGTGAGGGTGGTGGTGGTAGTGTGGGTGGTGTAGGGGGGTGAGGGTGGGAGGGGTGGGGTGGGGGGGGGTTTAGGGGTAGTGGTAGAGGTGGGTGGATGGGTGTGGGTGGTTTGGGTGGAGATTATGGATGTAGGGGTTGGGGGGGGGGGGGATTGGGGTAGGTGGAAGGAAGGTGGAGGAGGGGGGGGGGGAGGTTGATCACAAGTTTGAGGGTTTGTTTTTCTTTATCTTTTTATTTTTTAACTTTGAGTGGATTACTTTATGTGGATGAATCAGTTACATTTTTGGTCGCTATACATATACGTATAAGGGCAATGCGATTATGCGGTGGCGGGGAATAGGGAGGGGAGGGAGGGTGACAGGATTGCCTGTTTGTTAGAGCGTTGAAATCGCGATCTGACGGCCCAGGGATGGAGCCACCACCGAGCTAGGCACCAGTTTCAAGGGAGTTTTCCCCTGGAGTCAACATCAGGACTGACTCCACTTCCCTGAAAGTCCACCAGACGAGGCTATAACCCGATGTCCTGTGTGCGACCGCAAGCACAACATCTTCCGCACACCTTAAAAACCAGTTCTGCTTTTTTGGAAAAGAGTTGGCCATTTCGAGTTGGTAGGAAAAGATACTAATTTTTTTTTTTGGGGGGGTATGAAATTTGAAAATGCATGTACACAGGTGTCGTATTTAAAACACCATCCCTGAAGTCAGAATGCAGCTATCTTAATGGTGGGCGAAGACAATGATATAAGCAATATCTCACCTTTGATGAACTTCAGGCCTCTAGCTGAGAAACGAAAAAAAACCCACTCTTTGTTTTTGAATCTTAGAACTCTTTCCAGTAGCATTTTGTCAGCATTGACTCGTCAAGTGATTATTATTGTTGTTGTTCCATGTTATCATCAGGAGCCTTCACGTTTGTGTACCTGGTGTTGATGAGCCTGCTGGGTCTGCCCTTGCTGTACATGGAGATGGCGCTAGGCCAGTACGCCAGAGGAGGCCCCGCATGCGCCTGGAAAATCACCCCTCTCTCTAGAGGTAGGGTTTGGGTGGGTAGATGGATGGATGTGTGGGTGGAGGGGTGTGTGGGTGGATAGATGGATGGATGTGTGGGATGGAGGGGTGGGTGCGTGGGTGGGTGGGTAGATAGATGGATAGATATTTTGAAGATTTGTAAAAAGTGGAACTCGTCGATTGAATCTCTAGGTTTGAAAAGATTGAATGTCTTAAGTCTTGGGCGAGTTGAGGTTGGAGTGGGTCTGATCTTAGTCTAAGTTTGACAAGGTGTGGCTGGGCGTGATTCGGCATGGGTTGTTTTGACCTCTCCTGTATGTCTGCCGCGGTGGCACAGGTCTTTCGCACCTGGGCTTTATCCCAGTTCTTGATTAAACCATTGACGCTGGGGGCAACAGCAAAGTGAGAGGCTGCACGACCAGTGGCTTTCCCACTCATGGAATTCCACTTTACAGCTTAGTCTTTAGTGATCGACTATGACTCTCTGACTAGGAGGCTTGACTCGCGCAGTCCTTATGTGCTGCAGCCCTGGGGGCTGGTTGGCCTTTGGAGATGATCTCCAACGCTGACTGTCCTTATGCCCACTTGGCCGAGAGAGTGGGGATGTACTGTGGGCAAGGCATCTCCACTATAATCAAATTTCTGCCCAGTTTCTGAAACAGCAGCTGCCTCCTCTGCTGTTTTGGAGGTCATCGTCGAACACGACGGACAAACATACAAACTCCACCTCTCTGTTCCTGCATATGGTGTAGAGTGTGCAGGAACATTAATAAATATCTTCTTTTATTGATATTCCATTCTTTCCCGAAGTCAAAATGCGGCTACCTTAAAGGGAGAAGAACGGTGGTAAATGCAAATCTCACCATTCGGTGAAGCTCGGATCTCTAGCGGATCAACGGGAAAGAACAACAAGAAGTCAATAGTACTGTGTTGATGTTGATGTGTTGGTGTTGATGTGTTGATGTTGATGTGTTGATATTGGTGTGTTGATGTATTGTGTCAATAGTCATATGTCCATGTTGATGTGTTGATGGGTTGATGTTGATGGGTTGGTGTTAATGTCTCAATAGTGATATGTCCATGTTGATGTGTTGATGTTGATGTGTTGATGTTGATGTGTTGATGTTAATGTGTTAATAGTGATAGGTCCATGTTGATGCTGATGTGTTGATGTTTATGGGTTGATGCTGATGTGTAAATAGTAATGCGCTGATGTTGATGTTGATGGGTTGATGCTGATGTGTCAATAGCAATGCGCTGATATTGATGAGTTGATGTTGATGTGTTGATACTGATGGGTTGATGCTGATGTGTCAATAGCAATGCGCTGATATTGATGTGTTGATGTTGATGTGTTGATACTGATGGGTTGATGCTGATGTGTCAATAGCAATGCGCTGATATTGATGTGTTGATGTTGATGTGTTGATATTGATGGGTTGATGTGATGTGTAATAGCAATGCGCTGAATTGTGTTGATGTTGAGTGTTGTATTGATGGGTTGATGTGATGGTCAATAGCAATGGCTGTTTTGAATGTTGATTTTGATTTGATTGTTGAAATGAGGGTTGATGCTGATGTGTCAATAGAAATGCTGTATTGATTGTTGATGTTGTGTTTTGATTTTGATGGGTGATGCTGGTTTGTCAAGCAATGTGCTGTTTTGGGATGTTGTATTGTTTTGATGTTTTGAAAATGAGGGTTGATGCTGATGTGTAAATAGCAATGCGTGTATTGATGTTTTGATTTTGATGTTTTGATATTGAGGGTTTGATGTTGATGGTCTTATATTGAGTGTTGTGTTGATGTCGCTGTTGTCAGGGCTGACTATCATGTGGTGGTGTGGGTCTGTGTGACTAGGCAACCTACACCGCCTGGTTTTCTTTTTCTTCACTCCTTCTCCCCCCCCCCCCTGGCTGGCAACCCCACAGGGCAGAACTGGGGGGGAGGAGGAGGTGGTTTGGGGGTGGGGGGGGGGTGGTGGTGGTGGGGGGGGGGGGGGGGGGGGGGGGGTTGATGAGATGTGATGTGATGCTTCTGCTGCTTCGCTGTGCTGTGATGTGATGTGTGTGATGATGATGAGATGATGATGATGATGATGTGTGTGTGTGTGTCTTTGCGGATGGGGGGGGGGGGGGAGGGGAGAAGGTACTATGTGAGGGACAGCGTGCGGGCGTGCGTGCGTGGGCGTTTGGTTGGGTGTGGTGTGTGTGTGTGTGGTGTGTGTGTGTGTGTGTGTTGTGTGTGT
>CM054141.1:34741842-34744342 GCA_028751875.1 Rapana venosa
CGGGGCCAAACTGGTGTTGAACGGTTTTGCCAGCGGCACTGGGGTGACGATCTCTCTGTCAGCCTGGGCCCACTTCCATAGCCAGTGCTTCAGGTTAGAGCATGACCCTGAGTTTTGTGTCTTTGCTTCAAGCTGGGTCTGTGTGTGTGTTGTGTGTGAGTGTGAGTGGAGGAGGAGGAGTGAGTGTGTGTGTGTGTGTGTGTGAGTATGTGTGTGTGTTGTGTGTGTGGTGGAGGTGGAGGATAGAGTGTGTGTGTGCGTGCGTGTGTGTGTGTGTGTGTGTGTGTGTGTGTGTGTGTGTGTGTGTGTGTGTGTGTGTGTGTGTGTGTGTGTGTGTGTGTGTGTGTGTGTGTGTGAGAGTGTGAATGTGTGTGTTTGTTTGTGTGTGTGTGTTTGGCGGGGGAGGGGGGGGGTATATGTATGGAGGTTCGGGGTGATGTGTGTGTTAATGGGGGGGGGGGGGGGGGGGGGAGAGGGGCGTGTGGGGTGTATGGGGGGGGGGGGGGGGGGGTATGTGTATATGAGGGTGGGGTGATGTGTGTGTGTTGGGGGGGGGGGGGGGTCGGCGATGTGTGTGTCTTTGTGTGTGCGCATGTGGGTGGGTGTGCGCGCGCGTACGTGTGTGCGTGATAGCACACGCACGCGCATACACACACATACGTGTATGTGCGTGCGTGCGTGCGTTTGTGCACACGCGCGCGTGTGTGTGTGTTTGTGTATGTGTCAGTCTGTCTGTGTGTCTGTCCGTCTGTATCTGTGTCTATTGTCCACGTGTCTTTGTGTCTGTGGTAGCGTGTGTGTGTGGTGTGTGTGTGTGTGTGTGTGTGCGTGCGTGCGCGCGTGGTGTGTGTGTGTGGTATCTGCATGCGTGTGTGTGCGAGTGTATGTGTCTACAATGGGCCTGTACATCTCTGTACATTCGCGTCTATGTCTCTCCATCTCTGTGTTTCTGCTGATGCCCAGTGTCTATACATGCGTGTAGGAGAGGCGCCTGTCACCTGTGCATGTCACCTGTGCATATCACCTGTGCATGTCACCTGTGCATATCACCTGTGCATGTCACCTGTGCATGTCACCTGTGCATGTCACACTCTATGGCTGTGTGTGTGTGTGTGCTGTAGGAACTCTGTGGTGATCACAGTGCTGACAGTGACGGGCACACTGCTCGGAGGATGCATGCTCTTCGCTGCTCTGGGCTCCCAGCTCCTCTTCGACATGACGGATCTGCGTTACCTTCACTACTCCGGTAAGCAGGGCAGGGCCTCCTTCATCTAGGAGCCTTAGAGCAACTTAAGTATCGGATGGTGATCGTTTATATGTGTGTATGGTTTCATTAAGGGGTAGAGAGTGGTTTGGGTGGGTTTAGTAGTTCGCGTATCTGTGTATGAAAAGGTATAATTACGGTAATTGATATATTGTGTTGGGTTCCAAGGGGTTAGGGTATAGGTGAGGAGGTGAGAAGAGGTTGGGTTGCACTGTTCTGTAGTGTAGTGTTGTTGTTGTTGTCGTTGTTGTTGTTGTTGTCGTCATTGATGCTGTTGTTAATGTTGTTGTTTTTATTGTTGTTGTTCTTCTTCTTCCATTTTGCAATTCTTCATCTTCTTCTTCGCATTCTTCTTCTTCGCATTCTTCTTCTTTTGCATTCTTCTTTTTCTCATTCTTCTTCTTCGCATTCTTCTTCTTCTTCGCATTCTTCTTCTTATGATTTGCAATCCTTCTTCTTCTTCTTCTTTTCCTTCTTCTTCTTCTTCTTCTTCTTCTTCTTATTCTTCTTCTTCTTCTTTCTTCTCTTCTCTCTTCTTCTCCTCCTTTTTATTTTCTCTCCTCCTTCTTCTCCTTCTTCTTCTCTTCTCCCTCTTCTTCTCTTTCTCCTACTTCTTCTCCCCTTCCCTCTTCTCCTCCTCCTTCTTCTCCTTCTTCTTCTCCTTCTCCCTCTTCTTCTCCTTCTCCTCCTTTTTCTTCTTCTTCTCCTTCTTCTCCTTCTCCTCCTTCTTCCTCTTCTTCTCCTTCTCCTCCTTTTTCTTATCCTTCTCCTCCTTCTCCTTCTCCTTCTTCTTCCTCTTCTCCATCTTCTTCTTCTTCTTCGTTCTGTACATAATCATCATCACATGCTGTTTTTGTCCCTCTCTCCTCCTCCTCTCCTCCTCCTCCTCTCCTCCTCCCCTCTCTCCTCTCCTCCTCTCTCCACCTCTCTCCTACCTTCCTCCTCCTCCTCCTCTTCTTCTTCCTCTTCTCCATCTTCTTCTCCATCTTCTTCTTCGTTCTGTACATAATAATCATCATCATGCTATTTTTGTCCCTCTCTCCTTCTTCTCCTCCTCCTCCTCCTCCTCCTCTCTTCTTTCTTCTCTCTCCATCTTCTTCTTCTTCTTCTTCTTCCCCCTCTTCTTCTTCGTTGGTACATAATAATAATCATCATGCTATTTCTCTCTCTCTCTCTGTCTCTGTTCTCTCTCTCTCTCTCTCTCTCTCTCTCTCTCTCTTTCTTTTTTCTTTTTTT
>CM054141.1:34749342-34751842 GCA_028751875.1 Rapana venosa
GATGCGTACATTTTTAACGCCTTTCTAAGATGGTAACACGCCTTCACACAGGTTTCCTCGGTTTAATACAGTTGTTTATCCAAAGACTATAAGAGAAATGGAGATGATCTGAAGCCATTTAATATCGGGGACACTGTATTTCCACGAAACGCGATCACGACAGCGGAGACTTGATCCTGTGCCTCCAGATTGCAATCCGAGCGCTAGTACGACTCTCTAACCACTAGGTCCCACCACCTCCCCCCCCCCCCCCCCTCTTGGAAAAAAAAACCCATGGTCAATAATAAAAAGCACAAAGAAATTGTGGAAACCTTCCTCAAACGAAAGCAACTTTTACATTGACTCTTTAGTTGACACACGCCCATGCACGCACGCCACACACACACACACACACACACACACGCAAAACACACACACACACACACACACGCACACACACACACACACACACACACACACACACACACACACAGAGCAGTATGACTGTATGTACAGGGGAGGACAGTTGCCCGATTGTCCAGGCTGTTGACTCGTTTGCTAAGGCGTTCACAGTCACTGGCTTGAAAGATAGGTAGGTGCCTTTGTGAAGGGGCGTACTGGTTGTTCTTTGTTCGTGGTTTTAAAGTTCGTGTAAACCACAAGCAAAGTCAGTGTCAACATAATTGGGTTTTTCTGGTGGGGTGGGGGGATGAGGTCAGAGGGTTTTTTCAAGACAGCAGTGAGCTCTTTTCTTTTGTAATGAGTGTTGTAGCTTAAAAAAGGAAAAAAAGAAAAGATAGAAAGAAAGACAGAATGAAAGAGAAAAGAAAAGCAAGTCTTTTTTTTTCATGATCTGTTAAGAGAACATTCTTTTTCCTTTAAGGCCCTTTTATGATTTCGTGGACTCTGCATAGAATGGATGACAATATTCAAAAGACGCATACACACTGTCTTGCGTCGTGTTGAGACATCATCTCCAAAGTCGAAATGCAGCTAGCTTAATGACGGGGAAGGAAAAACGGTTGCATACGCAGCATCTCACCATTGGTGAACCTCGGAGCTTTTGTAGAGGACCAAAAAAAAAATAATAATAAATAAAATAACCCACCTACTATGCACTATGTTAAGTGTGGGTTTCTCTGTTTAGAGTGCGAGTTGGGCTTTTTGCACACTGCACATTCTGCGTGCATGAGGAGAGCTAGAGACACAGTCGTACTAGTGTGACTCTGCCCTGTACTCTTCTACCCACCTACCGACCGATCGACGGACCAACTTTAGCTTCTAACTATTCCAACAGAACATCAACACGACGCCAAAAATAAATTCGCTTCCGATCGTTTAACTGCATGAGTTAGCAAGGCCGTAAAGAACATGACTGCATTACTTTGAACTGGCTACACGAGTAGATTCTACGATTGTTTAAAAGGGCTTCGCAGTCTTCGCGTTTTCATGTTCATTATCCTTCGACGGAGAAACCCATTTCCATCAAGCCACTGGAAAGGTTCCATTGGACACAACGCATTTTGTAAGAGATCCTCGTCGTTTTGGAGAACTGTCAAGATAAGATCTTTCCGTGAGATTTATTTCCAGGAAGGATTTGAACTCCCAGTCCCTTGCGTCTGAGGTGATACTCGAAAACGATTAACCACATAAGTAGACTGTGGCTTGTGCGTTTGTTTTACATTGGAAGAAAGGAAGATAGTGTGATAGAAATATTTACCCAGAAAGTTAGAGATGAGGCGACGAGCCCACAAAGAAAATTTGATATCGTTAACAACAAATGGAGAATGTCATCCTGTCTAGACGTGCCTCGCACCAGTCATCGCCTTAGTCGTCTGGAGCTGTTAGGGTTATGTCACACGGCTTTCTAAACAAAAGTCTCCAGGTTGTGTGCTGTTTTACAAAAACAAAAAAAACACGAACGAAATTCTATGGAAGTGCATGTGCTCTGAGACCACGTAACAGGGCTGTACTCTACACATCCTATCATAATACAACCCGGCGTCAACTGGACCTGAGAGATACAGACACTTGCAGTGTTGGTCAGGTAATTTGAACAACACTTTCAAAATGGCACCCGTAAAGTGAATGAACCTCGATTGTGTGGTCCCAGTCTTCCCACTCTGGGTAAGAGCCAGCCGGAGTCCAAAAAATCCCCATGACTCTTATGGGGTTCGATTCTGCGACCTTCCAGTCCGTAACCCAAGGTGCTAACCACTGCGCCATGGCGGATGGTTTAGTCTACTCAATTCTGCTTTAAAAAGTCTGTTGGATGAATATGTGTTGTGTTTTCGGGCGACCAAACCCTTCCATGTTAAATATACGGCAGACATATTTTGGCGTTTTTCCATCCCATACCCTCCAAATCAGTTTTCCTTTCGAAAGCGCTTTTATACTGAAGACTTTTCCAGATGCTATGTGACATACCCTTAATTTGAAAATTACCACTCGCATGTTTCTTTGGGGGTTTTTTTCTCATCATGCGAATCACAATCGACACCATGACTGTTGCAATCCATGT
>CM054141.1:34756842-34771842 GCA_028751875.1 Rapana venosa
GCAGAAAAAGAAAGAGACCCACACACAGACAGACATAGAGAGACACCAAGAGAGAGAGAGAGAGGCAGACAGACAAACACAGAGACAGACAGATAGACAAACACAGACAGACAGACAGATAGACAGACACAGACAGACAGATAGACAGACACAGACAGGCAGACAGATAGGCAGACACAGACAGAGTGACAGACGCACACACTGGCACATCACAAAGCCTGTCGGCAGAACGTTCGATTTCTTGCTGTCAGTTTTGCAGACACACAGACTTTGTGATGGATTCTTTCAGAAGAGACCTAGATAATTGCTGTACTGGTTTTTCTCTCTTATACCAGCTAACTTCCAAACCCACACAAGAGCAGAGTTTTACTTTGTCTTCTTGTTTGTTTGGGGGGAGGTGTTGTTGTTGTTGTTTTGCTGGGTTTGGGTTGTTTTGTTGTTTTGGGTTGGGTTTGTTTGGGTGTTGTGTTTTTTGGGGGGCAGGTTGTTTGGTTGGAGTTTTATTGGGTTGGGTGTTGTTTTGGGGTTTTTTGTTTGTTTGGGGGAGTATTGGTTTATTTCCTCTTTTTCTTGTTGAACATAGTGTGGAAACAATAATAAAGCTATTAACTTTAGAGGCTGAGATAGATTAAGTAATCAAGACATTTGGACATTTTAAAGTTTTAAAAAAAGAATAACTTTAACGCAGATCGACATTGTATTGTTATCGACGTCGAATAACTGTTTTCTGAACAGAATCGATTAGGTTCTCTACTACTACTACTACTACTGCTGCTGCTGCTGCTGCTGCTGCTGCTGCTGCTACTACTACCACAACAAATGCCTTCAGCGCCTAGGCTTTATCCCAGTTCTTGATTAAACAATTGACCCTGGGGGCAGCAACAGCAAAGTGAGAGGCTGTATGACCAGTGGCTTTCTTTCCCACTCATGGAATTCCCACTTTACAGCTTAATCTTCAGTGATCGACTATGACTCTCTGACTAAGAGGCTTGACTCGCACAGTCTGTATGCGCTACAGCCCTGGGGGGCTAGTCGGCCTTTGGAGAACATCTCCAACGCTGACTGTCCTTACGCCCACTTGACCGAGAGAGTGGGGATGTACTGTGGGCAAAGGCACCTCCACTATAATAATAATAAAAATTCTGCCCAGTTTCCGAAACAGCAGCTGCCCTCCACTGCTGTTTCGGAGGTCATCGTCAAACACGACAGACAAACATTGACTAAGAACTGCTACTACTGCTGCTGCTGTTCCCCATCCTCACAGAGGCTGAAGTCACTGGGCGTCACCCCTAGAGACTGGGGTCCCCGGCACCTGGAGCACGAGCCTCAGCTGGAGCTGCCAGACTACGTCATCTGCAGCCCTGACGTCTACCGTCCCGCCAACGCTCTGGCCCTGCTGACCGCCAACCTCTACCTGCCCAACCTCTCCTCCCTCCTCACCGTGGAGCCTGAGGTAGGTCAGCCAGTCAGCCAGTCAGTCAGTCAGCCAGTCAGCCAGTCAGTCAGTCTGTCGGTCAGTCGGTCGGTCATTCAGTCAGCCAGTTAGTCAGCTAGCCAGTCAGTCGGCCATTCAGTCAGTCAGTCAACAGGCAGTTAGTCAGTCAGTCAGTCAACCAGTCAGTCAGCCAGTCAGTCAGCCAGTCGGTCGGTCAGACGGTCAGTTGGTCAGTCAGTCAGTCAGTCAGTCAACAGGCAGGCAGTCAGTCAGTCAGTCAGTCGGTCGGTCAGTCAGTCAGTCGGTCAGTCAACAGGCAGGCAGTCAGTCAGTCAGTCGGTCGGTCAGTCGGTCAGTCAGTCAGTCAGTCAGTCAGTCAGTCGGTCGGTCAGTCACCCAGTCAGCCAGTCAGTCAGTCAGTCGGTCGGTCAGTCACCCAGTCAGCCAGTCAGTCAGTCGGTCGGTCGGTCAGTCACCCAGTCAGCCAGTCAGTCAGTCGGTCGGTCGGTCGGTCGGTCGGTCAGCCAGTCAGTCAGTCAGTCAGCCAGTCAGTCAGTCAGTCAGCCAGTCAGTCAGTCAAGTCTCCGTGAAAAATGAGGGGGTGGGGGTTGGGGTGTGGGGGGGGGGAGGGGGGGAGGGTTCTGTTAGTTTTGGGTGAAGATCGTAGTTTGCTTGTCTTTGACCTCTTTCTCTCTGTGTGGATGTATGTCGCGGCGTAGCGATATGATCGCTAGTTTCTGCTTGAAATCTTCACGTTGAGCATTATATTTTTTGAAGATTTATTTTCAGAGGTAGGTATTGCTGCTGGGAGTTTTGTTGGTGGTGGTGGTGGTTTTTTATGATTCTTTTTTTGGAGGGGGTTGGGGGTTGGGTTTGTTGGGGGGGGGTTTGTTTTGTTTTGGTTTGGTTTTTGCTGTTTCCTTTGTGAATGGCAGAGAATGTGTAAGTTATGTGAATAAACGCTACATAATACCACCACACCAAACGATAACACAGAATAATGAATGCAACTGAAGTATAACAAAATGCAATTCGGGGTGTTTGGGTGGGAGGGGAGGGGGTGTAGTAGATGTATGTAACGACAGAACTACTTGAACCATCCCATGAAGGTCAGTAAGTAACAACATGTAATTCATGCTGACAGCTAAACACACGGATTGGTAGATAGTCTGAATCATAGGGTTGAGAGAATCACATCACTCGCTTCCTGCTTTGTCACTGCGGCTTCTTCTTCTTCTTCTTCTTCTTCGTCTTCTTCTTCTTCGTAGAACGCTCTAACAGCAACTATTGTTGTCTGTTTAATGAGCAAAAATGCGTTACGCTGCCGTTAAGCGCCTGACAAGTCAGGCCCAGTGCATCTGACTTCAGCATGGAAGAGAACTGTTAGGCCTATCTTTTAAGTCTTTTTGGGGAAAAAGGGGCAAGAGAATGGACCAAGAAGGCAGAAAATAGACAAGCAAGGAGGAGGTGACAGGAAGAAAAGGAACAAGGCAGAAACAAAGAGAGTGATAGAAAAGAGGACATTTCTAGCACAGAATGTGGGGATGGCTATTTATACTGACAGGCCCCCGGCATCCCCACAGGGGAAATACGGCATCTGAGAAACGCCATACTCGCCCAATTGACGCATCACCACGAGGATGAGGGGATGGAGGGGGAGGGGATGGAGGGGGAGGAGACGGGGGGAGGGGTGTCGGGTAGGGGAGGGAGGAAGGGGTGGGGGTAGGGTGTTGATTTGTTGTGTCAATGGTTAATGTAGTGCAGTTGTGTGTGGTAGGGTTTACGGAGAAGGGAGTGGTTTGATCGTACGCCATACACCCACATATTTTATTTGCACGCATCTATGCACACATGCACGGACGCACGCAGTCAAGCACACATCACGCTAACACGAGCGCGCGCACGTACGCACACTCACATATATACACATATACACACTCAAACATTCACATGAGTACGCGCGCACGTCCGTATACTAGCACACACACACACACACACACACACAGGCGCGTGTTTGGGATATGGAATTTATTGGTTGTGTGGGTGGGTGGGTTGGGGGGGGGGGGGGGGAAGGGGGCGTCCGTGCAAGATAGAAAGAAATATCGTGAGAATGAAAACGGCATGAAACACACACACACACACACACACACACACACACACTTACATACTCGCTCTCTCTCTCGCTCTCTCTCTCTCCCTCTCTCTCTCTCTCTCTCTCTCTCTCTCACACACACACACACACACACACACACATACACACAAACACACGCACACTCACACACAAACAAACACACACACACACACACAAACACACACAGCCAAACAAACAAACAAACAAACAAACAGACAGACAGACGGACGGACGGAGTATTCACCCATTAGGCTTTAGAGGAGCCAGGGTCTGACACACGGGCCTGGGGACAGCTGTGTGATTTGTGGCCTTGTGTGCTGTCATGTACCCCTGTTGTGTCCTTAAGAAGCTGTCGGCGTCAAGTGGACACGCCCGGCGAAAACATAACAAAGCCCTCCTTTTCCCCTGACCTTCCTGTGGAGACTGACCTCCTCCTTCCCTTCACTTGGGGCCGGGATAGCTCAGTGGTCAGAGCACTCCGCTTTCCCCCAAGCTAAAGTTAAGCAGCATTGAGCGTGGTTAGCAAATGGATGGTGGGTGACGGGTTTTACGCGCCTTGGCTTCAGTACAGTCCTCCAATTCACCCAGCTGTTAATGGGTACCTGACGTCTTTAGGGTCAGGGACGGTAAAGCAGCGAGGGAGAGGAGATGGGGGCGCCACCTTCAAGATGCTAGCCCCCTAGAGAAGAAGCTGAGGTCTCTGACATCTCACTCCCCAACAACGGTTTAGGTTATGGAAATACCTTTACCTTCCCGTCACCTGGTGGGGCTGCAGATGCACAGACTGCTAATTGCAAGAAAAACTATTCCAAATCTGGCCATTTCTATATAACTTTTTTTTATTCTTTTGTATCGAGGATAATGGAATAAGCACTCATGTGCTTTTTTTACATCCAGTCCCTGTGTGAATGCGGTTTTGTAAATGTTGTCATCTGTTCCCACCGGCACACAATGGCATACTCTTACGAAAAGCGGAACAGGATTTTAACGTGTGCGCAAGATGTTCTGCATGCGTTCGCACACGGGGCCTCGGCTTATAGTCTCATCCGGTGAGCGTGTGATTCGGTAAAAAAAACAAAAACATATGTTCCACCCCCGAGAAAGTGAGGGAGTACACATGTTATGTTGACATTCTCGGCGGAGCTGTCATTAGTTTGATATCTTGTTGTTATTATTATTATTGCCATTGATTTGGGTGGTGTTTCTTGACTGTTGATATAAAACCATGTGTTGAGCAGTTTTTAAATATTATGTAGTTGAAAAGATTTTTCGATTTCATTTTTGACCGGGTTCACACAGTTAAACATCTTAATCTAGTTAGCGACAAGGAAACCACTTAACGACACCACATAGGGCAGACTTCTACTCCGCTATCATCCGCCGCCACCACCACCCCCCTTACCTCCTCTATCTGGCGACCCCTCCCCACCCCCCACCCTCTCTCTCTCTCTCTCTCTCTCTCTCTCTCTCTCTCTCACGCACACACACACGGAGTTCTCTTTCTCGTTTATTGTTTCTGCCTTCTTTGTTCTCTGTCCCTCTTTTTTATTTCTATTTTTTTGCTTGTTGTTGCTGTTTGTTTATTTTTAAACGCGATAGATACAGTCGACAGTTTAAAGACAGTTTAAAAGATGAACCAGGGGCGAAGATTTTCTGTCTTTTTATCCTCAGGACATCCTAGTTCAAATGATAATTGAAGCAGACCTTCTAATGCTTTAACTGCACACATTGTTATATGCATGTGGACCAAATTCATACGTTGATTAAATATGTCGTCATTCATTTCATGGTTAATGAATCGTGGCGATTCAAGAAAATACCTAGCATGCATCGGAAGCTTTCCTAATGTATTGAGTGGCGCCGTTAGTTTGGGGTCTACCAGAGAAAAATTCTATGAATAATTATGGCAGAGAGTTGTGGGCTGTTGTTCATTCTAATGTCATTCAGGAAAACCATAAACTGAAAGAGTACTGGACATTTTCCTTTTTTTAAAATTTGTTTCGTGCTTGTCAATATGACTGAAATGTATTCTGTGTAAAATGATTTAATTTCTCTAGATAATTCATGTGTGGATTATTCTTCTTTTCTTCTTCTTCTTCTCCTCTTCTCGTGGTCTAAACACACTTTTTATTCGGTCAGAACAACGTAGCACCAAAACATGAAAAGAGTACAGACAGCAATCCATGCTGAAAAGAGTACCCTCAACTATAAAGGATATGATGCTCAACTTGGGCGGCAAGTGAGCATCATCACGTTCCTAAACTGGTGAGGTGCATAGTGCCTGCTCTTCTGTTCTGCAGGAGGTCTGCCTTATGGCCGACACATTCCAACTCCCGAACAGTTCATTTTTTGTACAGGATGCATGCTGGGTATGTTCGTGTCAAGTCAAGTCAAGTCAAGTCAAAAACACTTTAATCATCCCATGAAGGGCAATTACAATACTGACAGGCAGATTGATACTCATCAAATATATCAAAGACACAAAAGCTATATTTCATATTGGTTTTCAAATAAAATGTCACCACACACACACACACACACACACCACACACACGCGCGCATGCGCACAAACATCAATTGTGAACACAATTTTAAACCCATTGACTAGAAGACATAAAAACTTATTTTTACGCACGCATATACGCAGCACGTACACACGCACGTACGTGTGTGTGCGAATACGCCCACGCACACCCACACCATACACCAATATATGAATTCAATGTTTTAAGACAGTTGACTAGAACACAGACTTATTTCACACACCCACGCACCCACCCACCCACACACACACACACACACACACACACACAATTATGTATTGACTACACTCGTAACAATGACAATCAGGCAGATAATTCAGAGAAATGTAAGAACTAGGTAGTCAACATCATTGTGAATTCAGAAGTCGAATGCTTACTGGCACAAAAGAATTTCTTTTTCTGTTGGTTTTGCTGATGGGACACTGAAAACGGCGTTCCGAAGGCAACATTTGAAATTCTGGAAACAAAGCATGAGAAGGATCAGCCAAAATGGCTGTGGCTTTGCGTACAAGCTGCTGATTGCAGAACGACATGAGATCTCTTTGTTCTTTTCCAATTATTTTTGAGCAGATTCTTACAATTCTCTGCAGGCCATTCTTGTTTTTAACACTAAGGTTATTGTACCAACAAATGAAAGCAAAACTTAGAACACTCTCTATGTAAGACTTGTAAAACAAGGAAAGGATCTTTTTGTCTACAAAAAATGAGTTCAGTTTCCTCAGAAAATACAGACGTTGTTGTCCCTTTTTGACAATAGCGTCAGTGTTAACGTCCCAGTTTAACTTGTGGTCAAAAACAGTTCCCAGATACTTATAGTTCAAAACGTTTTCAACCTCTTGATTATGGATAATAATATTCTTAGGAGTATGCCCTGATCTTCTGAAGTCGATAGGCAGGTCTTTAGTTTTAGAAACATTTAGCTCCAGATAGGCCTCGTCACACCAGTGTACGAACTCGGTGAGGGCTGGACCATGGTCTAAGACTGATCCGGATAAGAGGGATAACAGAGCACTATCGTCTGCGAACTTTACCAGAAAGGAATTTCCATAGTTGCTTCTGCAATCATCTGTGTATAGAATGTACAGAAGTGGTGAGAGGACGCAACCCTGCGGAGAACCAGTGCAGGTAAATCTAACCGAAGAAACCAGCCGCCATGGCGCAGTGGTTAGCGCCTTGGGTTACGGACTGGAAGGTCGCGGGTTCGAATCCCATAAGAGTCATAGGGATTTTTCGGACTCCGGCCGGCTCCTACCCAGAGTGAGTGTGCTGTGGGCTCAGTGGGAAGACTGGGACCACACAGTCGAGCTTCATCCACTTAACGGATGCGAGTTTGAGAGTGTTGCTCAAATTACCTGACCAACACTGCAGGTGTCTGTATCTCTCGGGCCCGGTTGACGCCGGGATATATTATGATAGTAAGCGTAGAGTACAACCCTGTCAAGTAGTCTCAAAGCATATGCACTTCCACAGCAGCATAATTACGTCATCCTCATTGTCATTGATCATCATGCAATTAAAAAAATTGCCTCTGATTCGGTGGTCCCAGTTTCTCTGGTCTCATGGTGACCTCAGATTTGGTTTGCCCATACACTTCTGTGCCTGTGGTGGGTTTGTGTCAAAGCCTTTGGGGTTGGAGGTTCGCGGGGGACGGTCGTTGGAGGGACGTTGTGGTGGTTGCCACCTCGGGTGGGCAACTCACTCAGTCTGGCTCCGCGACTGAGCTAATACTGTCGTTAGTAGGGGGCTTAGTAGGTGGTGTCCTGCGTATGTTAGCTCAGAACAGGCACCACTGAACACCGCTAAAGTGACCCAGCAGCAGTGCAGGGCCCCTCTGGCTGGTGGCCCCGCGGCGGCCTGATAGTGATTGGCTCCCTGTGGGCCTCCGGCTCTGAGGATGAGACATAAGAAAATCTGGGTATGGTTGTGGTGGGGAGATTGGAATGAGCGGTGTGGGAACAGCAGGACGGGGGACGTCACAGAAGATGAGGCAGCAAAAAAAAAAAAAAAAAAAAAAAAAAAATCTAACCGAAGAAGATATTTTGTTGGCCAAAACACGCTGTGGTCTGTTGGTTAAAAATTCAATCAGCCAACGAACAAGTTGATTGTCTACGTCAAATTTTGAAATTATTTTGTTAACCAGAACGTGAGGCTGCATTGTATTGAAAGCTGAACTAAAGTCAGCGAACAATATTCTGGCATGAGAGTCAGGTGTTTCCAAGTGGCTATACAACTTGTTCAAAATGAATAGTTTGGCATCTTCGACACCCCTTCGAGACCTGTATGCAAATTGCAGTGGGTCAAGGTCTTTCTCTGTAGCAGAAAGAATGAGAGATTTTACAATCTTTTCCAGCGTTTTCATCACAAGAGATGTGAGAGCTACAGGTCTAAAATCGTTAGGCCGAGAAGGATTGGGTTTCTTTGGAAGAGGTATTACATTGGAAGTTTTCCAAATAACAGGAATCTGACCCGCCAGACGTCGATATGAAAAATCTGAATTTTTTTTAGTTTGCATATTTAACTTTCTGCGTGTGTGTGTATAATACATACACGAAGGGAATCGAGGCATTGGCAGGTCTGCACTTAACGTTGGAAGATCGTAAAAATCCCCACCCTTTGATTCACCAGACGCCGCTCTGAGATTCGAACCCAATACTTCATAAGCCCACGAACTTGAAGTCAATAGAACCACTTGGCTTCAGCGTTTTATCATAACTGGAACCATCATTGCAGAACTAAATGGTTTATCCAAAGCAGGTTTTGTTAAATGCAGTGAAACTCGCAAGTGTTTGATTGGGGTTTTTTTGTTTGGGGTAGGGGGGGGTAGAAAGTCTTTATTTTCTTTATTTTTTACATTCCTTAGTTACTGCTCCGAGATTTACCAATGGTGAGAGTATTGTATATACGCAACAGGTTTTTGCCCACCATTGAGGTAGCTGCATTCCGACTTCAGGAAGAAATGTTTGTTTGAACGCTATGAAAACGGAAAAGCTTTAAGTCACATATCAAGCAGAGCTGGTTCAGAACTTACAAGAAACCAACAGTTTCAAAATCAATGCTGCCCTGAATAATGTGAAAAAACGCAACAACTACAACAACAACAAAACAACTGTCTCAACACGGATGGTTCAAAACTGGTGGGTTTGATCTCACGACCTGCTGGCCGGGGTTCGAACTCAGGTTTAAACCACCACCCGAAACCCCCAGTCAAAGGGATTGTTTTTCCCCTCTGGCGTTGTTAACATCAGTGCCCACTCCACTTTCCACCCCCACCCCCGAAAGTGTTTTCAGATGAGACTGTAAACCGACGTTCCGTGTGCAAACACACGCAGAACATCTTTTGCACGCGTTAAAGCTTGTTCCGCCTTTCAAAAGAGTTGGCCATTTTGTGCCAGTGGGAACGGATGATAATATTTTTATTTTTTAAAAAGCGCATGTTCACGGGGACAGAGTATAAAAAAAAAGCACATGGGTGCTTGTTCTTTGAACCTGGAATTGAGAGAATAAATAAATAGATTAACTAATAAATGCATGAATAAAGAAGTAAATAAGATTGATTATGTACGCCAAGGACAGGGGCGGAAGCTAATAGTATGTCCTTGGTCCACTCCTGATGGTTTCCCTAAAGTAAGGGCCATCACTCCCCTGTCACATCAAAGCGGGCCTACAACGACTTCTCACCAACTCGTGAATATTCATGTCTCGTGGCTATTTGGGGAATCAGGGCTACGTGCTAGTGTACTGGTTTTGATACAGGTCATGTTGCTTTTTGTTTGTTTGTTTGTTTGTTGTTGGGGGTTTTTCCCCCCCAATCGTTTTATCCTATTGTAAGTGAAATGGATGGGCGTCAAGTGCTTCTGATGGACTTGTTTCATTCTGTCAACAGCAAAATGAGTGTCTTCGTCTTTGTTGTTGTTGTTGTTGCTTTTTCTTGTTTTATGTTTGGCTGTTGCTTGGTTTGGAGGTGTTATATTTGGTTGCATGAAAGTAACGAACCTAGCTATCTTTAGGCGACAGGTCTTTAGTTTGATTCTCATCTCAAACGGGACTTTGTCTTTATCCGTGAGTGGTAGGTTTAAGAACGTGTCTTTCGGTTGAGACGATGAAATGAAGTCGTGCATGCAACATACATTCAATACACGGGAAAGAACGAACCCACGACAACAAAGCAGTTGTCTTTAACTCTGTTTTAAAAGAAAAGGATAATTTCGTAGGAAAACATACAACTGTATAATGGAGATAAAGAAAAACCAATGATGTGGTAGGACATCTCTGGTGAGGCAATCGCTCAGAAGAGAGCAGCTTAAATTTAATGTAGATGAATTTTCCGAGACTGAAAGTTGAAATTATCATTTATAATGGTTTATCAAAAATGCCAAATTTAAAAGTCTTATAATGAATTGTGTGGTGTGTGTGTGTGTGTGTGTGGTGTGTGTGTGTGTGTGTGTGTGTGTGTGTGTGTGTGTGTGTGTGTGTGTGTGTGGTGTGTGTGTGTGTGTGTGTGTGTGTGTGTGTGTGTGTGTGCGTGCGTGCGTGTGTGTGTGTTGTGTGTGTGCATGTGCGTGCGTGCGTGCGTGTGTGTGTATGTGTGTGTTGTGTGTGTGTGTGGTGTGTGTGTGTGTGTGTTGTTTGAAAAATCTCCCGAAGAGGGAAAAGTTAAAACTCCCTCTCAGAAAAAAATTTTGAAAAATATAAAATAAAAAGTCATCAATAAACCAAAACAACGAGCAAACAAACATATGGCAAGTTAACTGATAAATATTTATCTACAAAAAGAGAACATTTTCAGACACGAAAAATTACATGCTAGCAGCGCAATGCACAATGTTAAAACAAACAGAACAGGAATAAAGAGCAGCTCTAAATAAACTTGAACGGAATGAGAGGTAGACCATTGCATAACCCCTTTGCAATTAATACCCCGTTATAATATTAAGATTGCGTTTTTTTCTGAGAAATCCTTGCCCTTTGTAGACTATGTCTCGCAGCTTGTTTCAACAGGATTTCATGGCTTTTAGGGTCCCAATTAAGGTGTTTTTTTCAAAAGCAAGAAAAAAGCTTTACGCAAAGAGATCAATCGTGTATTAACTGATATAGTTTAAGATAAGTGATAACTGCATGTGTTCGGTGTGAAAACTAACTCTCTCTCTCTCTTCCTCTCTCTCTCTCTCTGTATCTCTGTATCTATCTATCTATTATATATATATATATATATATATATATATATATATATATATATATATATATATATATATATATATATATATATCAGTACATAATACTAAGTAATGTTTTATATCGTGAGTTTGCCCAAGGCTGAAGTGCAATTAAACCATTTCAGACTTCAGAGTTCTCTCTCTCTCTCTCTCTCTCTCTCTCTCTCTCTCTCTCTCTCTTGTGTCTCTGTCTCTCCTTTTCTTTTCTTATAAACTGAAATTTCCGCCTGTCAAGTCGATATTATGGGACAAACATCTTCCCCTCCCCCTCTCCCGCCCAGTCACGTACTAATACAAGTATCCCTTGTTTGGTTATAAATTGGCTCGAGTAGTCCCCCTCCTCTCCATCCCGCCCACTCCCCCTCCCCAGCTTTTCAGTCACAAATTGTCGCCCCCTGTTTCGGGCATACGTGGTGCAAAGATGGCCACGTAACGGGAGTCTGACTGAGGTCACACTCCCAGTTTAGGTTACGGGTCAAGTGAGTGTCTTCTATAGAGAAAAAAAAAAAAGGTAACGGTAAAGGTGTTCCATAACCTAAGTGGTCGTAGGGGAGCGAGGTATCAGAGACCTCAGCTTCTCCAGGGGCCCAGCATATTGAGGGCAGCGCTCATCTCCTCTCCCTTGCTGCTTTACCTTCCCTGACCCTAAAGAGGCAGGAACCCATTTACAGCAGGGTACTGCTTAGAATAAGAAAACTATTTATTTTGGAACATTGTTTACGGTATAAAAAAAAAAGTGCACTGTGTGGTTGCTTTATGGGAGTTGAGGAGATAGACTGATGTCAGGCCGTCATAAGAACGCTGGAAAGGATGGTCATGGTCATCTGAGGACTGCTTGTGTTACTTCCACGATGACCCCGTGCATGTATAACTATTGTGGTTGGGAGACTAGCAGACGACTAAAGAAATGAAGGGGTACAGTTTCAAAGGTACTGAATTTGAGCAAAATCACCTGAGTTGTAAGCTAGGAGCTAGTTTTTCACTTAAATTTATATATATATATATAGATATATATATATATATCTATATATAGATATAGATATATATATATATATTACGGGGACGCAATTGTAGGAGCTGTATGTGTGGTTGACATGATGTGAACAAGTAAGAAAAAGGGGGGAAAGTTACAACTGAAGTGTGGCCTTATGTCCCCTTTCCCCACCTCGCTTCTAGCTATTACCTCCCCTTCCCTCCTCCCCTGTTTCCTCCACCCCCTCCCTCTCCCCCTGACTTCAGTGGCAGGGAAGGCAACAGGCGTGGCTTGCAAGGCCGTCAACCCTGTCACCACAGGTCATCTGTTAGCTCTGTGTGTGTGTGTGTGTGTGTGTGTGTTGTTCCTACACAGCTGCCTGTCCATATGTGAAGCACACGGAGGAGAAAAGACTACTAATAGATATTGGTTCGATGATTAAAAAAAAACAAGACAGGAGTCCAAAGAAAAAAATTGTTCCAACAAGAGATGGGTGCAGATATCCTAAAATCAATCTTTTTTTAGACTGTTGCTCGTCAAATCGCTTGACCAACACTGCAGGTGTCTGTATCTCTCAGGCCCGGGTGACGGCCGGTGTATACAATGATAAATGATAATAATAGTGCATGGAATTTATATAGCACTATATCTTGCAACAAAACAAATCAGAGCGCTGTCAATGATGACCTACTGTCAAGCTGGCATAGAATAAGAGGGCTTTCCAGAATATCAATGCTTTCATCCTTAGCCCCATTGATTTTTATTTAATTCAATTAGCTTATTGTTGCCAAGAACCAAAAACTGGTTGATAATATCATTATAGGGTTTTACAAGGTTCACATAAACTTTAGTCAACATCCATGGGGTCATGCAGAAATGTTGCAATTGCTTACAACTACTTTGCAAACATTGGTAGTGCTGTATAACTATGCTGTTTTGAACTAACGGATAATCAAGTAATCTCTCCGTCAAAAGAGGAAGAAACAACACTTGTCAACCTACAATCGCATAAAAACAGAAGTACAACAATCGTTAAAGAGGTTTTTTTAATATATTCAATCATAAAATATGAAAAAAAAACCTATTCATGTATTTATTTTTTTATTTCCTGGATAATGAAATAAGCATTCTTGTGCATTTTTTTTTTACATCCAGTTCCCATGAGCATGCGCTTTGTAAATTTTGTCATCTGTTTCCACCGGTACGCAATGGCCTACTCTTCCGAAAGGTGGAACAGATTACATTTTTAACGCGGAGGCAAGATGCTCTACGTGCTTTTGGCCACGAGACCCCGGTTTATAGTCTCACCCGAAGGATAGTTAGGCATACAAGCAACTGTCTTAATCTCACACTTTCAATCTCACAGTGAGTCAGAGCACATAATTCTGGGTGATCGACCCCCCAGGTGTTAAGCCAGAGAACGCATAACAACAAAGATAACAACAACAACAACAACAACAAATCTTTAACACTTAAGGACTGATGGTGATAATAGGTACTAAGGACACGCTATGGTCATATACACCTACACAAAGCTGGTAACGAAGACAAATAAGACGAAAAATCCCTCAGCAAACAGGGAATCTCCCTTTTCCTGGCTTTGTCCACGGCTCTGTGCACAACAGGACAAGGCGGCGGTGTTGGTTGACGTTGTGTCTGTCTGTGTGTGTATGTGTGTATGAAGTTGTGAGAAATTTTATGGTCAACAATTTTTTTTCCCTGGGATTGAAGAAGTGCGACAAATCAAGATGCTGGGTTATCACGGTTTGAAAAATCTCCAGGTGGGGCATTTTTCATGTGGGTAGTTATTTATTTTGTGTGTGTGTAGGGGAGGGGGGGTGGTTAGGTGTAGAAATGTTGGTTTGGGGATTGATTTTTTTAAATGTTCATGTGTAGTCTTTTTAGCTTTAATTTAGATTTTTTTCTTTCTACTTTCTGTTGGTTAAATAGCCTTTTATCAAAAATTCAGTAATGGGAACAAACATTGAAAACAAACAGCATTTTGGAGTCTTATCAACAAGCTTGTAGCTTATGGTGTGCTCACTTAAACAATAGAAATTCACATGAACATGACGGCTCCTGAGCTGCAAAGTATAAACCAATAAGACTTTTTTTTTGCATCGACTGCGATCTTTGTGAATAAAAAAAAGAAAATAGAAAAATGACATAAGAAATAAATCTAATTATAGAATAAGCACAAAAAGTAGTCGGAATAGAAACCAGTAAGGAGGAGAGACTAACTTAGGAAAATAAGATCAAAACCAAAAAAAATGCTGGTCAATTAGAATGATGTCAAGGCTATAATCTACATAAACAATGAAATTTATTGGATAAATCGTGTACATTATCAAATCATTTCCAAAAAATTACCATTCACTTTCTTTCAAACTATTAATTTCTTCCTTTCCTTTCAACAATCACACAGACATCAGAGAGGAGCAAAATGAGTTGAATACGTACATCAAGCCTGTAGTGAGACAACCTCAAATTGGCTACCATCATACGACAAAATGTACCATAAAAATCGTTTTGAATCGGATATGAAGTGATGAACAACTTCAGCAATGAAAATGTTTGTTTCCATATTCAGTTTAGGGCTGCCTGTTAAAAGAATATACTTTCTGTTCTGTATTTTAAGAATTTGCTGCTGCTGTTGCTGTTGTTGCTGCTGCTGCTGCTGTTGTTGCTGTTGCTGCTACTGCTTT
>CM054141.1:34774342-34794342 GCA_028751875.1 Rapana venosa
GTTGAAATTTTGTTTAAGGAGATAGGGGGGGGGGGGTGGAAGGGAAGGGGTAGTGGTGTGAAGTGTGGGTGTAATTTAAAGCCCCAAACGGAAAGGACCATTTCGCGAAGTGTGTGTGTGTAGCCTGTGTTGTGTAACAGTGTTACACAGTACGCTTACTTTGTCAAGAATTCTTGATTTCTTTTGACGTCTAGTTTGCATTTCTATCCCTCTCCCTATCTCTCCATTATGTTGTTGTTGTTGTTGTTGTTGTTGTTGTTGTAAGTAGGCCAGCATTTATTTTGAAACAAACGACCGTATGCTGTCGTCTGTGTTTGTGTCGTCGGTCTGCGATTTCTGCGTGTGTTGTTGTTGGAGGTTGTGTACAGGTTGAAAGAATTTTTTTTAGAGGTGAGTTGTTGTTTTTTATGTGTAAAAGAAACGAAAGCGTTTTGTGTTAATTACAGGATCTGGTTTGAGGTTTGGTTGGGTAGGGGTGGGGGTGGGGGTGTAGGGTGTGTTGGTTTGTTGATGTTAGATATGCGTGGTAATCTAGCTTGTAATGAAGTCAATCTAGGTGTCTTACAGCATTTAGATAAACAGCTAAACTTTGTTAAATCCTGTGTTCTTGTACAGGATGTATTGACACAGCTTGAGTAGTTTGGGGTTGTTGGGGTTTGGGGTTTTGTTTGTTTTTTTACTTCCGCTTTGTGCCCCAAAAGAGGGGTAGTGAGCTAAGGAAACACAGACAAACCATATGACCGAAGCCAATGCAGATGTACATACTCTTCTCAGACAAACAGGGACTAACCACAGGTAACAAAACCTATTAATGCAAATACTATCACAACGCGGCAATCTGGTCAACAGTACTGATACATAGTGAGTGTATCATATACATAGTAAAATATCAGTGTCGCTATATCATTATGGTGATATCATAATTATCAACTCATAACATTCTTCTTCGTCGTCGAACGTTCAGACAGCAAGTACTGTGGTCGGTCATACGAGAGAAAACGCGTTCCGCTGCCGTGAAGTGCCTGACAAGTCAGGCCCAGCGCATCTGACTTCAGAGTGGGATAGGAATGGAAGTCTTTTTAAGTCTTTCTGGGAAAAGGTCAGGAGGATGGACCAGAAGTCCGAAAATTGACCGGAAGAAGGTAACAGGGGAAAAAAAAGAAACGAGTCAGAAATAAAGAGATGGATAGAAAAGAGGGATGCCTAGCACAGAATTTCCAGAAGGTGGGGATGTTAATTTATTCTTTACGCGACCCCGGCATCTCGATGGGGGCAGCTCATGAAATACTCACTGGGGATGGGATAGCCTAGTGGTTAGACCACTGTGTCGCAATCTGACGACCCGGGTTCGATTCCCGTTCAAGGGGATATTTTCCCCTGGAGTTAACATCAGTGCAGACTCCGCTCTCCCCAAAAGTCCTTCCGATGAGACTATAAACTGAGGCCCCGTGTGCAAACGCACGCAGAATATCTTGCGCACACGTTCAATCCTGCTCCGCTTTTCTTAAGAGCAGGCCATCGTGTGCCGGTGGGAACACATGAAAGAATTTACAAAACCGCATACACACGTGGACTGGATGTAAAAAAGCACATGAGTGCTTATTCCATTATCCTCGATATAAAATAAATAAATCAATAAATAAAATATCACTGTTTGTGAATCACATGCATAATTTCTATCTACTAGAACGTTTAGAAACGGGGCCTTGTCCAAGGCACGTTTTGGATGTAACATATAAATTGCGTTTAAACACTTGGAAAAGTTCCTTCCTATCCCGTAGTCCCATGAACTGTGGGGGCACCAGTGAAGATTTTGCAACCAGCTTCCTCCACTTCCCGCGGTCCTCCGCTTTCCGTAGCAAATCGTTCCGCTCAAGGCCAGTCCACTCTCTGATGCTGTCTTCCTATCGTTTTCTCTGTCTGCCTCTTCGTCTCCCTCCTTGTGCTGTTCCCTGTAGGACAGTCTGAGCCAGTCCAGATTGGAAAACTAAAGCTCCCAAAATATTGTACGCGCTTGTTCCCTTTCGATCATTATCTGGTGAACACTAGTTTTCTTTGTTGATATTGCCCTGTTTTGAGCTCGTTATGCAAAGAATCTGATACAGGTCTGAAAAGGGAACTTGTTTGTAGGCCTATACTCACTGGTAGACAAGAAATCGTTAATATTGCTTAGGCTGTTTGATGATCTGCCATTATTGTTGTTTTGCACTAAGCACACACGCGCGCGCGCGCGAGCGTGTGTGTGTGTGTGTGTGTGTGTGTGTGTGTGTGTCTGTCTGTCTGTCTGTCTGTCTGTCTGTCTTGTACACCACTTTAAGTCACAGCGGATTTCTCTGCGTGAAATTCCGACTGATCTCCCCGGGAGAGCGCGTCCCCACAAGAGCAGCGCCACCTATTATTTAAATTCTTCTTCCTGTCTGCAACTGTATTTGTTTCCCTGTCAGAGTGGCTTTTTTCTACATAGTTTTGCCAGGGGCAACTCTCTTGTTGCCTAGGCTCTTTTACGTAGGCTAAATAATTATCTATAACACACGGGACCTCGGTTTATCGTCTTGTCCGAAAGACTAGCACCCAGACCACCACTCACGGTCCAGTGGATGGCGGGGGAGGGGGGGAGGGGGGGAGTTTCGGGCCCAAACAATTATCAAACCACTACACACTTCAAGCCCAGACTTTTCGCTTTCTAGGCAGGTGCGTTACCTCTAGACCACCATCCACCGTGTGTGTGTGTGTGTGTGTTGTGTGTGTGTGTGTGTGTGTGTGTGTGTGTGTGTGTGTGTGTGTGTGTGTGTGTGTGTTCTTCTTTAATTTAACGTCTTTTCACTTGTGTGTGTGTGTGTGTGTGTGTGTGTGTGTGGTGTGTGTGTGTGTGTGTGTGTGTGTGTGTGCGTGCGTGCGTGCGTGCGTGCGTGCGTGCGTGCGTGCGTGCGTGCGTGCGTGCGTGCGTGCGTTCGTGTAAGTGTTTATGAGTTTGAAGTAGACCTTTCTTATGCAAGGCTGCAATATAGTTGGGCTTCTCTTTTTCTTTTTTCTTTTTTTCTTCTGGACATTCACATTACCGATTTCATGTCTGACAAGGATCCTTCAAGGTGACTTTAAATGTGTTTCTAGTTTCTCCACATGCTACTTTTGTTATCCTCTACGCCCCAATTTGGAGGTGCTGAAATTGAATAAGGTTACTGACAACCCTGATAGATATGACTTTCGTGGTCAGTGTGAAATGAAATGAAATCTCCCTCTCGCTAGTTTCGTGGCATTGCATTAAACCTATTCAGCTTAAATTAATGAAGCTTTGTTACATCGTTAACAGTTTAATTCTGTAAGATTTGGCTTAAATACAACGTTATAATCATTGTCCTGTTTGGATTTATCGGCTCTCTCTATTGAACGTTTGATGTTTGTCAATACTTTACCCATGATTTTAGAATGGAGAACTATTTGGGTGAGATATGCCAAGGCTTGATCGAAGCGTGTGGGTCACATTTTCTCCCATTTTCCCCTTAAAATGTATTGCTGTCAGAGCTTTATTTATGTATTTATATCACTTAAGTCACGTCAGATTTCTCTCCGTGAAATTCGGGCTGCTCTCCCTGGGGAGAGCGCGTCGCCACAGAGCAGCGCCACCCTTTTTTTCTGTCTACAACTGCATTTGTTTCCCTATCCTAAAGCTGGTGTACTTAGAACCATTTCAGAGTTCTCTCTCTCTCTTTCTCTCTCCCCTCTTCCCTTCCTCTCTCTATCAAGCATTTAATGTTTATAACGACAAGATTTAGATTAGGTGTATCAGAACTAGGTGTTCATTATTATAGGTATAGAAATGTTGGTAATGATGAATTGATTTGTCCTCTGTGTAAAGAGGCAGAAGAAAACGAAGTTCATTTCGTTCTATGCTGCCCTGTTTTAACAACGGTTCGAGAACAGTTTATTAAGCCCAAATATTATAGACAGCCATCATTATTTAAATTAACCTTGTTGATGTCATCATCCTCTCCTGAAGTAGTCCGTAATTTTGCCTTGTATTTATATAAAGCATTTAAGCTTAGAGACCTTGTTATGTCGTGAGAATCATTTTTATCATATGCAATCAGTCTGTATTTACTTTTTTCTTTTCAATTTTGGATCTTACTACATGTGTTGTAATTGTCCTATCATGTTCGTATACCCCTTAAATAAGGGGCCTTGGCCTATAAATCAATAAACAATCCGAATCCGAATCCGATCTCTCCTCTCTCTCTCTCTCCTCTCTCTCTCTCTCTCTCTCTCTCTCTCTCTCCTCTTCTCTCTCTTCTCTCTCTCTCTCTCTCTCTCTTTCTTTCTTATCTCCCTGTCTCCCTCCCTCCCTGCATCTCTCTCTCTCATGTATGTGTGTGAGTGTGTGTGTGTGTGTGTGTGTGTGTGTGTGTGTGTGTGTGTGTGTTGTGTGTGTGTGTGTGTGTGTGTGTGTGTGTGTGTGTGAGTGTGTGTGTGTGTTTGTGTGTGGTGTGTGTGCGTGTTGTGTGTGTGAGTGTGTGTGTGTATGTGTGTGTGTGCGTATGGGGTGTGTGCGTTGTGTGTGTGAGTGTGTGTGTGTGTGTGTGTGTTGTGTGTGTGTGTGTGTGTGTGTGTGTGTGTGTGGTGTGTGTGTGTGTGTGTGTGTGTGTGTGTGTGTGTGTGTGTGTGTGTGGCGGGGTGTGTGTGTGTGTGTGTGTGTGTGTGTGTGTGTGTGTGTGTGTGTGTGTGTGAGTTTTGTGTGTGGTTGTGTGTGTTGTGTGTTGTGTGTGGTGGTGTGTGTGTGTGTGTGTGTGTGTGGTGTGTGTGTGCTGTGTGTGTGGTGTGGTGTGTGTGTGGTGTGTGGTTGTTGTGTGTGTTGTGTGTGCTGTTGTGTGTGTGTGTGTGTGTGTGTGGCTGTGTGTGTGTGTGTGTGTATGTTGTGTGCTGTGTGTGTGGCTGTGTGGTGTGGCTGTGTGTGTGTGTTGTTGTGTGTGTGGCTGTGTGTGTGTGTGTGTGTGTGTGGCTGTGTGTGTGTGTGTGTGTGTGTGTTGTGTGTGTGTGTGTGTGTGTGTGCTGTGTGTGTGTGTGTGTGTGTGTGTGTGTGTGTGTGGCTGTGTGTGTGTTGTGGCTGTGTGTGTGTGTGTTGTGGTGTGTATGTGTGTGTGTGTGAGTGTGCTGTGTGGCTGTGTGTGTGTGTGTGTATGTGTGTGTGTGACTGTGTGTGTTGTGTGTAAGTGTGTGTGTGTATGTGTGGTATGTGTGTGTGATCTGTGTGTGTGTGTGTGTGTGTGTGTGTGTTGTGTGTGTGTGTGTGTGTGTGTGTGTGTGTGTGTGTGTGTGTGGTGTGTGAGTGTGTGTGTGTGTGTGGCTGTGTGTGTGTGGCTGTGTGAGTTGTGTGTGTGTGTGTGTTGTGTGTGTGTGTGTGGCTGTGTGTGATTGCGGTGACGACAGCTTGTGAAGATCTTGTTCAAAAGAAGGATGCCTATTATGTTTGGTCTGACCTTGCCTGTATGTGTGAGGTGTGTGTGTGTGTGTGTGTGTTGTGTGTGTGTTGTGTGTGTGTGGGTGTGTTGTTGTGTGGTGTGTGGTGTGTTGTGTGTGTGGTGTTGTTGTGGTGGTAGTGTGGTTGTGTGTGTTTGTGTGTGTGTGCTGTGTGTGTGTTGTGTGTGTCGTGCTGTTGTGTGTTGTTTTTGTGTGTGTGGTGTGTGTGTGTGTGTGTGGTTTTTGTGTGTGTGGTGTGTGTGTGTGTGTGTGTGTGAGTGGTATGTGTGTGTATGTGTGTGAGTGTGTGGTGGGTGTGTGTGTGCGTTGCGGCGCGCGGTGGTTCGTGTGTGTGTGGTTTTTTTTTTATTTTTTTTTTCTTTTTCGAGGATAATGGAATAGCACTATGTTCTTTTTTACATCGTCGTGTGATTGCGGTTTTGTAAATTTTGTCATCTGTTTCCGGCAACATGGCCTACTTTCTGAAAAGCGAACAGGATTTAACGTGTGCGCAAGATATTCAGCATGCGTTCGAAACGGGTGTCTCGGTTTTATGTCTCATCCGAAGGTTTACGTGTGTGAGTGTGTGGGTGGTTCTGTGTGTGTTGTGTTGTGTGTGTGTGTGCGGTGTGTGTGTGTGTGTTATGTGTGTGAGTGTGTGTGTGTGTGTGCGTGCGTGGTTGTGTGTGTGTGTGTTTCTGTGCGTGAGAGTGTGTGTGTGTGGTGCGTGCGTGTTTGTGTGTGTGCGGGGGGGGGGGGGGGGGGGGGGGGGTTGTGTGTGTGTTTTTTCTGTCTGTTTTTGTGTGTGTGTGGGTTTTTTTTCTCTGTGTGTGTGGGTTTTTTTTTCTGTGTGTTTCTGTGTGTGTGTGTGGTTTTTTTCTCTGTGTGTGTGCGGGAGGGGGGGGGGTTTCTGTGTGTTTCTGTGTGTGTGTGTTTTTTCTCTGTGTTGCTGTGTGTTTGTGTTTTTTCCTGTGTGTTTCTGTGTGTGCGTGGGGGGGGGGGGGGGGTTCTGTGTGTTTCTGTGTGTGTGTGTGTGTTGTTTCTGTGTGTGTGTGTGGTTTTTTTCTGTGTGTTTCTGTGTTTGTGCGTGTTTTTTCCTGTGTGTGTGTGGTTTTTTCTGTGTGTTTCTATGTGTGTGTGTGTGGGGGGGGGGGGGGGGGTTCTGTGTGTTTCTGTGTGTGTGTGTGTGTGTGGGAGGGGGGGTTCTGTGTGTTTCTGTGTGGGTGGGGGGGGGGGGGTTCTGTGTGTTTCTTGTGTGTGTGTGGGGGGGGGGGGGGTTCTGTGTGTTTCCTGTGTGTGTGTGTGTGTGTTTCTGTGTGTTTCTGTGTTTGTGCGTGTTTTTTCCTGTGTGTGTGTGGTTTTTTCTGTGTGTTTCTATGTGTGTGTGTGTGGTGGGGGGGGGGGGTTCTGTGTGTTTCTGTGTGTGTAGGGGGGGAGTTTCTGTGTGTTTGTGTGGGGGGGGGGGGGTCTGTGTGTTTCTGTGTGTGTGGGGGGGGGGGGTTCTGTGTGTTTCTGTGTGTGTGACTCAGCTTTGGTGACCCACCCATTCATCTCAAAGCCAGGTGCACAGGATGGGTGTGTGTGAGAGTATAGTGTGTGTATTTGTGTGTGTGTGGTGTTTGTGTCTATGTGTGTAGTGTGTGTGTTAGTGTGTAGTGAGTGTGTATGAGTGTGTGAGTGTATGTGTTTGTATGTAGTGTAGTGTGTGTCTGCCTGCCTGTCTGTAGTGTGTGTATGTGTGTGTGTGTTTGTGTCTATGTGTGTAGTGTGTGTGTGTGTGTGAGTGTGTAGTGAGTGTGTATGAGTGTGTGAGTGTGTTGTGTTTGTATGTAGTGTAGTGTGTGTCTGCCTGTCTGTCTGTAGTGAGTGTATGTGTGTGTGCTTCTTCGGTATGTGCGCGTGTTTGTATGTCTGTGTGTATGTATTTATGTCTGTCTGTACCTGTGTGTGTGTGTGTGCGTTGTGCATGCATTTGTATGTGTGTGTTTCCCTTCATCTTTCAGTGTCTGTGTATGGTTTGTTTGTGAGTGTGGGGGGTGGGGAAAGGTAGTGTGTGTGCGTGTGTATGTGTGTGTTTTCTCTCTCTCTCTCTCTCTCTCTCTCTCTCTCTCTCTCTCTCTCTCTCTCTCTCTCTCTCTATCTCTCTCTCTCTCTCTCTTCTCTCTCTCTCTCCCTCTCTCTCCCTCTCTCTCTCCTCTGTCTCTTTCTCTCCCTCTCTCTCTCTCTCCCTCTCTCTCTCTCCCTTCGATTCATTCACGAAATTATTGGGATAAGCCCAAACATGCATACACTGACACCTTCACCGTTTCTTTTCTTGTATGCACACAGATGATAACTTACTACAAAAAAATTAAAGACGTGACTTCGACAATATATTATATATATATATATATTTATATATATTTATATATATATATATATATATATTAATACATATTTTAATATATATATATATACATATTATATATATATTATATATATATATATTTGTGTTGTGTGTATGTTTGTGTGTGTTATGTGTTATTTGTGTGTGTGTGTGTGGTGTGTGTGTGTGTGTGTGTGTGTGTGTGTGTGTGTGTAAAATGGTGATGGACGATGATAGATGTCATAACGCAGAGAGAAAGAAGAAGCTGCAGAGTTGCTGACGTACATAAGCTGTGTCAGTTGTGTATAATTAGACGTTTTTGTACTCCTTAAGATCTGCAACACACACAAAAAGCAGCATCACTTTGCATAAGTTTTTGGCGATGGTAAGTTTGTCTGTATTATTCTTTCTGTGGGTGTTTTTTTTGTGTGTGTGTTCTTTTTCAGTTAGGTTGGGGTGTGTTTTTTTCTCTTTTGTTTCTGGTTGTTGGTGGGGTTTCTTGTTTGATTGGGGTTTGTTGGGGGGTTTTTTTTTGCTTTTTTGGGGGGAGGGGGTACATTCTAATTTTTCAGTGGAGGGCAGGATAGCCTAGTGGATAGAGCTTTTTACTTGTGATCTGACGGCCTGGGTTTGAGTCACCCTGGAGGCACCCGTTCAAGTGGATTTTTACCCTGGAGGTAGCATCAGTTCCGACCCCACTTTCCCGAAAAGTCCTTTTTCATGAGACGATAAACAAGATTCAAAATGTGATATTAAGAACACCCAACCCCCCTTCCCCTCCCCCATCTTCCCACCTTGGGTTATATGATATTATTTTATCAGTACTGCACTCTGCAGGTATTGGCGGGTGAAAGTGCTTCTAGCGTAACCTACTCATTTGAAGTGTGATCTTTCAACGTAATCCCATAATGTAGAGTGATACAAGCAGTAACCGCACGTTTATCTCCCCAACCCTGATGAGTTCCATTACACTAAGATACAACGCCACTGATAGACATCAATGAAATGACAATAGTATGTCAGGGAAAAAACAGGACAAAATATGGATATGAACACGCGAAACAGCAACCACAATACAGGAAAAGAACAACCCATCAAGTTTTGTATTTCATTTTGTTGTTGTTATTTCTTCTTCTTTTTTATTTGGGGAAGGGGGGTACGGCGAGAGTCTCTTTGATTGTTCTTTCGCTTGAGTATGTTTGATATAATTATTTGGTGATAAAGGTTGTTTCTTTTATTTTGATGCTTATCAATGCATCACACTATTGTGTGCCGATGGGAACGGATGACAAAAATAATAAATTGACAAAACCGCATGCACACAGAGACTGGATGTAAAAAAGAAAAACTTCACACTTAAGTGTTTATTCCATAATCTCCCAAATAAAGAAATAATAATAATTAAACAAAAATGTGACTTCACAGAGTTTTGATTTGTTCACTTGACAAGATGCAGCGCTCTACATATTCTATATAACTTTTTCTTCTTCTTCTTCTTCTTCTTCTTCTTCTTTTCTTTCTTCTTTTCTTCTTCTTCTCTTCTTTTCTTTCTTCTTTTTTTTTTTTTTTTCTTCTTCGAATTCTTCTTCTTTTCTTGCTTTCTTCTTCTTCTTCAATTCTTCGCAATTTCTTCGCAATTCTTCTCTATTTCTTCTTCGCAATTCTTTCGCAATTCTTCTTCGCAATTCTTCTTGCAATTCTTGAATCTTCTTCTTCTCATTTCTTTCTTCTCTTTTTCTTCTTCTTCTTCTTCTCTTCTTCTTCTTCTTTTCTTCTTCTTCTTTTTCTTCTTTCTTTTCTTCTTTTTATTCTTCTTCTTTCTTCTTCTTCTTCTTCATTCTTCCGCAATTCTTCTTCGCATTTTTCTTCGATTCTTCTTTCTTCCGATTCTTCTTCTTCTATTCTTCTTCTTCGCAATTTTATTTTTCTTCTTCTTCGCATTCTTTCTCTTTTCGCAATTTTCTTCTTCGAATTCTTCTTCTTGTCTTCTTCTTCTTCTTCTTCTTCTTCTACTTCTTCTTCTTCTCCTTCTTCGCAATTCTTCTTCTTCTTCGCAATTCTTCTTCTTCTTTTTTCACAATTCTTCTTTTTCTTACTTCTTCTTCTTCTTCTTTTTTCTTCTTCTTCTTCTTCTTCTTCTCTTCTTTGCAATTCTTCTTCTTCGCAATTCTTCTTCTTTCTTCTTCTCTTCTTCTTCTTTTCGCAGTTCTCTTCTTCTTCTTTTCTTCTTCTTCTTCTTCTTCTTCTTCTCTTCTTCTCGCAATTCTTCTTGCAATTCTTCTTCGCAATTCTTCTTCTTCTACTTCTTCTTCTTCGCAATTCTTCTTCGCAATTCTTTTTTCTTCTTCTTCGCAATTCTTCTTCTTCTTCTTCGCAATTCTCCTTTCGCAATTCTTCTTCTGTCTTCTTTTTCTACTTCTTTTCTACTCTTTTCTTCTCTTCTTCGCAATTCCCTTCTTCTTCTTCTTCTTCTTCTTCTTCTTTTCTTCTTCTTCTTCTTCTTATTTCTTTCTTCTTCTTCTTCTTCTTTTCTCCTTCTTTCTTTCTTCTTCTTCTTTCTTCTTCTCTTCTTCATTCTTCTTCGCAATTCTTCTTCGCATTTTCTTCGAATTCTTCTTCTTCTACTTCTTCTTCTTCGCAATTCTTCTTCGCAATTCTTTTCTTTTCGCAATTCTTCTTCGCAATTCCTCTTCTTACTTTCTTCTTCGCAATTTTCTTCGCAATTTATTTTCTCTTCGCAATTTTCTTCTTCTTCTTGCAATTCTCTTTTGCATTATCTTCTTCTTTCCTTTTTTTCTACTTCTTCTTCTTTCCTTCTTCCTTCTTCGCATTCTCTTCTTCTTGCTTCTTCTTCTTCTTCTTCTTCTTCTTCTTCTTATCTTCTTCTTTCTCTTTTCTCCTTCTTCTTCTCTTTTCTTCTTTTCTTCTTCATTCTTCTTCTTCTTTTCTTCTTCTTCTTCTTCTTCTTCTTCTTCCTCTTCTTCTTCGCAATTCATCTTCTTTCCTCTTCTCCTTCTCTTCGTCGTCTCTTCGCCGTCGAAGCTCTGACTTCAACAATTGTTGTCTTGTTACATATTTATTATCTATTTTATATTTCTGCATCCTCTGTCCTTCGTTTGTGTTTCGGCTGGCAGGCTCGCTGCAGGTGCAGTCCGGCCGACGATGGGCTGGGGGTACCTTGTCAGACTTGAGACGGCAGCCATCTGAGGGGGAGGGTCTGAGGAGATGGTGGAGAGGAGAACCAAAGCGAGGCAATCTGGGGCCGCTTTCGGTTCTGTCTTCACCTGCCTGGGCTACTGTGGTGGCCTGGCACATCTTGCGTTCCTTACCTCGTGTATCGACGGCGGAGGTTGAGGGTCTTGAGTGTGTGTTGGGTGTTTGTGTGTTTGTGGTGGGCATGGGGGGGTGGGGGGGGCGTGTTATTGTGTGTGTGGCTGGGGATGGGTGGTCGTAGTGGTGTGGGTTGGGTGGGTGGGGGTGGGGGTGTGAGGGTGGGGGTGTTCGTGTGTGTGGTTTGTGGGCGGTAGGGTGGGTGGGGAGGGTGTGGTGTGTGTGTGTGTGGTGTGTGGTGTTGGTGTGTGTGTGTTCGGTTCGTGTGTAGTGTGTGTGTGTGGGTCTGTGGTGTTGGGGTGGGGGTGGGGTATGTGTGTGTGAGTGTTTAGTGTGTGTGTGTGTGGTTAGTGTGTGTGTGTTGTGTGTGTGTGTGTGTTTGTGTGTGTGTGGGTGGGGGGTTTGGGTCAGTGTGTGGGGTGGGGGGTGGGTGGGGTGTTGTTGGGGTGGGTGGGCGGTGTGTGTGTGTGTGGGTGTGGGTGTGTGTGTGTGTTTTAGTGTGTGTGTTTGTGTGTCAGTGTGTGTGTTGAGCATGTGTGCGTGTCAGTGTGTGTGTGGGGGAAGGTGGGGAGTAAAGGGTTGGTTTGGGAAGGGGAGGGGTGGGAAGATAGGAAGAGGAGGGGAGAGAGAGAGAGGAGGGCAGGGAAGGAGAGAGGGGAGGAGAGAGGGAGGGAGGGAGAGAGTGAAACATACAAACGGGAAGAAGCAAACACACACACACGGGCTTTTACAGCCTGATAATGCTTTTTAGTTGTACATGTCTATTAATATTTTTGTTTGTATGGATTTTTTTCTTTTTTGCTTGTTTGTTTGTCTGGGATTTTTTTTTTGGGGGGGGTTGGGTGGGGTGTGTGTGTTTGGGGCCTTTTTTGTTTATTTCGGTTTGTGTGGTGGGGTGGGTGTGAGCGGGGTTCGGGGGGAAAGGGGGGGGGGGGGGGTTTCGGGGGGGTCTTTTTCGTTCGAGCTAGAGCTCCGAAGTTTTGTTCACTAATGATGAAATTTTTGCGTATGCGACCGTCCCCACCCCACTCCACCCCACCCCACCCCACCCCACCTCCCACAACCACACACCCCTACGAAGATAGCCGCATACCGACTTCAGAGGATTGATTGATTTTGAAAAATTAAAAAAAGGCTTTCAACTCAACTCTTTCTATCTTTCCTTTCTTCTCTCTTTCCTTGCCTTGCAAGGAGCCTTCTTCATCGCCTACCTGGTGATGCTGGTGTTCTGCGGGCTTCCTTTGGTCTTCATGGAGCTGGCCTTCGGGCAGTTCGCCAGCCTGGGCCCCATCACGGTGTGGAAGGCGGCCCCGCTCTTCAAGGGCGTGGGCTACAGCATGGTGCTCATCTCCGCCCTGGTCTCCATCTACTACAACATGGTCACCGCCTGGGCCTTCCACTACCTCTTCACCTCCCTCACCGCCCGCCTGCCCTGGGGATTCTGCAACAACACCTGGAACACCGCGCGTGAGTTTTGATGGGGGGGTGGGTTGGGGGGTGGGTGGGGAGGGTGGTGGGTTGGGGGGTGGGGAGGTTGGGGTGGGGTGGGGGAGGTTTGGGGGGAATTGGGGGGGGAGGGGGGTTGGGGGGGGAGGGGGGTTGGGGGGAGGGGGGAGGAGGGGTGTTGGTGGGGGGGGAGGGGTTTTGTTGGGGGGGTGGGGTTGGGGTTTTGGTGGGGGTTGTGGTTTGGGGGCGTTGGGGGGGAGGGGGGGTTGGGGTTGGGGGGTGGGGGTGGGGGGTTGGTGGGGGTTGGGGTGGGGGGATGGGAGGATGGGTTGGGAGGATTGCGTTTGTTCCACGTCGTCTTTTTAAAAAAAGTTTTATGGACAACTTTTTTTTTTAAATCAGCGATGTGTGTGTGTTTATTTATTTAATTTATTTTATTCTTTTATATCGAGGATAATGGAATAAGTGTGTGTGTGTGTGTGTGTGTGTGTGTGTGTGTGGTGTGTGTGTTGTGTGTGTGTGTGTTGTGTGTGTGTGTGCATGTGTGTGTGCGTGCGTGCTTTGCGTACTCATGGAGTGGAGTGGAGTGTGTTGTGGAGTTGAGTGCGGTGCGATGCGGTGCAGTGCAGTGTAGTGTGTGCGTGCGTGGGTGCACGCGTAGTGTAGTGTAGTGTAGTGTAGTGTAGCGTAGCGTTGCGTAGTGTAGTGTAGTGTAGTGTAGTGTAGTGTAGTGTAGTGTAGTGTAGTGTAGTGTAGTGTAGTTAATGGTGGTGGTGGTGGTGGTGGTGGTTATACGTCCTCATAGCATGAAGTTTTCAAGGTCAAGATTAACAGTTAACAGTTGTTCTGCGACCTCTAAAACGCAAACCATTTTTTTTTTTTTTTTAAAAACGAAGTTTCCACGACACAGCAATCATTTGAACCTCCCATCATCAGTTATTAAAAGACTTTTTTTTTGAGGGGGTGACGAGTTGACCTTATGCGTACGTGCGTGCGCGCGCATGGATTTGAAATCTGTTGTTCATTATGTTTAAGGAGGGTTGCATGCGTGTAAATGATTTGAGTGCAAGCGCTTCGATTTGTTTGGGTTTGGGTTTTTTTACAAGATTCAGCGCTATATAAATTCCATACATTATTATTACTATTATTATTATTATTATTATTATTATTATTATTATTATTGTCATCATCATTATTATTATTATTATTATTATTATTATTATCGTTGTTGTTGTTGTTGTTATTATTATTATTATTATTATTATTATTATTATTATTATTATTATTATGGTTCCCCCCCACCCCCCGGGATAGCTCAGTGGTCGGAGCACTCACTTTCCCCCCAGCCAAGTTAAGCAGCGTCGAGCGTGGTTACCAGTTGCATGGGTGACCGTTTGCGCCGCCTTGGCTTCAAGTACAGTTCCTCCAGTTCACCCAGCTGTAAATGGGTACCTGCCCCTCTTTAAGGGTCAAGGGAAGGTAAAAGCAGCGAGGGAGAGGAGATGGGCGCCACCGCCCTCAATATGCTAGCCCTTAAAGAAGTTGAGGTCTCTGACGCCTCGCTCCCTTACGACCTTATAGGTTATGGGACTCCTTTACCTTCTTTTTCTTTTTCGTTTTTTTTTTTAAAACCTAGAATGCACCATCAACAAATACGCGGCAGACAACTGCTCCGCCGTCAACCAGTCCGTGCTGCTGTGGCCTGCAGTGCGCAACCTCACCACCTGTCACCCTGTGCTCAGCAACTGCAGCGCGTACGGCGGCGACCTGGTCGGACAGTGTGTCAGCACCCTTAAGGACTTGGCGGGCGAGGAGGCGGTGGCCAGCTACCATTCTGTGGGCACCAACTACACCAGCTCCAGCGAGGAGTACTTCTAGTGAGTTGCTGTGGTTGGTGTTGGGGTTGGTGTTGGGTGTTGGTGTTGGGGTTGGGTGTGGTGGTGGGTGTGGGGTGGGGGGGTGGGGGGGGGGGTTGGTGGAGTGGTGGTGTGGGGGATGGGGGGGGTGGGGTGGGGTGGTGTGGGGGGGGGGGGGTTGGTGTGGGGGTGGGGGGGGGTGGGGGGGGGTTGTGGGGGTGTGGGGTGGTGTGGGTGGTGTGGGTTGGTGTTGGTTGTGGTGTTGGTGTGGGGTGGTGTTGGTGAGGTGTGGTGTGGGATGGTGTTGGTTGTAGTGTTGGTGTGGGGTGGTGTTGGTGTGGTGTGGTGAGGTGTGGGGTGCTGTGGTGTGGTGTAGTGTGGGGTGGGGTGGGGTGTGGGTGTGGTGTGGGATGTTGGTGTTGGTGTGTGGTGTTGTGTGGTGTGGAATCGGTGCCGGGAGTATGATGATAATGATGATGATGATGATGATGATGATGATGATGGAGTAGGAGTAGGAGGAGTAGGAAATGTGTAGAAGTAGTAGGAGGAGGAGGGGGAGCAGCGGATGAAGTAGAAGTATTGGTAGCAGCAGCAGCAGCAGAAATAGTAGAAGTAGTAGCAGCAGCAGCAGCAGCAGCAGTAGTAGTAGTAGTAGTAGTAGTAGTAGTAGTAGTAGTAGTAGTAGTAGTAGTATAGCAGTAGTAGTAGTCGTTGTGGTGGTGGTGTGTGTATATGAGAGAGAGAGATTGGAGGAGATAGGTTCCAAGGAGGTGGTTGCAAGTTACCATGAATTTTTATGGTCACAAACATCTAGTGTGCCAATAATAATTATGCTAGACACGGCAATTCAAGTCATCATTATCTGTAATTAGTTTTGCGGACTTTTGTGCATTTCCGGTACTTCAATGTCTGCTTTTATCCAACAGAACATAATTATATCTACTGGTTTTTTTCAAAATATAATGGTTTTTTTATGCGTAGCCGATGAGTGAAGTTTGCATATGAACAAAACCTGTATAATCTTTGTTAATTCATTTACCTGTTTGTTTATCCTTCAGTAGCATTATAACATTGAAATCAGCAGAACACCTGCTCTTCCCCAAGCTAAGGTTAGAAACCTTGAGCGGAATCGCCTCGCGGATGGATGACTGTTCGTTCGTGTGCCTCGGTTTTAGGACAGTCTCCTAGTTCACCCAGCTCTAAATGGGTACCTACCTGCCCTCTTATAGGGACAGGGAAGGTAAAAAGCAGCGAGGGAGAGGAGATGGGCGCCGCCCTCAATATGCTGGCCCTAGAGAAGCTGAGGTCTCTTGACGCCTCGCTCCCCTCCCAATGATTGCAAAGGTTGTGAGACACACTTTTTATGAGTACAGTAGAACCGTGTGAAGGAGGCAGAAATACTGCTTTGATTTAATGTGGTGTTCCTTATTTTACGTCAGTGCCTGTGGTGTTGGTTTTTTTTTAATTCTTTTATTTCTAGGATAATGGAATAAGCACTCATGTGCTTTTTTACATCCAGTCCCCGTGTGTATGCAGTTTTGTAAATTTTGTCATCCATTCCCATTGGCACACAATGCCGAAAAGCGGAACGGGTTTTAACGTGTGCGCAAGATGTTCTGCGTCCGTTCACACACAGAACCTCGGTTTATAGTCTCATCCGAAGGACTTTTAGGGGGAGTGGAGTCGGCACTGATGTTAACTCCAAAGGAAAAATCCTCTTGAATGAGATTCGAACCCAGGTCAGCAGATCACGAGCTCATCACTGTAACCAACAGGCTATCCCGTCTCTCCATCCATCCCCCACCCCCTGATGTTCATCATGTGTGTATAATTTTGTGTGCCACTGTGGGAAGTAGTATAGAATAGAAAATCAGTGTAGAGTGTCTGGTTGATGCTCTCACGCCTATAATATGAACAAACTATCAAGCTTGCGAAGTAGGTATGTGAACAGGGCGTTTAGTTCTCGCCTTCCTTGATTCTCCATCCTCTGTACTTATCTGTGCAGTCGCTTATCTGTGCAGTCACTTATCAGTCGCTTATCTGTGCAGTCGCTTATCTGTGCAGTCGCTGATCTATGCAGTCACTTATCTGTGCAGTCGCTTATCTGTGCAGTCACTTATCCGTGCAGTCACTTATCTTTGCAGTCACTTATTCGTGCATCACTTACCTGTGCAGTCACTTACAGTCACTTACCTGTGCAGTCACTTACCTGTGCAGTCACTTACCTGTGCAGTCACTTACCTGTGCAGTCACTTACCTGTGCGGTCGCTTATCTGTGCAGTCACTTACCTGTGCAGTCACTTACCTGTGCAGTCACTTACCTGTGCGGTCGCTTGTCTGTGCAGTCGCTCCGTGTTGGACGTGTCCAGCGGTCTGGGTCGTCTGGGGTCCATCAAGTGGCAGATGGCGCTGTGCCTGATGCTGTGCTGGGTCATCTCCTTCTTCTGCCTCCTCAAGGGCATCAAGACTGCCGGCAAGGTCCGTATAGTCTGTTTCCACTGGGAAAAAAACAGCAACAAAAATTGAAAACCAAACAAAAAATGTGTTTAGGTTTTTGCTTTGAATGGTGTCTCATTGTCTTGATAGTGTGTGTGTGTGTGTGTGTGTGTGTGTGTGCGTGGTGCGTGCGTGCGTGCGTGTGTGTGTGTGTGTGTGGTGCGTGCGTGCTGTGGCTGCGTGTGTGTGTGTGTGTGTGTGTGTGTGTGTGTGTATATATGTTGTGTGTGTGTGTGTGTTTATAGGAGTTTTTTGGTTTTCGTTTGTCTTTTTTCCCCCCTTTTTTGGGAAGGGGGGGGGGGGCGGGGTGAGGAAGGGGTGGGGGGTTAGGGGGGTTGTGGTGGTGATTGTTATTGTTGTTAATTTTTTAGTGATCTTTGGGCCTTTGAGTTGTTGTTTTTTTGGGGGGAGAGGGGAGAATAAAGGGAGTCTGGCCATTGCATGGTCAAATTGGGTGGGACTGCATAGTGCCTGGTCTTTCCCCGTGCTTGTAACTCCCTACAGGAGCTCTGCCCGCTGGCCTCAGCCGACACGTTTTGACTTCAGGGCAGCTCACTACAGAGTTCTGAAGAAACAGGTTTCAGATTTGCTTGAGAAAAGGCAGGAGAGTGGGGTATGTCGGCAGAAAATAAGAGAGAGACAGAGACAGAGACAGAGACACAGAGAGAGAGACAGAGAAGAGACAGAGACAGAGAGAGGAGAGATGAAAAGGGGAAAAAAGACATAAGGAAAGGGAGTTGGTAGCAAAATTGGCAAAACCGCATGCCACAGGGGGAGGGGAGGGGGAAGGGGAGGGGGCTGTATGTGAAAAAAGTGTTTATTCTGTTTTTCCTCGAAATATAAGAAAGAAAGAAAGAAAGAAAGAAAGGAAGGAAGAAGGAAGGAAGAAAGGAAGGAAGAAAGAGAGAAAGGAAGGAAGAAAGAGAGAAAGGAAGGAAGGAAAGAGAGAGGGGAGGGAGAAGGAAAAGATGAAAGAAAGGAAAGAAAAGAAAATGAGAAAGAAAGAAAGAAAAGAAGGAGAGAGAGAGATATAGAGAGAGAGAAAGAGAGAGAGAGAGAGAGAGAGAGAGAGAGAGAGATAGAGAGAAAGAGAGAGAAAGACAGAGAGAAATAAAGAGAGAGAGAGAGAGAGGAGAGGAGAGAGAGAGAGAGAGAGAGAAACAAACAAACAAACAAACAAACAAACAAAGAAGAAAGAAAAGAAAAGAAAAGAAGAGACAGAGACAGACAAGACACACAGACACACAGACACACAAACAGATAAACCACAACAAACAAACAAAAACAAACAAACAAATATTCCTTTCCTTTCCCCCACCTTTCCTTTCTTCCCCCCCACCCCCCACCCCACCCCCCAACCCTCCTCCACCACCACACATCTTCATGAACATCTTCCACGCTATCTCCAGGTGTCCTACGTGGTGGTCCTCATCCCTTACATCGCCGTGCTGGTCCTCCTCATCCGAGGAGTCTGCATGACGGGCAGCTCCCAGGGCATCCACTTCTACACCACCCCGAGGTGGGAGCTGCTCCGGCAGCCGCGCATGTGGGGGGACGCGGCCGCCCAGGTGTTCTTCTCCCTCTCCGTGTGCTGGGGAGGTTTGACCACCTTGGCCAGCTACAACCGCTTTCACAATAACGTGTACAGGTAACACAACCAAACACACAAAATTGAAAAATTTTTAAAAATTTTAATTTTTGTAAAAAAATTTTTTAAATAATGTGTACAGGTGAGGAGGAAGGGTGGTGGTGGGTGATGGTTGGGGTGGTGGTGGGGGGGTGGTGGGGGTGGAGGGTGGTGGTGAGGTGGTGGGGGGGGGGTGGGGGTGGTGGGGGTGGTGGAGGGGTGTTGAGGGGGTTGGATGGTGGTAGTGGGTGGATTGAGGGGGTGGTGGGGTGATGAGGGGGTGTTGGGGTGGGTGAGGGGGTGTTGGGGTGTTGAGGGGGTTGGGGTGGTTGGGGCGGGTGAGGGTGGTGGTGGTGGTGGGTGGATTGAGAGGGTGGTGGGGTGTGTTGAGGGGGTTGGGGTGGTTGGGGCGGGTGAGGGTAGGGGTGGTGGTGGGTGGATTGAGAGGGTGTGGGGTGGTTGAGGGGGTTGGGGTGGTTGGGGCGTGGGTTGGTGAGGATGAGAGAGGGTGGTGGTGGTGGTGGTGGTAATGTGGTGGTGGTGGTGGTGGTGGTGGTGGTGGTGGTGGTAAAAATGGGCACCTGCCCTTTTCTGAGATAGGGAAGGTAAATATATATAGTATGATAGTGAGCGTAGAGTACGACCCTGTCAAGTTGTCTCAAAGCACATGCATCTCCACAGCAGCAGCATTGTCATTGATCATCATGCAATAAAGAGAGAGAGAGACAGGCAGACAGACAGGCAGAGACAGAAAGACAGAAAGAAAGAAAGACAGACAGACAGACAGACAGACAGACAGACAGATAGAGATGGGCGCCACCTTCAACATGCTGGTCTTCCTGAGGTCTCTGACAAACACTGTCAAACATCTCGCTCACCCCCAACAACCATAATTATTATAAGTTATGGGAGCATATTAAGATTTTTAGTTCAACGTTGTATCTCTTTTTTGTTGTTGTTGGCAGTGGATGATGATGATCATTATTGTTATTATTATTATTATTATTATTATCATCATCATCATCATCATCATCATTATTATTATTATTATTATCATTATTTTTATGATGCTCTTGTGGCGACGTGCTCTCCCCGGGGAGATCGAGAGCATCCCGAATTTCACGCAGAGAAATCTGCGTGACTTAAAGTGGTATAAATAAATAAACATTATTATTATTATTATTGTTGTTGTTATTGTTGTTGTCATTATGTGGTTGGTGGCAGGGACGCGTTGTTGGTGTGTATCGGGGATACGCTGATGAGTGTGATGGCGGGGTTCGCCGTGTTCGCCATGGTGGGGGTGTTGAGTGAGAGACTGGGGGCCTCCGTGCAGGACGTCATCCAGTCAGGTAGCGATGGAGTCTGTGTGTGTGTGTGTGTGTGTGTGTGTGTGTGTGTGTGTGTGTGTGTGTGTGTGTGTGTGTGTGGG
>CM054141.1:34801842-34924342 GCA_028751875.1 Rapana venosa
TCTTTTTGTTCTTTTCTGATGGGTTTTAAAAAAAAAATGTTTTCGTGGTTATTACTGTATATATTTATATATATATATATATATATATATATATATATATATATATATATATATATATATATATATATATATATATATATATATATTCACAAAGAACGGGTACGAACAGAAATGATCATTATATATATATATATATATATATATATATATATATATATATATATATATATATATATTATATATTTTATATAAACTAATGATCATTTCTGCTCGTCCCCGTTCTTTCTCTCTATCCATTTTTTGGTCCCTCTTTCCCTTTCTCAAGTTCCTTCGGCTCACTTCTATTGATCTCATAGTTCTGTTCTTTTTCTATTCCTCCTCCTCTTTCTATCTTCATCCACATCTGCTTTCATCAATCTTCAATGTACCTCCTACTCTTCCTCCGTCCGTTTTACTCCGTCTTCTTCCTTTCTGTTTTCTCTGCCCCTCCCCCCCTCCCCCCCCCCCCCCCCCCCTCATCCACCACCACCCTCCCCACCATGACCCACCCACCTTCCTCTTTTTACCACCTGACTGAACAACAGTGGCGGTGTCTTGATGAAATGCATGCTAGAAAAAAGGTTTTTGAAGAGTAACTTTATAGTGGTGGTGTTTTTGTTTTATATAATGTGTGTGTGTGTGTGTGTGTGTGTGTGTGAGTAAGTGTGATCTTCAGTTTAACGTCTATTCACATTTAGTGATTTTAGACGGGTGTGTGTGTTGTGTGTGTGTGTGTGTGTGTGTGTGTGTGTGTGTGAGTAAGTGTGATCTTCAGTTTAACGTCTATTCACATTTAGTGATTTTAGATGTGTGTGTGTGTGTGTGTGTGTGAGTAAGTGTGATTTTCAGTTTAACGTCTATTCACATTTAGTGATTTTAGACGTGTGTTGTGTGTGTGTGTGTGTGTGTGGATGGAAACTGGATTTTTTTTCCCCATTTTGCTGTTAATTGAAGTAACGGGTGTGGGGGAGGGTGTTGAGGAGGGGGGTTGCATAACAATATTTCGGGCTCTGACAAACTGAATTTAGACTGATCGGGGAGATCAAGAAAATAACACCTCAAACTTATATCCACCCCAGCGCTACCGAGATTCGAACCATTCATTGTCTAATCCAGTTGTCGCCTTTGGTTTGGCTGGCTGTGCGGGTTCAACTATTGATGCTTGATTCAAGAGTCACAGGTTCGATTCGCACTGGCGACAACGAAATTGGAGGGGGGGGGGGGGACACAAAAATCAAAACAAAAATAAACCAACCAAAAAAGCAGCCTTCACACTGGCGGACACGTACTGTGTTCTCCTTCAAATCTCGTTTGGGCGAGGCCCTGGTTCTTTGTGTGAATCCATGTGTACACATTAGCACATTAGGGTTCTGTGGTTCGAATCCAGCTTGGTAGTGAAGTCGTATTTCATTTTTCATAGTTCCTTTTTTTTTAAAAGGCCTACCAGAAATTCTGAGTGGCAGTTGAGATAAAACAAGGTAATCCAGAAATCTATGTTTTCGTGTAGAGCGTGTACTGATTGCCTGACTACACGTAACAAAACTTATTGCGTCAAGGGATGTGTGAATAAATGTTGATTTAGTTGTGCATAGATCTATAACAGGGTTTTGATTATCGCGGCATGGGTGTACGCCAAAGTAAAAATTTATTCTGAAAACAGCTAGATTACCACAGGAGATAATCCCTTTTAGGTGGTGTGGGAAAGGTGTTATTTCCCTTAGACTGGAAATCAGCAGCACATCTAAGCTAAGTTGAGATCTGTGGGTGATATCAAAACAAAATTACAGATCTAGTCTAGGTTGTGTTTCGAAGAAGGCAGTATGCACAGGGGGGTTGGGGGGGGGGGGGGGGGGTGCATCCAAAAAATTGTTTTCGTCACCCTTGCATAAAATCTGCAACCTATAACGGTCATGTAGCCGACACATTCGGCATCTGCGTTAGTTTTTAAGCTCGATTGCTTCCATGTGTCCTAAAGGTGATAAAAACGCAGTGAACTTTGACCTCTGGGATCAGACGGACAGTGGCGCCGCCTGGTCTGAGAAAGAAGGGGCAGGTAATCTGGATGTTAGCCGGCACGAATTTATTTCTTGTACTACCGCACCGGTTTTTAGTTGATTTTTCTTCCGCAGTATTTTGCTTTTTTTGGATTTCAGTTTTCGAGCAGTCGGTATTTCTGTGTATGAAGTTGGGGGCTACTACCTCTTTAGGGACGACGACAAGGGCCTATGACAAAATATTTGGTTCAGTTTCGCTTTTCAGCCAATCGGTTTTACGTCACTTTTGCGTGGCAGACGACAACTTGTACCGTTTTGGATGGCTTCCGTTTGGGAAAGAATTTATTTTGATTGCATCTCTCTTCTTTGGCGATTAGTAATACCGATTTCTACTCCTGTGTATGTATCATTTCATGATTATGTTCCTTTTAGTTCAGTTGCTCATGCATGTTGGTCGATGTCGGTGGATCTGCATATCTTCTCTTGGGTAGATTGATCTATTTCCGACCGTTGCAGTTATTGCATATAACATTCCTTCTGTATCTTCAGCGATACAGCATCCATGAGTGATGGCTGGAGCTTTATATTTTTACTAGGCATTCTGTGGCTGAAAACAAGCGTTAAACGAGTTTTTACGGCCGTCAATAATGCGATAGGCCTCGGGCCTAAAAACTGACATTGGGCAGGTGATGTAAAATCCGACCTGAATGATGCAAAATCAGACTACTGGTGATATAAAATCCGACCATAGTGTTGGAGGCGTTTAAAATCCAACCATGGTGTTGTAAAATCCGAGCAGTTTGTAAACACAACTGAAAATTGTTTGGAAGACCCTGGAGACTAAAGCTCAGCTGGCTGTCCCATGTTTACTTACGAATACATAACCTGTGTTGCAGAGAGAGTTAAATGTTTCACAGTTGTGTAAACATCAAAATAATTTCGTAACTCGTCTTATGTCGCTTTGAGTGAAGAGATGTTAGATTTAAGAAAGACACACAGAGCGAGGGAGCGGCATCAGTAACACATGACAGCCATGTAGAATTCCAGTTTTAGGCCTACTTCCAATTTCAGAGAGAGTCGGTCTTGGCTACAAGGCTATAGATAACAGAGTAATGAATCTAGCTCTTTAAAACAAAGTCTTCGAAGACAATGAAGAATTCCAGCTGTTGTCTACTTCTGTTTCGGAGAAACAATCTATAGAGCCTACTACATGGCTACATTGATTGGGTTATGAATTAAATGCAATCTAAAAAATAAAACAAAACAAAAACTATTTTAATTCCCAAAACAGAGAGACAGAGAGAGAGGTGATCCATTATGAGCAGTCGATCGAGAATTAGCTGAGCAGCTAAAAACTTATTATGATGTGCCCGAACGATTATGTAGCGCCAGAACACGGTTTTATTATGAGCTATTTCGGTCGACCGGATTCCCGGTTTTATTTGCTGGTCGGATTTTTAGATCCAGGAAAATCGGTCGATTTTTACATCAATCTACCCTACTAGTTTGCTTATTTGCTTCATCAATACTCTGATCAGGTTATTTCTTTTGATTTACACTGTTGAGAGGGAGTCTTTTTTTTTAACCGCTTGTTTTTCCAGTTGATTCAACCGGCTATGATCTTTTTAGATTTTTCAGTACTGTTTGGTCCCGTTTTTTTGTTTTCCCAATTTTTAAAAAATTGTTCTTGAGGTTGGGTTTCACTATTGTAAATTCTGACTTGAATGCGTCATTTTTACTTGTGTGTTTGAAATTTTCTTCTTCTTTTTTTTTGGCAGATGATGGCGTTCATTTGTTTTTCTTTTTTTGACAGTGTCAATATTTTCCCCCCTTTAAGCAGCCGAAGTTTACTTTTACAGCCAGTTTGGCTCAAGAAATCGATTCTTTAATTACTGTTGTTATCTAGTCTCAGTATAAACACTTTCATTCTTGTCTTCTGTGATGGTTTTAGGATTAATTTTAGGTCGGTGTTTATACTCTTCCATAGTGTACTTCAGCAGTGTTTACAAATAGATAATTCGATAAGCAAGTTTTTCGTTGTTTTGTTTTTAAATGCCATTTAGTTGTAATGATCACATGTGTGCTTTCACCTTTTTTCGTTTATAGAACCGAAGTCTGTGTGTCGTGAATATAAATGAACATCACACATACTTGTACTACCATTAGAATATTGCTTCACATTGTGCACCCATTCTTTATTTTCATTCGTTTATCTTTTTTTTCTCACAAGAATTATCTTTTGTGCATCAGTGCCCAAGAAGCAGATGTGATGTTTTTAGTGCTGTTGGATATCATTAGCTTTAGAGACAGGTGATCTCTGTGTTGTTACTTTAATTTTGAGTGATATTTGCTGTGTTGGGGAAATGCAGCCTCATCCTACCTTCAGATTCTTTCTCCTCCAATAGAATACTTGACGTGTTCTGAATACATCTGCCTGATTGATGCGTTTCTTCATATGGTAGATACTTTAGCCTGATTGGATGGTTTGCTTAGGTTTTAGGCTTATTTGGTTTTATTTAGCCATCCGTTAGTTTGTTCGTGTGCGCAGAATTTTTATGACTGATTCCTTGTTGTTTTCATCTCACGAAGTCTTGCAGTGTTCGATTAGTAATTATAGTAAATGCTACCGACCTTCCACTTGCTAACCTCCCATCCACCCTGACACAAGAAAAATTCCGAACGTTCTGTGATTAGCTAGCATATCGAACTTACATATATAATTAAGACAATGCATTCGAACCCCAACCTCACAGCCCAAGCCACCCAATCCGTCTTTCTCATTCCGGGAAAAAAAGAAAACGAATCCTGTGGCTCAGCAGTCATCTTCAGTCAACTATGTTTGCCCGGTGAGGACAAGATTTATGCGGACAAAACAGGGGAGAGGGAGTAGGGAGGTGAACAATGGGAAGATGGATTGTGCACATCAACAAACGACTCGGTCACATTCAGACTTCACTCAGTTACAAGACTCAAAACGAAGACCTCTAAACACCAAGCCCAATGAACACTGAGAGCTCAAGGCCTTGAAGCACACACTGGGACACCTAGCAGATTCTGAATCTTCAACAGACAGGAGTAAAGGTTCTTCGATCATCACGGCTTTAAAGTTGATATCTGGATGGCTTTGGGAGTTGGATGTCTACAACACAACCAAATTTTATCAGAATTAATTACTGTTCCATTGTACCAGTCTTAAACCCCCCCCCCCCCCCCCCGCCACATACGACCCTCGTTGTCAACTTAACTAGGAACAGCAGAGACTGAACTAAACACAGAACTGATTGCACTGTTTGGCAGTGTGGACCCCCAGAAAAGGGCACCACCCTCTTCTCTTGCCACGCGGGTTAAACTCCACATGGAAGAGTTCTTCGGAACACGGTAACTTTGCAGAGCCGAGCTTTTATGTCACTTCCCGGTCTTTTTTTTACTTGCTGGCATGCCGCCCAGCGACTGTTGTGTGCCATTAGTGTTGTTGATGGTGCATGGAGTTCGAATCTACCCAACCCCCGTTTGCCAGCATTAATTGTGTGGACATACTTTGCACGTGCTTTGCCTTGGATGGTCTACCCACCGTGGTTATTGATGCACTTTTCTATTTTATTCAGGCTGCAGGCCTCTGTGTCTGTCTCTTTTTCTCTGTGTGTGAGTGTGTGTGTATAATGTGCGTGTGTATGTGTGCGTGCGCGCACGCGCGTGTGGGTGTATGTGTTTGTGTATTGTACGCACATTTTAAGTTGAGTGTTTTGCACTGCACACATATCCAAAGGGCCGTAATCAATAAATTCATGTCCACGTAATCGATCTTATAAATATTCGGTTGTATCTAATATATATATATATATATATATATATATATATTATATATATATATATATATATATGTTTGTGTTGCTTCTTTCATGTCGGGGCATGAAATATTAACGCTTTTCTTTTAGGGGTGGCATTATGGCTTGTTGCGTGTTTATGAGAAATTGAATTGCATAATTAAATGTAAGTTTAATATTTTAAAAATCATCCAAGAATCAGAGGTGAAATTTTCAAGCATGTTAGCGTGATTGAAAATATTACTACTAAGTAGAGATACTTGTTCGCTTACTGCACATTTGATCTGTCTGTGTCTACTCTAATGTTATATTCATGTTGAATTTTTGTATCATGCTTGCACTCACCATGGACTTAATTTGTTATTTTATTGGGAATGACATGACGGTACCGTGTTTGATTTTTAAGTGCACATTTGCATCATGCACTGCACTTAATTGTGCTACTGGTAAGTTTTCCTTCGTGTTGTGCAGCTTATGAATTGTGCCACATCAATTTTTCACTTGCAGCATCCAGCCCGTTTCCAGCCTTCCTGTTTCAGTTGCCTCGCTCTGTGTGTGTGTGTGTGTGTGTGTGTGTGTGTGTGTGTGTGTGTGTGTGTGTGTGTGTGTGTGTGTATTCATATTCGTTGTCAATCAACATTACACAAAAATCATTTTGTCAAGAGAAATCGTGACTGCAATGCAGTAAATGTGTACAATATTCAGATGCCAATAAGCATCTAACATAGTTCGTTACAGAAGTGCATGGGGAAAAAACACCTAAAGAATGCAAAGGAAAATACTATTAACGTTAAATTTACTTTTTAAAGTTATGTTAAGTTATTGGGAGCGCATGTGCTGCTGTTTTTAAACTATTTCAGACAACTGATGTGAGAAGCATGATTCAGGTTAAGTAGTTGATATTAGGCAAGTGCTGTACAAACTATAATTCGAGTTAAGTCATTAACATTAATTTTGTCGTTATTTTGTCGTTCCGCTCAACTTTAAAGCCGGGTTTCCAGTAAAGTTTGAGGGCTAGATAAGCATTACATATTTTAGCGGTGAAACAGTGACCTGCTGTTTGACTGCCTTTTCTACATTGGTATTGTACATCATGTAAGTCCCACTCACCCACAACATAATTATGTTACCTTGTTTTATTTTCCCCTGAAGCCAAAGATGCACTTTTCGATCAACTCAAAAAATGCGCAGGGCAAAAGACGCTGGGTCCACTTTAGGTCTAGGGTTGCCAGTGCCATTGGAGAGGATCTTTCTCTCAGTTAATCTGTCACACGAGTACTGATTGCAGAAAAAAAAGGAAAAGGTGGTCGATGAATAATTATAGCTCTGGTTTCCTTGGAAAAAAGGTCACAGGCAGAAAAGACAGGAAAATAGCCACGAGGGTATGATTTGAAAACCCCCCACCAGATAAACAAAAAATCCGGTTTAAGTCAGAACAAAAGAGCGTCCCCCCTCCCCGCAAATGAGGAAATTTCTAAATCGGACGTTTCCAAAGGTCCAGTTATGGAGATACCGTTCTTTGCGAAAATTGTTGGACTATAACGATGGAATAGTTGCACGTGGGATTGCTATGTAACATAGTCTTCCAGCCATCAAGCCATCACTGACAAGCTTCTGCGGTGTGCTTACACTATGTGCTTCTTTTCACCCACACCTGGTTTTTATTACACATTGTTGCTTGCATGTATGTTTGATAGGATAATTGGTCGTCTTCAGCATTAGGCTTCTCTCTCTCTCTCTCTCTCTCTCTCTCTCTCTCTCTCTCTCTCTCTCTCTCTCTCTCTCTCTCTCTCTCTCTCTCTCTCTCTCTCTTGTGCGTGCGCGCACGCGCGTGTGTGTGTGTGAACTATTCACAACAACAAAATTTCGAAGTTGGATGCACGTCCAATTTTACAATTGCCTTATACTCGTTGACGGAATCGAAAGTTATTTTACAATTAGATTATTTTGTTCAAGTAAATGCAAAACAGTGTCTAAAGTTGTTTTTTAAAAAAGTCCACAGCTGTATAATTTATCATTATATCGCCAGTTACTGTTTTCTTTTGGTAACTTTCAATATCGCCAGTTACTGTTTTCTTTTGGTAACTTTAAGTAACATTGAAATTGCAGAAAATAAGCCTGCTCTTTATGTTATGTAATGTTTAAGGGGGAACTATAATCAAGCCATTTTAGACTATAATCCAACCACATACTGTAATGCATTCAGGAAATAAGTAAGGTAGGTGGCTGAACCATTTTTTGGAATAAACTTTTTTTCTGAAAGCTTGTTTACTTTTTTTTTAAAGAAATAAAATCAGTGCAATAGATAGAAACAAAAAACCTGGTTACCGCCCTTTTTTCCAGAATGATGTATGTGGAAGGGAATGTATGTTAGTGTGCCTAACACGCTTTTTAATTTATTCGTTTCGTTATCATTATAGCATTGACACATAGGGTTATAAAATGTAAGTTCACCAAATAGGCTAAACGAATAAAGCAGAAATGGACAGGGAAAAGGAGGGAGTAGTCACAAGGAACAGGAAATAGTTTGTATAAAACTATTATACATTTTGTACTTGTTGTTTCGTTTGGAAAGTGTAAGCTTAACTCATTCTTTTTATTGTTGTTAAGATATGGGCATCTACATGTAATCCAGCAATGCTATAATTATAAACTCCGTTTCTCTGTTATGCTTGCCTACTGAAGAGCGTGTGGATTTTACCACGGTGGGTGTGCGCGTGCCCAGCCAATCACAACCTAGTCTGCTGCCCGTGACCCCACTGTCCCAGCAGCTGCCCACAGGGGCAAGGGTCAAGGTCGGCAAACCCCTGGACATGCGACAGAAGGCCATTCTGAACCACGCTTACAGCAATCCCCAGTGCCATCTGTCCAATGGTCAGTCTGATTGTGGTATGGTTTCTTAACTGTGTCAAAACCTGTAAACGGGCGTAGATTTCATGGCGAAAATGTGAGTATGTGAAAAACGTGTTTGTTGTAATAACTTATCTCGGTTTATCTAACTACAGCAATCAAATTGGTGCCATTTGACCAATGGTCAGTTTGCTCGTAGTTATGATATGATGTCCCAGTTGTGTCAAAATCCGTAATTTTGTGTGAATTTTAACACGTAAACTTCGTGTGTCTTTTTACTTATTTAACTTTGCTGCCTGTGTGTGGGTGTACCCGTGCGAGCGCGCACGCACGCTAGTGTGTGCATGCAAGCAACCATTTATGCATTCAGAATGCAGAGACTTGCGCTTGTGAGTGCAACAAACAGAATATGAGCAGAACAGACTGCAATAGTTCAGCAGAAACCTTCATTCATTTTATCATCATGCTTAAACAACATTTATTGTCTATCTATCTATCTATCTGTCCCGTAGTCTGCCGACCGTGGGGGCACCCTCAAAGACTCAACAACCAGTTCCCTCCATTCCTCTCTCTGTTCTGCCTTTCTCAGGGTTTTGTTGAGTTCTAGGCCTGTCCATTCGCTGATGTTATCCTCCCAGCTCTTCCTTGGGCTGCCTCTTCATTCCTCCTTGGACAGTGCCATTGCAAAACGTCTTTGCAAGTCCTTTGGGTCTTGTGACATGCCCATACCATTTAAGGGTTTTCGCTTTTTCACGATCGTTAGAAGGTTCTCATAGGGTCCAATGGTTTGCTTGGGTTCTGTTATGCACGCTTTCGTTGCTTATGTGGTCTTTGGTAGGAGATGCCAAGGAGTCTCCGAAAGCCCTCTCAAACTCCACTGCCTGTACTCTTCTCTCCAAATCTGCAGTCAGGGTCCATGATTCACAGGCATACAGAAATATGGATATGACAAGGGAGCGCATTAGTCTGATCTTGGAGATAAGTGAGATATTTTTATCTCTCCAGATGGTGTTTAGTTTTGACAAAGCTGTTATTGTCTGTGCAGTCCTGCGACGACTCCAAACACCAACATGGAGTAGGATTTCTTGTCAACAAGAAGAGGACTAACAGTGTCATCAGCTGTACCCCAATCTCAAGTAGACTGATCTCCATGCGTGTCGCAGCAAAACCACACAACATGACCATCATACAAGTCTATGCACCAACATCAGACTACGATGATGAAGCAATCGAGTGTTTCTACGAGGATTTGGAGAGCGCCATCAAATCAACTCCAAAGAAGGGACTTTCTCGTGATCCAGGGTGACTGGAATGCCAAGATCGGACCTGACGCTTATGACCAATGGCCGGGGACAATAGGCCGTTTGGGCGGGGGACGAAACCAACGACAGGTCTCAGATTTTTGGAATTCGCAAGCAGCCACAATCTTACTGTCGCCAACACCCTATACCCCCACAAGACATAAAGAAGAACGACGTGGCACTCACCAAATGGAAAGATACATACCAGATTTGACTACATCTTGGCCCCAAACGATTTAAGTCGGCATCAACAAAGCCCAGACAAGAAATTTCCCCCTGGCGCTGATATTGGCAGTGACCACGACCTAGTACTCATGACCCTACAGATCAAGCTGAAGACCAAGAACCAGAAGAGAATCCCCGTTTGCGGTTAAACATGGAAAAAGCTGAAGGACCCTGAAGTCGCTGAAATCTTTAAAGCTGAGATAGGGGGCAGATTTGCAGCATTGAATTTCCTCCAAGATGACATCAACAACCTCACTGAGACCTTCAGCAAGGGCCATTCAGGACAGCGCTGGGATCATTGGGAAAGAAAGGAAAAAGACCAACCGTGGGTTACCAACGATATCCTGGACCTGTGCGATCAACGTGGGGAAAGCTAAAGCCAGAGAAGAACAAAAACCCAGAAAGGGCCGAAGAGTATAGAACAGTCAACAGGTCAATCAAGAAGAAGATGACCGAGGCCATGGGGAAACTGGATGTCAGAACAATGCCCCAAAGGGTTTTGAGAAGGCAATGGCGAAAGGGACAGCAAGGAGGCGTACAGACCATCAAGGTACTAACCAAGTCCCAGCACCCAAAAGACCTCGTTATTGAAGACAAAGGGGGCCCGTCCTTACAGAGAGCGCCATTATCATGAAGAAAAGGACAGAATATTGCAGCGACCTGTACAACTACAAGCTGAAGGCTGATCCGAACAAACTTCAGGGAGCAAGATCCAGACCATCAGATCCCGAAAGCACACAGGTGCTAGAGGAAGAGGTAGAAGAAGCAGTAAGATCCTTGAAAGGAGGCAAGTCACCAGGGATTGACAACATCCCGGCTGAGCTCATCAAAAAACGGAGGGGGGCCCCGAGAGGGTCAAGGCATTAACAATCATTGCCAACGCATCTGGACCAGCAAAGAGTGGCTGAACAGTAGAACCCAATCCATCAAGGTTCCACTTCCAAGGAAAAGGGGGGACTTGAAAAGTGCCAAATTACAGAACAATCAGTCTGATAGCCATCCAAGCAAAGTTTTGCTACATTGCCCTTTAACAGACTGAAAACAAGAGAAGAAATCCTAAGAAGAACGAGGGTTAGGACAGGTGAAGATGTGAGCAGAGTTCAAAAATAGAAGCTGATAGAGAAGTATTAACATAACTACAGCTCACACACTCAGCTTCCAAACCTTTGGCGAGTGGGCAAGACTCTGTGGCAGTCATAGAGACATAACTTCGCGAGCCCTTTCAAGCATCCGGCGCGTATGACAGCTCCCAAGTGCGTCCATGGGTGGAGAAATCGGGGGTTTCTTCCGGACTTCTTGGATTCGTACAAGGCTGCCCGCTATCCCCGTTCTTTTCACGTGTTCCCGGAGAAAATCAAAAGAGGAGGACCTACCCTTTGACTTCAATTTGACCACAAATCACAAATAGGGAGGAAGGCCAGTCTGCAAATCTTCGTTCGCAGACGATATCGATCTATGGGCCGCAGTTGAAGAAGAACTCTGGATCTCACCACCAGCTGGGAAACATCAGCCAATGCCACGGTATGGAGATCAGCCGGAAAAGGGGCAAGATTTCCCAGTGAACAGTACTACACCAACCACTCCCCACCAGCATCAAGATGGGGTGGCGGACACTAGAGGGGGTAGAAACTTTCAAGTACCTTGGAGCAGTCATCACCAAAGAAGGTACGAGCACACAAGAGGTGAAGATCAGGGCTTGCTGTGGCCTCTCCTCCATGACTAAGCTGGCGAAAGTGTGGAGAAACCATTAACATCAGAACCCACACTAAGGGCAGACTCTACAAGGCACTCGTCACATCCATTGCCTTGTACAGCTGTGAAAGCATGGGGCACTTACTGCCGATCTAGAACGTCGAATTTTAAACCTTTGAGATGAAGTGCCTCAGGCGGATCCTGAACATCACCCACAGGACCGTAAAAAAAACCCAAAGACTACGTCTGGCAGCAGGGTCGAAGCACTGGCTGGCAAACAAGAACCATTGCTAGTACAGTCAAACGGAGGAAACTGAAATGGTTTGGCCACACAACAAGGCATAACAGCCTGTCAAAGACAGTCCTGCAGGGAATGGTGGAAGGAGCAAGGAGGCAGGGACGACCACGCAAAAGCTGGATATCCAACATCAAGGAGTGGACCGGCCTCACTGTACCAAACCTCCTGAAAGCAGCCCAGGACAGAACCATTTGGCGGTCCACTTGCAGCGTCCGTGCGGGTACCCCAACGGTCGTCCCGACCAAGGGATGAGTGAGAGTGAGAGTGAGTCCTGCATACTACTTCTGGCTTGGATCCCTGGTCTGATACAATGGCTCCCAGGTACTTGAAGCTTTGAACTGTTTCCAGCTTCTGGTCATTAACCCTGATATCAGTGCTAATGCCGTTGGTGTTATTAGTAATCAGTTTGGTCTTCTCTGCACTGATTTCCATGCCGTATGTTTTGGAGGCCTTATTCAAGTGTTTGTTAGGCTGGCAAGCTCTTTTTCTGATCCTGCTTTTCCCATCAATGTCATCTGCGAAGCGGGTTTTGTGATCGTTCTGCACCAATGCTGACTGATCCTTCATGATGTTCCAGTGCATCGCCATGATTCTCTCAAGGAAGATGTTGAAAAGAGTGGGTGAGAGTAGACAGCCCTGCCTTACTCCCAAATGTGTTCGAAACCATTCTCCAATGTTGTTGTTGTAGTACACTGCATGGTGGCCTCGCTGTACAGCTGTTTGGATGACTCTGGTCAGGTTTGCATTGATGCTGTACAAATTTCATGGTTGCCCACAAAGCTGCATGCAAAACCCTGTCAAGTGCCTTCTTAAAATCGATAAATTACGTGGTAAAAGTCTTGTTGATGTTGAGGGTACCGCTCACATAGTATTCTGAGGTTGAATATCTGTTTTGTTGTGCTGCGCCCTGCTCTGAAACCTGCTTGTTCCTCAGCAATGATGGTCTTTTGCTTGTGGCTTCAGTCTATTCAATATTATCTGCAGCATGACCTTGCTTGGGTGGCATATGAGGCTGATTGTGCGGTAATTATGGCATTGTTGTAGATTTTCCCTTTTTTGGGGAGGGTGATGATGAGTGACTGTGTCCATGGTGTTGGCCATTTTCCTGTCTGCCAGATCTTGTTGCAGAATTCTTTAGTGGGGGCTGATCATGGCTTCCCTCCAGCTTGGACCAACTCAGCTGGAATGTTGTCAGCCCCTGCTGACTTCCCCTTTTACAGCGATCTGACTGCTATTTCCACTTCTTTCGGAGGATAGGGTGACTGTCTGTGTCTTTGCTTTCGGGTACATTAAGGACTTCTGGATCTCCTGCGGTTCTATAGTTATACAGGTCGGAGCAGTATTTGTCCATCTGTTCAGAATATCCTGGTCGTCAGTGAGACACTTCCTTTTTTTTGTCTTGGATTTTTAAAACCCTTTTCCCTGTTTTGTGTAGTCAGGTCTTTCACCAGTGATATGCTTTCTTGCTATTGTTTTTCTTGATGTTCTCTTCAATGTTTGGCACTGTTCACCGATCCATTTCTCTTTTGCCTCCGTCATGGACTTCCTGTTTTCTTTTGTTGACTGTCCTTTATTGTTCTGCTCTTTCTTTTGTTTATTTTTTTTTTCTTCAACTCTCTACGCTTGTCGCATAGTTGTAGGATGTTAGGTGTGACCCATGGTTTTTTGACTGGTCGGTGTTTGCCAAGAAGCTCGCTTGCTGTTTCAGTCACTGCTGTATTGAAACTATTCGTCAGTGTATCTATGTCTGAGTCTATCACAGTGAGTGCTGCAAACTTTCCACCTATCCTTGCTTGAAAAATTTCTAATACCTCTGGGTATTAATTAATTAATTGTATTAATGATTAATCATCTGTCGACATACATTTTTTTGGCAATCAGATTTTTCTCGTTTTTTATCCTCATTTTTGTATACTTATAAATGATTCACATTGATATAATAACATGCTTTTTTCTGTGCAACCCCTATGTCTGCAGGTTCTATAGAGAAGTTAACGGCAGGCACCCGCCTGAACTCCTCCAGTGACGGAGCGCTGAATGACGTGGTGGTGACGCCGCCCAGGGGGCGGGCCATGAAGCACGCCATGAAGGACGCCAGCACACAGACTGTGGTCAGCTGCTTTGAAAAAATGAGGCGACAGACCTCGGTAGGTTGTTGTTGTCGTTGTGCGTTCCCCAGCTTTACACACTGGGGGTCACCCAGAACGTGCACTCCGACTCACTCATCCCACCTGGGAATCACTGTGAGATAGGAAGCACGCCGGATGGAAGTTTTCGTGTATGACTATTTTCAAGTACCTCGCCAAATAGGCAGCCATACTCCGACTTCAGAGGATTTTTTTCTCCTTTAAAAGAAGAGTGCAGGTTGTTATGTTAAGAGCTTGTCATGGCTGAAGGCAATCTCAACACAACATTTTACAACATAACAACATGTTAGTGTAGGCCTTGGCAATTAGCTGACATCAATAACTGACACAGCTTTTGGCCTGGGCCAGGCCTCGGTAGGTGTCCGTGCAGTCTGAGACTGGGGGGGGGGGGGGGGGGGGTAGTACAAACAAACAAACACCCACCAACTTGGTTCATGTGACTGATAGTGATAAGATAACTATGACATTTTGCTTGGTTATCTGAAGCCCGCGCTTAGAGCGTGCAAAAGATTTAGCCTCATATTCATGATAATATAGAGCTTTCATTAGTATCTTCGACAATTGGATTGCTGGTAAGTTGGTTAAATGTATATTGATTCTGGTCGGTTGATGTGTGGCTGATGGGCTGTTTGGTGGGGTTTTCTTGATTATTATGATAAGCCTATGTGTCTTTCTAAGAATGAGTTCTTTTATTTTTTCTTTCTTTTTTTCTATGTAGTTTTCTTTTCGGTTTTTTTCATTCTCTTTTTCCTCTTTCTTCCTGTCGTTGATTTGGACGTAGAAACAACCCTATCATTGCCTTTGTGGTCGTCTTGGCTTTAACACTTTCATTTTATTTTTCTCCTGTTCTTTGTCGGCCCTTTCCGTCAAATATGTTCTTTTTGTATGTTACATCTTCTAGCGTGTTTCAATAACTGACTCCAATGATCGATCTGTTCCACTGACGCTAACTAAAGTCGTCACCATTTGGGCAGGAGCCGATCGGGAGGGCCACCACTCCCCCCACCCCTGCCTCCACCTTGCCCCGGTCCATGTCCTGGAGACAGGAGGGAGAACCAGCCGTCATCGAGGTGGAGGTGACGCGGTTTTGAACCACCACCACCACCACCACCACCACCACCACACATCCACATCCCGTGTGGGCACCTATACCACGTGTCACCCACCATCACCGCAGTGCTGGACACTACTGACTACTTGTGTGATGCTTTCAAATTCCGCCCCTCAACGAAACTCAGATTGGTTTTTTGTTCTGCCTTGAGGAAACGAAGAGTGAGAGATTGTGACTTCAAAGACAAGGCTCATCCCACAGATACCGATATTTCACTGGCGCTGGTTATCTCACTAACTGCCGACATTTGATTGATTTCAACCTCAGTCTTGTAGATTTATATCAGCACTGTCACGTTTCAACCCGGCGCATGTACGACCTCCTACTATCGTTGGATGGAGGCTGTTACATTTTCAGTCTCCAAAAACGGGCTTCCTACTCTTACGACCTCAATATCCTCACGGAATTCTGCTGACTACAGTCTCAGTCTGTGGTGTACTCTCAGATCATAAACATGAAGATTTGTGGAGCTTGCTCAGGTCTGAAGATCGCTACCCCGCATACCCCTTGCTGTTGTCTCATTAGGCCATTGCTTGCTGGTCCTTGTCTTGCATTAAACATCTATTATATGGGATTCGTGTGGAAAAGGAGCGAAAGTTTCTGGGGATGTGACCTGCTGACGATCACAGAGGAAAGTCTTTTTGAATGGTCTGAAAGCTGCAAGTGGTGTTGACTCGTCCGCTGGTGAAAGTGCTCAATCCATGACAGGAGCGCTCTGCATACGTGTAATCATCACGTGGAGGAGTCTCTATCTCTGGCAAGAGATTATGAGACTTTTTAAAATTTATACTGTATCAATAGACTATAAACACACACACACACAGAGTTAATGATTGTAGAAATGTGGTTTTAATTGTTCTCAAGCCCTGTGCTATGATACATGGAGATCTGAAACCAAAAAGTTGGCAGAGAAGAGAGGTAAGGCCGAGAAGCTAAGAAGAATATGGAAGGGGAGTAACATTGGCTTCATAAAAAACCCCAACTGTCACAAGTGGTGTTTGCAATCGAGTGTCACACTGCAGAAAGAGTGATCATTCATTTGTGTCTTGTCTGTTTTCCGACCATCCTTTACTTCTTTCTGTGATACTGGAAGAACTCGTCAGACCTTCATGTTGGAAGTGTACCTCTGAACAGTATTGCTTTCTGGAGAAACGAGTCTTCTTTGCGCGTGTGGATGAAGTGAAGAAAGAGTTTTTGTGATGCTTCTGAACGGGAGATTGTCTTCTTTGCTGAATTGACAGAGCACCAGAGAGAATGATCATTGTCTGACTGTCCTGTGTCTTGTCAAATGAAAGGTCGACAGTTATCATTGCGTTTCTCATAACAGTGATTTGACTGCTGTTTATAATTTGGATGTCTGTTACATGTCTCAGCTTTTGCAGTTATTGTCAACGCTGTTTACTTTCACTTCAGCAAACTGTTCCATTTGAAACATAATCATTAGTCCATGTCTTCTTTCGCTAGCTTTGTGTCTTATGACAACGTTTAAAGGCTTTGATCCTGTTGTCTATAAACTATTTGTGTGTATTCGAGTGATAATTTATTGAATTTTATGTCCGTTTTGCCTGTAACGTTGATAGACATCAATGAAAACGCATGTAGGCTACATCGGTGTTGCAGCTGTGATTATTTTTTGGTTCTTTCATACTGTTGCGGGATTTGCATAATGCTGTACTTTTGCTATAATTATTCAGAGTCGTAGATAACAGTGGAACGTGGTCATTTTGCGTCTAGAGACACCGAACATGTGTGATTATAAGTAACTGTGTTGTTGTTTTTTTCATCGCTTGTTTGATTGGATTGAAAGTTTCCAGTGTTTTGACCTGTTCATTCCTTTGACCAATAAAGTCAAAGATACAATGAAAAAACACCTTTTTCCCTATCCACAATCATAACCATTGATCAAACATTAAGTTCTCGTACTTCCTACATCACCATTCAATGCAATAAATGTTTTAATGATGAAACATTCACGAATGAATAAATCAGGCGGGTATGCGCATATTGCTATGCTGTTTTTGATCGTAATTATCTTGATCTCGGGATTTTGTTCATACTGATAATAATAATCAAGCCAATGAGTAGATCAAGCTTTGGCTAGAGAGTCTATGCATATAAGTGTCGCAGCTTAACACGATCACGTCGTTACAGCATTTGGTCATTTTATAATGTGACAAACCATTAGCATGCAGTTGTTCTTGAGAGCAACATGAGCAAGTCATCAGTCATGTTGTACCGTCTGTTTGTGTCAGCGATGTTTGTGTTCTATGTAGGAAAAAGTGTGGTATCCCTGGAGGTAAACCATTGTTTGTCAGCTTTAGATAGAATTGTTAACGCTCTAGACTGACCGCAAAACTGGAAAAATCTGCATCGAGCTACTTTTAGAGTTTATCACACTCATTCAAGACAGCGGGAAGAAGACAAATGTAAATAATAATTATTGTCGTGATTATCATTCTGTGCCCTGATTGACTGACGTAAGATACACAAAAGTTGAAAACCTACCGTTGATTTCATGAACGTTGCTATTTTTTTGTTTTTGGAGTTAGTTCTGTACTTATAAGTTATTGCATTGCAACGAGCTTGGCTACTTTTGTGGCTACATCTTCTAAGTATGTTTTCACTTTGTTTCCATATGATTATATTACGTTACATTACATTGAAACCATCGAAATGCCTAGAAAAAAACAACTGGCATGGAGGTTACAGAAAACAGTTGGCAGTGTGTTGTTGTGGCTGTTGTTGACACGTTCCCTACCAAGCACCCTGGCCTCATCCAGAAGAATAAGTATGCACTTTTGGCTCTTTCACCACACCTGGAAAGACTGTGTAAGTCCACTTTTGATGAGAAGGTTGCTTGTAAAACCATTTTGCAGGCAGCCATACTCTTAACTTGTAAACCCATTTGCAGGCAGCCATACTCTTAACTGCGGAGGATTTTTTTTTCTCTCATTCAATAGAGAACACAAGTTATTGTGCTGAGAGCCTACCGTGGATACCAGACAATCCCCACGTACTATTTCAACGCAGAACAATAGTTTAATGTAAGACCTTGGCAGTGTGCTAACAATCACCAGAAACAAACGAAAGCCTTTGTTTGGCCTGGGCCAAACAGATAGTGATTCCCCTAAGAGCACTGTAAGAGTGTTGGGGTCTGCGTCAGTCCCTTTGGTTTTGCTGCCTGTGTTGTTGTGTAAGATTGTCTCCAATTAGAGCTTAGTAGGGACTGGAGGAAACATCAGCATGGTGATTAGCTGTACACATTTTTAAAAAATCTAGATTGCTATGATGTTATGATAGATCTTGTGGGAGAAATTAGTGAGTTGCTACTGTTGTTGTTACTGTTGTTGATAATGTTTCTGTTGCTGTTGTTCATTCTTTTGTTTGTGGTTGTTTTGTTTCTTGTTTGTAGTTTTCCTCAACTGCGCCAGAAAAGGCTTTCATATCCACATGCCCAAATTATTGCAGTACTAGGCATCTCTCTCTCTCTCTCTCTCTCTCTCTCTCTCTCTCTCTCTCTCTCTCTCTCTCTCTCTCTCTCCTCTTTCTCGCTCTCTCTCTCTCTCTCTCTCTCTCTCTTCTCTCTCTCTCTCTCCTCTCCCCTCTCTCTCTCTCTCTCTCTCTCGCTCTTTCTCGCTCTCTTTCTCTCTCTCAATATTTGTATATATTGCTTAGACCATGGGGATAAGTAAAAACTGAACAATATATATTTTTAGACATTCAAATGTAATCATTAGTAATGTTTTGGGGTGTGTTTTTTCTAAACAAGAAAGATGGCGTATATCAGTGAGGGAGAGAGTGGGGAAAGTGTGTGTGTGTGTGTGTGTGTGTGTGTGTGTGTGTGTGCGTGCGTGCGTGCATGCATGCATGCATGCATGCATGCGTATAGGTGGATAGATACATGCGTGTGTGAATAAACCACGATTTGTTGTACGTTGTTCTTAGCAAATTGATGTTGGCTTTTAAACATTATTTTTGGTTGATACTTCGATAGGTTCTCTGCCAGTTTAATGTATGAATATGCCATGTATATCTCCACTTTTGTGCAAAAAATGCCATTAGTGTAAACATTTTCTTACTGTGATGCGCTTCGGTGTGAATATAATTATTTGATCATAATCGTGAGCATATCATATCAGGATTTACTGAAGTTCATCGGTCCGGTAATATTTACACACTTGGTATTTTGAACCACATCAATTTTATCGTGTGTAGATATAGATTCATTTTGCGGTGTCATTATTGTAAAGGCTTAAAGGACTCCAAATAACAATCGCTCGTTTTATGAATGTAAAATGTAGCTTAATTGTATATTTTGAGACTTTTAAAAGAAACTTGACAACATTCACACGAATTCTTTAATGTCTTGTTAAGTTGTATTGTATGTTAGTATTTTTTTTTTTATTTGAGGAGAAATCATTGAGAGGTATTGCATTGCCTCACGATCGTTTATGATAACCTTGTTCATTGTTATTTTTCACTTTTATCAATATGACCCGATACTGAAGTATGCAAACAAATCTAATGTCGATAGTTTCTGTCCCATTCGTATAATATAAAAACAGCGTTGTAGGCGTTGCCATTCTTATTTTATGTGATGTGTATTTTTGTAGAGATTAAAAGAGGCAGGACATTTATAGGCACACGTTTGTGTTTTATTGTTTTCTTAGCTGTTTCGTATCGAGAACTAAATTATGCTATGACACGATTGTTCTGTTTGGGGGGAATAAATACTTGAGAAAAAGAAAACAACCCTGCTGTGAGTGTTTTATCTTGGTCAGCTTCTTGTCAGCGACTGTTTTGCTTGCGTTGAAGTTTGATTGCCAATTTTTATAGCCGATACTTTTCGACTTGCCTTGGTTTCTTCAGTTTCTGTGGCACCGGGCAAAAGCCTTGCAAAAACGTTTTGCAGTGATGAGCGACCATAATTATTACTGTTTAAGTACAGTCTCCATCTATTATGGGAGTCTGCGGTTTCTTATCTAAAGAACACACACACACACACACCTCTCTCTCTCTCTCTCTCTCTCTCCTTTCTCCCGACCTCTCTCTCTGTCTCTCCCTCTCTTACAAATCATTATGTTACTACATAATTATCAGCTTCAGGTCTTCTGGCCTTGTAAAGACAGTCTTGCAGGAACCACAAGCCCAGGAGGAGAGACCGACAGGGGCAGCATCAAGTTTCTGCATGGCTTCAGCATGTACAGTATACCACAGCAGATTTCTCTGCGTGAAATTCGGGCTGCTCTCCTCAGGGAGAGCGCGTCGCCACAAGAGCAGCGCCACTCATTTTCGTTTTTTTCTTTTCTTGTCTGCATGTGCATTTACTTCCTTATCAGAGTGGCTTTTTTTTCAAAATGTTTGAGTAGCATTGCTTTAAAGTATCGTTTGACCCCTATATTTAGTTCAGTAAGTTTATTATTCTATGTTTAAAAAAAGTCCAAATGTTTTTTTCCATTGGCTTTTTGTTTGGTTGTGTGTGTGTGTGTGTGTGTGTGTGTGTGTGTGTGATTTTTTTTTTTTTTTTTTTTTGGGGGGGGGTACTTGCTGTTGTCATTTTATCTGTGGCACTTGTCCACCTGTCACAGACCGGCATTTTAACGGTTGCGGGTTTGAATCCCCAAATTGCAACAGAGACAGGTAGAAATGTTACTGCCCATCTTGACGTGGTATCGTTCTGGTGGCAGCAGTGTAGTGATCAGCAGAACCTTCCCGGTCTTGTTCATCTATTTATGTGTATGCTTTTTTGTATTATTGTGCAAAAAGCTTTACTTTTTTTTTTTTTTTACTTAACTAAAATAATGTTACCTAACTAAACCCAGGAAGACCACAAATTATACTACAGTGGAAAACAGGATAAACATGAACACGGCGTGGGGTTTCTCGTTCACAAAGACACCGTGAACACCGTCATGAGCTGTCAGCCTGTGTCCAGCAGACTTATTACCATCCGCCTGAGAGCAACCCCCTTTAACATAACTGTAGTACAGGCATACGCCCCTACATCAGACTGCACAGATGAAGCCATAGAAGAATTTTATGACCAGCTACAAGAGGTTCTGAATCAAACTCCCAAGAAAGACATCCTCGTTGTGCAAGGTGACTGGAACGCCAAGGTAGGAGAAGATGCATGGAAAGATTGGGAGGGCGTTTGTGGGCCACATTGTAATAACCAATCAAATGAAAGAGGCTTGAGACTCCTGGAGTTTGCCAGTAACAATCACCTCCAGCTAGTGAATACACTTGGCCCACACAAGAAATCCAGAAAATGGACATGGCATAGCCCAAATGGAGAACACCACAACCAAATAGATTACATCATGGTGAAAAGACGGTTTCAGTCTAGCGTTAACATCGCACAGACACGAAGTTTTCCAGGAGCAGACATAGGGAGTGATCATGATCTTGTGATGATGACTTTCCGACTACGTCTAAATAAAATCCACAAGCGGAACAACATCAGCATCAAATTTGACCTCGAGAAGCTGAAGGACCCAGAGGTATTAGAAATTTTTCAAGCAAGGATAGGTGGAAAGTTTGCAGCACTCACTGTGATAGACTCAGACATAGATACACTGACGAATAGTTTCAATACAGCAGTGACTGAAACAGCAAGCGAGCTTCTTGGCAAACACCGACCAGTCAAAAAACCATGGGTCACACCTAACATCCTACAACTATGCGACAAGCGTAGAGAGTTGAAGAAAAAGAAAAATGAAACAAAAGAAAGAGCAGAACAATATAGGGCAGTCAACAGAAGAATCAGGAAGTCCATGACGGAGGCAAAAGAGAAATGGATCGGTGAACAGTGCCAAGACATTGAAGAGAACATCAAGAAAAACAATAGCAAGAAAGCATATCAGCTGGTGAAAGACCTGACTAGCACAAAACAGGGAAAAGGTTTAACAATCCAAGACAAAAATGGGAAGTGTCTCACTGACGACCAGGATATTCTGAACAGATGGACAGAATACTGATTCGACCTGTATAACTATAGAACCGCAGGAGATCCAGAAGTCCTTAATGTACCCGCAAGCAAAGACACAGACAGTCACCCTATCCTCCGAGAAGAAGTGGAAACAGCAGTCAGATCGCTGAAAAAGGGAAAGTCAGCAGGGGCTGACAACATTCCAGCTGAGTTGGTTCAAGCTGGAGGGGAAGCCATGATCAGGCCCTACTAAGAATCTGCAACACGATCTGGCAGACAGGAAAATGGCCAACACCATGGACACAGTCACTCATCATCACCCTCCCCAAGAAAGGAAATCTACAACAATGCCATAATTACCGCACAATCAGCCTCATATGCCACCCAAGCAAGGTCATGCTGCAGATAATATTGAATAGACTGAAGCCACAAGCAGAGACCATCATTGCTGAGGAACAAGCAGGTTTCAGAGCAGGGCGCAGCACAACAGAACAGATATTCAACCTCAGAATACTATGTGAGCGGTACCTTCAACATCAACAAGACCTTTACCACGTATTATTTATCGACTTTAAGAAGGCATTTGACAGGGTTTTGCATGCAGCTTTGTGGGCAACCATGAATTTGTACAGCATCAATGCAAACCTGATCAGAGTCATCAAACAGCTGTACAGCGAGGCCACCAGTGCAGTGTACTACAACAACAACATTGGAGAATGGTTTCGAACAACAGTTGGAGTAAGGCAGGGCTGTCTACTCTCACCCACTCTTTTCAACATCTTCCTTGAGAGAATCATGGCTGATGCACTGGAACATCATGAAGGATCAGTCAGCATTGGTGGCAGAACGATCACAAACCTCCGCTTCGCAGATGACATTGATGGAATAGCAGGATCAGAAAAAGAGCTTGCCAGCCTAACAGAACACTTGAATAAGGCCTCCAAAACATACGGCATGGAAATCAGTGCAGAGAAGACCAAACTGATGACTAATAACACCAACGGCATTAGCACTGATATCAGGGTTAATGACCAGAAGCTGGAAACAGTTCAAAGCTTCAAGTACCTGGGAGCCATTGTATCAGACCAGGGATCCAAGCCAGAAGTAGTATGCAGGACTGCACAGACAATAACAGCTTTGTCAAAACTAAACACCATCTGGAGAGATAAAAAATATCTCACTTATCTCCAAGATCAGGCTAATGCGCTCCCTTGTCATATCCATATTTCTGTATGCCTGTGAATCATGGACCCTGACTGCAGATTTGGAGAGAAAAGTACATGCGGTGGAGATGAGATGCTTTCAGAGACTCCTTGGCATCTCCTACAAAGACCACATAAGCAACGAAAGCGTGCATAACAGAATCCAGCAAACCATTGGACCCTATGAGAACCTTCTAACGATCGTGAAAAAACGTTAACTTAAATGGTATGGGCACATCACAAGATCCAAAGGACTTGCAAAGACAGTTTTACAAGGCACTGTCCAAGGAGGAAGAAGAAGAGGCAGACCAAGGAAGAGCTGGGAGGATAACATCAGCGAATGGACAGGCCTAGAACTCAACAAAACCCTGAGAAAGGCAGAACAGAGAGAGGAATGGAGGGAACTGGTTGTTGAGTCTTTGAGGGTGCCCCCACGGTCGGCAGACTACGGGACAGATAGAATAGATAGATAGATATAACTAAATTTTACCTCGCCCGTAACTCTTTGATAATTTGTTCAGGGGTACTGCACTACGCTTTTCTGTGTCTTGGGTATGTTGAAGCTACTTTAAAAAAAAAATCTTTGCAACCCATTAGGGTTGTCCCTGTCCACCCATCTACCCACATCTCACAGTTTTTATGTGTGCTAAATCTATTACTTTTAGCGAGCTCTTTTGTCTGTCTTTTTTTTTTTACCTTGCGTAATTTGTGACTTTATAGTATTTTGTGCGTTCGTGTACGGATCTATTGCATGTACGACTTTGCGACTAGTTTTAATGAAATTTTCATCACTTCGATTTATTTTCTCTCTCTCTGTGATATTTATGTTATTCTTTTTATTTTGAGGATGATGGTATAAGCACTGTTTTTGCTGTAGTCCAAGTGTCTCATTTTCATTTCCCACATGGTGGAAAGTATTGTAGTAGTACAAGTCTTCACATGAGGAACATTTTAGTAGATGTGCCCCACATCCACACAAGATGAAGGGCACTGTTGTAGATGTGCCCCACATTCACACACAAAGGGCACTGTAGCATTAATGCCCCACATTCACACAACATGAAGGGCATTGTTGTAGAAGTGCCCCACATGCTCACACAAAGGCCACAGTGGTAGAAGTGCCCCACACTCACACAAAGGCCATAGTAGTAGAAGTTCCCCACACTCACACAAAGGCCATAGTAGTAGAAGTGCCCCACACCCACACACAAAGGCCATAGTAGAAGTGCCCCACATTCACACACAAAGGACATAGTAGTAGAAGTGCCCCACACTCACACACAAAGCCCACAGTCGTAGAAATGCCCCTCACACACACAAAGGCCATAGAAGTAGAAGTGCCCCACATTCACACACAAAGGCCATAGTAGTAGAAGTGCCCCACATTCACACACAAAGGCCGTAGTAGTAGAAGTGCCCCACATTCACACACAAAGGACATAGTAGTAGAAGTGTCCCACATTCACACACAAAGGGCACTGTAGAAGTGCCCCATTCACACTCAAAGGGCATTGTATTACAAGTGCCCCACATTCACACACAAAGGGCACTGATGTGCCCCCACACAAGCAAAAGTGGGGGCACTGTGCAAGAGTTAGAGCACACGGGATATTTTAAAAAGCACACACACACCAGCTTAAGTATACATATCAGTAGATTTTATTCACAAGTTTTGCAAAAGAACATACATTTGATAAGATTGTAGAAATAATCTTTCAGAGGTATATAATTATTAAGGAGATAAAAAAGGAAAAATAGTTTAAAAGCAAAATTATTTTCAAAAACTTGAGCTAATGAAAACACTAATTAAAAAAATTAAACAGCACTATCTTACAAAAGTCTAAAAATTGATGAATAGAATTTGAACAAATAAAAACAAAACAACAAAAAACCCGGCATTATTCTAAAATAAAACTTTAGTTTGGTGATAGTAAGGTTTGAAAGTTGCAGCAGTGCTCACCAGAAAATAAGCTAAATGGAACTAAAACTCAGTTAACTGCAACAGCTGGAAAGATAGCAAAGTTGTTTTTTAAAAATATTTTTTTCATGTTGATTGTTCATGGCACTATTTTTATCAATTATTATTCATAGAGTGTGTCCTATATGTATGAATATAAGTGAGCTTGCATGATATATTCATCTCAAAGAAGTAGAAATCAGCTTGGCAATACTTTTGTTCACTGGATGGAATAAGGTACCCAAATCTAAATGCAAATGGAAGTGACCCTGAATGAAAGACTTAAATTGAATAGTTTGAATTCTGTTTGAAAGATTAGAACAAGCTTCAGCTACTATTTGAAAACAAAGAGATCGTGGTGATGAACTTTCAAAACAAGGCCATGTCAGACAGCAACAACGTTCAGCTGTCTCTTGATTCAACTCATGAGATTCTTTGAATTTCAAACTTTCAGATTTGTCTGTCATTTTGATGTGTGCCTGTGTTACTTAACTTGTGTATCATCAAAATTGTTTTTGTGAAATTTCCTATGTGAGCCTTAAGCAATTTGCAACCAGTAAAGTACAGTTTGTATCTTTCCACACTGATGGCTTTATATCATTTAAAAAACCCACCAAAAAACCCCTGACGTTAACTGTCAAATCACAGCAGTAAGCATAGTTTTTGTAACTATCTTTTAAAAAAACAAACCCATAGTAAAATATATGATATGGCCTCAATAAAATCAGCACCACAAAAAACTGACGACAGATACTTTCAAGGCGGAACAAGAACCGAGTTAAGAGACTGAAAAGGCACATTTCATGAGTACTTTCACAATCTCATTATCAGTCAAGATCAACAGCATAACATCTTTCAAAATCTCATTGTCAGTTGTGATATCTTTCAAACTCCAGTCCTAACCCCTTAATAATTACAGGCCTTTGACTTTGTGGCTTTTTTGGGGCCAAAATTCCTGTATAATTCTTACCCTGTCTGTTTACAACAAATCTTGAAAATACACCAAAACCTAAGCTCATTTTAATCACCCAGTTTTTATGCGAGTCAAAGTAAAGATACCAGCATATCTTGTCTAGTTCAAACAATCCAGCATCCCTGAAGTCAGAATGCAGCTACTTTCATGGTGAGCAAAAATGATCGCATACACAAAATCTCACCCTTGAACCTTGCAGCTCTAGCCCAGGGAAAAAAAACCAAAGAACAAAAATATTAGAGCAGCTTGTTGCCTTGGAAGAAAGGCATGATTTTCTGGTAAAACTAGTTTCAAAGGTGTTGAAAAGTATCATCAAAGTTCCGATGCTTGGCACAATGCCCGAATACTCCTGTACGCCAGACCACCAAATCTTCAATGTATGGGATTTAATATTTGGTATCAGGATGCATCAAACTTTGACAAACTTTTATCTTATTGCAAGAAAGGGATTGCATTGTAAAATAAACCAAATAATGAAGGAATGGTAAAATAATATGGCGGAACACACACACATGTACATATATAAACGTTCAGCATTTACAAGTGATCTGGACACACACATAAAAAGACAATGGCCCGACAGACCTCAACACTTGACCCCTTCAACAAGTAATATATTGCATGTTTCCACTTTTATTGATTCCCCTGTGGGATGCCAGGGGGCCCATCAGTATAAAAAGTATCCCCACATTCTGGAAGTTCTGTGCAGAGATTTCTTTTCTATCACTCTCTTTGTTTCTGCCTTGTTCCTTTTCTTCCTGTCACCTCCTTCTTGTCTATTTTCTGCCTTCTTGGCCCATTTTCCTACCTTTTCTCCAGAAAGACTTAAAGATAAAAATTCTCTCTTATAGCATCTCTTATGCCAAAGTCAGATGCGCTGGGCCTGGCTTGTCAGGCGCTTAATGGCAGCATGACCCATTTTCACTCATATTACAGACAAGAACAGTTGCTGTCTGAGCATTTGACGAAGAAGAAGACTTTTACTGATTAACTGATAAAACAAAGGAGGTTCTACAGAGGAGAACACAGATGCAGATCATTTCCATACAAGTATACTTACAGTATAAAATTAACCCCATAGGGATAGGACACTGCTTGTTCAAATTTTTTCACCTGGCTAAATGCTTTCATTACCAACAGACTGAGTATTGCCATGCAATCGATTTGTGAAAACCCTGCACAGGTCAATATGTATACTATGCACAAAATGTTGAGGACTATTTACAAACGGTAGAATTTCTTGAAAAAAAAAACCTAACAAAAATCATCCTGCAAAACAGAAAGGAATGAACAGTGACTTTTAATTTAACTTCTGCAGGTGCATCACATCACCGAACGGAAAAAGAATGCAGAAAATCTGTCCCCAAAGAAAGCAGGATGCTAAAGGTTGATAATCAATTAGAGGTACATCCTAGAAAATTGAGATCATAACTCGAGTTCTGTTGCTGAACTTGAAGCACACTATTTTTTCTTTTATAAAACTTTTTCACAATATCTACTTTTTGTGCATAGTGTACATACCACATTCAATGTTATCAAATCAATCAAATATAAAAAGAAAATAATCAAATTTTATTCAACAAATCCTTTATCTGCCCCTATCCTTCCTAACTTGTTCCACAACTCTGCAGACTATACCTCAGCTGTTGCTGCAAACTCTACACATTTTTCAGGTGTAAGAATGCATTGCGGTACTGTTCACATTTATACATGTAAGACGGATAAAATCTTTTAAAATCTAACTTTAGTGGAAAACCCCCCACAGAAATCCCATTCTTCAAAAGGTGTAGCAGTTCTGAACAGAAGCACAATCACTCTTTCAACATATAATGCTGTGGACTGAAAAGTATGGCCAATGTGCATCAACTGTAAGTCAAACTGGGCAGTTTACTTCCTGTACTGAAACAACTGGAGCAGTAGCAGCACACACAGCAACCCTATAGCCCCCTCCATTTCATCTAAAATGATGTTGGGCATTAGGAAAACACAAGCAGGAAAAGTTGTTTGGTAGACCACCATGTTATTTAAAGAGAAAAAAAAATGCCCAAAAGAACATACAAAAAACCCCACCAACCCCTAAAAAACAAGCTTCTGCAAGAGTAGCCCCCCCCCCCCCCCCCCCCTTAAATTTGTTTACTTACTCTGTAGAATAAAAACCAGCACCCTTACGTGTCCTTCAAAAGTAAAGTAGGGTCACTGGAAGATTCTCTAGGCTGATTACATCTGTAGCTGATTGGAAGATTTTTCAGACTGATTAGATTCTGCAGTTGGATTCTCTGCACTGTTTAGATTCTTCTCTTCCCCCTCACAACAAACGCTTTACATATAAAAATACCAACAGTGACAGTTCAACACAGCAAAGACCCGATACAAAGTGTTGCTTGCTGAAATTGTCACCGTGATCGCAGAGAAACCCACTCCATACACAGTTCTTTTTTTCCTTATGGATTGACCCCCTTAACAATGGCTAGAGGCCAAGCCAGTCAGAATCAATTTTGCTGTCCTGAACTGCAAATCGATCCAGACCTACAAGGATCAACATCTTTCATTTTCACACTATCAGCATTGAATGCAACACTACCCTGTCCAGGTCAACATTTTTCATCAGAGATTTTTTTTGTTTGGAGTGTGTGAACTTCGCAGTGCAAGAACTGTTGTGAAGACCAGGTCCGTCTGGAGTCCTCTTCAGCAGGTGGGTTTCTCTCAGAGGATCGAAGTCGCCATGTGAAAGCACCCTTGCAAACCCTTATCCCTGAAACTGGTCCACTGCCAGAGACTGCCTCCTTCTGTCTTGAAGATTTAACAACTGATTTTCGTGGATTTCATGTTGTCAAACCCCATCCCCCTTCACACATTGTCAATTGTCATCAACCCCATCGTTGTTCACATACAGTGTCTATCAATTGTCATATTATGTTATTGTCAAGCCCATCATGGTTCACACACACTGTAAATTGTTACAGACTGTAACATATAAGCAGCTCTGATGAGGGCAGATGAGTCTTATCAACAACAAAACAGATGGACGTTTGGATGAACTTTCCACATTCATTCTGAAGAGTCCTGAACCTCTGTGAGAAGATAACAACGGTCTAGTTCTGTATATCACTTTTCTGGGGTTGATAGTCACACCTCAGAATGGGAGAGGTCGCCATGTTCCATGGAGCTGGGTTTGTAGATGGGGCCGGGTTTATCCGTCAAGGACAGGACGCAGTCAGGATCTTCCATTCCCAGGGCAGCGTAGTAGCGCTTTCTGTCTTCTGGCAGCCTGGGTCCCCATTCTGGAGAAGGTTTCAGCAGGAAGGTGATCCTCTGTACACACACACAGACCAGATTCTCAGTTTTCATCACTGCACTGTCATAATGGCACCTTTCCATTTTCTTTGACATAATTTACATTAGAGAACATTATCTGTTAGTGTTCAGCTACAAGTACATCAGCATTAAGAAAACATTCACTTAACACTTTTAAGTGTTTACATACACACCAAGAAGGAACAAAAGGGTGGCACTGCATGCACTGTGTTCTCCCCAGAAGGAAGCGTGTTTCAACGTAAGTGGTATGCTAATCTTCCTTCTTCTTTCCTCCCTATGCCCCTCTTCAGTCCTTGGGGCACAGCACTTAATGCATTGTGTCCTGAGCAAAATGAATATCATGGAATCCAGCCCTCTTCAGAACAGAGGCTCCTTGCATCATCCATATCACTAGCTATATCCTTAAACTGTACTTCAAAATAAGGAGGAGTTCAAGATAAGACTGTGACAGAAAGTGGTAGACAACACCACATCATACACTGCTCAGGATAAGACTGACAGAAAGTGGTAGACAACACCACACCATACACTGCTCAGGATAAGACTGTGACAGAAAGTGGTAGACAACACCACATCATACACTGCTCAGCATAAGACTGACAGAAAGTGGTAGACAACACCACATCATATACTGCTCAGGATAAGACTGTGACAGAAGTGGTAGACAACACCACACCATACACTGCTCAGGATAAGACTGACAGAAGTGGTAGACAACACCATACAATTCTATCTCTTTACCTGACGGAGGCTGCCCTCAGTGACGGCGATCTTGTAGATGGCGTAGGCAGGGATGGGGATCATGGAGCAGACGCCAATGCTCCAGCCCATGGCGATGGCCCACTTTGGGTAGTGGTAGTCCCCGTAGGTCACGGGACCCAGGGTCACCACGCTGAACAGCCAGATGAACTGAAAACAAACCATCAGTCTCTTGGTTACTACAACACCATCCTTTTTGGTATTTCTTAACAATATGTATACATCATCCTTACAAGTATGCCTCTGGATATATTTTTGGATCACTTCCAAGTTTAGGGTATGTTTGTAGAGGTGTATTCTCCTTTTAGTCAATTTGCTGGGGGTGGGGGGTGGGGTGAGCAAAAAGGAAAGAATCCAACTGAAACTATCTAATTTTTTTTTTTCAAATGCTTACAAATACTATAGCATTACTCTCAATATGGCCCTACAAAAGACATCTGAATAATAAACACTACTTGTTAGCATTACCAACTGAAACTGTCTAAAAATTCTCTTTTTTTTTTAATGCTTACAAAAATTATAGTATTACTCTCAATATGCCTTACAAAAGACATCTAAACTGTTATCACCAAACTTGCAGAATTGTCATTTCAAAATTTGATAACTGCTTTATTAGTTTAGCTCTGTGAGTGCAAGACGGATGCACTATAGGGAAAAGATACAGTCCTGTTCATACAGTCCTGTTCAGAGTCCTTGGTTTAAACATTAGTTTATTCAATACAAACACAACAGAAGCAAACAATAATATAGCAGGGAAAAGGCCTCAAGCTGCAGCCTATTTTAAATGCTATCCCATAATCCTTCCTTTTATTATAATTTGAACCCAAACTTATTCCACATCTATTCTGAGCAGGTATTAAATTATTCTAGTGAACAGTGGCGACCACTACCCACACCCATTACACACCTATGCTCACTCACAGAACCACTCTTCTCCCACCCACCACCCCCCTCCCCCAATAAGCAATGCACACACAAATATATACACATGTTAAAAAATAAGATGCATTGATCAGGTTTTGTTCTACAGGACACAAAGCGGCACTGACCAGGATCAAGGCAGGGGTGACAAACTTCCACATGATGGTCCAAATCGTGCGGTGAGGCTCAAAGCCAATCATCAGAGCTATATCCTTGAAGAAGCGATCCAGACCTGAAAAAGCACAAAAAGCAACGTTAAGAGCTCCACCCTTGCAGAGTGCATCTAGACTTAAAAATAACAAGAATAAATGTACTCAAAAATACAAAGACTGAAAAATGACAAACTTGATAACCCATCTCCTGGAAGAATCGATCTATACAGAAAAACGGCAGGAACAAAATCTAAGAGCTCTTTCTCTTATATATTGACCCAGTCTTGCAAAATGACAGAAACAATGCCAAGAACTCTAACCCAGAAGAATCAATCCTAACCGGAGAAGTCATGCATATAAAATCAGATTTATATGTTAGAAGAAGAGGATGTGATAAATCAAAGAACAAAAGTAAAAGCTACGCCACTGAAGAACTGGTCTAGTCATGAACAATAATGATAGGGACTAGTACTGAAACATGACACTGACGAAAATTTGGATGGCTCTCTTTAAAGCCCCAAAAATAAATAAGAACAGAATTTCCTTTTTTCCCAACAAAGTTAGCAAAAGAAGTTCAATCAAAACTTGTCAGTAAAACCATCTGTTCTTGGTAACTAAATACTTGTTAATAAAAAAAATTCCCAGATTTTTTATAAAATTGGCATCAAGTGCATATAAACATGGGAACCCCTTAAAAAAAAACAACAGCAAATGTTTTTAAACGTGAATTGTAACATTCAAAAACTTGCCTATCACAAGTACAATACAAACAAAAAATTTTTTGGTTTTTTTGGTGGGGTGACATTTGTTCCTTGGCTACAGAGAGACCAGAGGTTCACCAATGGTGTGATTTTGCTTACACGGCAATTTGTTCACCACTGCCACATTCCAACTTCAGGGAATCATGGTATAATGGACACATTGGGGAGAGGTTTGCATGTGTGTGTATATGTATGTGTGTTGTGTCTGTGTATGTAGCACTGTACGTACCGTAGACCCATGCGATGGCAATGCACTCAGTAAGGGAGATCAGCATGAGGGAGAAGCTGGCGCAGTACCAGTCCATGATCTGCAGGACATAGATGCCTCCCTGGCAGATGCTGGGCAGTCCAAACACAAACTCCACAAAGCAGGCCACCGCCGTCAGAATCGTTTTCTTGTTTCGCAGCTGTTTAGGGAATTCGTCAATCAACCCGCTGAGCATGGTCTCAAACATCCCAAACTGGAACACAAAAATATTCTTCATTCAATAATGATGTTGAAAGATTCGTGGCATTGTTTTCTTTATGGATTACTAGGCTGGAGAAGAAAAAACTTCAAAAACAACATGGATTGTTAAAAAAACAACAACAAAACACCTGAAAATAAGTAGCCATAGCCTAGGTTTTGTCACACATGCTTGGTGAAATTGTATTTTAAACTGTCCTATACATATACAACATCCCACTTCCTCCCCAAAAATTAAAAAAAACCACTCGATCAACAATGCTGTTAAGTTTTTTGTTTCTTTCGTGGTCTCTTGTTTCTGGAATACACCAGGAAAAGGGCAGCATGCAAGGGCATAACTTACAACACACAGACAACATGCACACTTAAAGAAGGAAACCACAACTACATTGGCAATTTCTTGCCAGAATCTCCATTACAAAGCACCACTCAGGGCTTATCACAAGCTGATAAAACTTAAGCAGGGATGGAAAAGCTCAAAATATGGAACCCCTCTGGGAGCAAAAGCCAAATTGTATTTGCCCTATTTCTTGGTAAATGTGCAAGTGCTGTTCTGGAAGCAACCGAGTTCTGCAGTGTGTACAATTCACCCTGTTACAAAACCAGGTCCAAGCAAAGCCATCCATCATGTTCATGGCCAAGATGACACCACCAGGAGTTCCTTTCACAGGTAACTACAGATCAACAACAACACAAAAATCTGGAGAACAACATCAAAGAAATACATTCCAGTAGATACACCTCAACCAAGCCCCACTCACTACATGAGTTTCAGCTTCAACAATTTTCACCATGTAGGCTACTATGAAATGTTTAGGGAAAAAACATGAAATCCTGTACAGCATACGGAAGGCCAGTATTCACACTTTATACAAAAAAACAACAACAAAGAACAAATTTAAAAAATACCACACACATAAGAACAACCTGTGGATACTTGAATCTATATGGTTAACTTCTCCAGAAAATAAACAATGGCTACTATAAACAGAAAGACCAGGTAGATGGGTTGCAGAGGTCCTAATACAGGACTGATGGGATAACAATGAGGAGATAATTTTTACATGGAATGATTTTAACTCCCAACTTGGAACTCTTGTTTTATCACTGGTGGAATTTTGATTTTATGAAATTCATCCTTTTTCAAATACATCGCCTATAATGAAGGGTCCCTACTCAGGAGAAAAGTCCAGTCTGGTTAGTCACACTCCAACAGCACATGATATGCATCAGTAACACCCCACCACAAGGTTGGCATGAAAGCAGATACTCCAAAAGTATAAAGTATGTTCTTTCGAGCCAGAAGGCCCATAGAGCCGGAGCTTATCCCGGTTTCTGTAGCGTTAAGCGAACTGATGGTTTTTCACCACCCCTGTGACAGGACGCTAGTCTGTCACCAGATACTTCCCCAGCAGAGCTGGTACCCACTTGTACACCTGGGTGGAGTAAGGAAAATAGGAGTAAAGTGTCTTTCCCAAGGACACAACACCGAGCCGAGCGGGGAGATACTCCAAAGAAATAGCTTAATTAAAATGTGGAGCTGAAGAACATAGATTTCGATAATTACCAACACTTTTTTCTTTGCTTAATTTTGTTGTTGTTAGCAAAACATTTTCTGAAACTTGGGGACCTTACCTTCAATATGTGAGGCAAACACATAACAGAAGAGAATAAACCTTCAAAATGTTAGCATATGAACAATGTCATATACCATAGCATGTTTCCATGACCAACAGACTGTGGTCAAGGAATGCACAGGTTCACAACATCACAGCAATACACAGAAGAGAGAGGGCAAAAGACAGGATCTGCAACTAAGACTCCAACTGCAAAGCTTGGGCCATGAATGACAAAGAGACCAGAAAAAAAGCTGGGACAGGAGACGATACAAACTACACCCATGCATGCTGCTGCCCTTTTCGCATTGTGGAAAATGAACTGGTCATCTGAAGACGCCAAAACTAATAATGGCTTAAACTGGGTAAAACCTCCCACTCTGCTTCATGATCTTTACTGTGTATTCTAACACCCTTTTAAATTTGATTAACAATTGAAAATACATTTCACCTTTTTTAAAAAGCTTCTCACCTAAGCATGACCAGAAAAGATGTAACAGTTATGCTGAATATAGCACAATTTTATCACACATCATAGCAAGATCGGTTAACTTCACTATGACGAATGCATGGAAAAAAGCTCTATGCCAGATTCAGTGCATGGTCAAAACAAGTTAGATCTCAAAAAATACTTTTCACATGCATTTTTCTTCTCTTGGAATCTACTGATTTTATGAAGGAATCAGGGTGAGGCTCCACCAAAATAAAAGGTTTTTTTTCAAAATCTGATTCCTTTCTCATAACAATATTTTCTCGAGTGGAAAAGGCCCTGAACATGGCAAGGAGCTAGTTTCACAGTTAAAATCATCCATCTGTGTATACCTACAGACAAAAAAAACCCACCTAGAAAAGTTCTTTGTGTACTTTCAAAATATTGATTTATTTAATTAAATTTCCATCTTTCAAAGATCTTCACAATGCTGTTTCTAAGACACTTTAATACAGCATTGATAACTTGAGTCTATTTCAGAAGGCTGAAAACAACAGATGAAGGAACCGGTTTTGGCAAAGTAAAAGATTTCAACAATCCTTCAACACCCCACCCCCCCAGGTTTTTATCTTGGGGGGGAGGGGGGAGGGGGTTATTCCTTTCTTTCAAACATTAAGTGCCTTAACCATCTGCAACAAACAGTGCAGTGGAATTCATGACTTTTTCAAGAATCAATTTTGGAAACCAAAAATCTGGATTGCTGATTTCATATGACTGTTTCAATGTTTATAACAATCAATGGGGATTTTTTCTCTAAAATCTCAGAAAAAAGACTGAAACAAAGCCAATGTAAATGTTACTTTATTAATGTATACATTTCTCTTAAAGGCAACAAATAAAAAGGGAACACAATTTTAATGCCATGTTTTTATGGAGTTGCTTCTCTTGCATCAAGATTCCCACTTCTCTTTGTCCCCTGTTGGTATTATAAGCTTTCTCTTATCAAATTTCTGGATACATTCTCTTTATCAATACCTCAGATGCCAACAAGTCCACAGAGAAAGAAAACTGGTTTAGCCTAGTGACTTGGTGAACAGCTGAAAGTTTATGTACAGACAGAGCAATCTCAAATGCTTCGTTGACTTTTAGAATCTATAATGAATACACGAAAGCCTGTTTTGTCAAGTCACCCACGAGCATCGATCTGATGACGTCTTACGAATGATCACAAAAAAAGTCCTGGGCTTGGAAAAAAGAAACAAATGGAATGTTTTCCACTTGCATTGCCTTTTTACACCTGGGGGAACAAATTTTGATTCTGCGCCCAACTTTATGACACAAAGAACTTTTTAGAACTAGCTACTATCTAACTTTTATAACCAATATTATGAAAAGAATGCAATGCATAATAACTGTAATTTTATAATAACAATAACTGAAACTAATCAAAAACCCCCCCCCCCCCCCTCCCCTATTCCAAAAGAAACAAAAAACTGCTAATGGGTGCAATTTACAGCAATTTTTTAAAATCCTTTAAAAAACTAAATTTTAAAAAAAGACCAAGGATTTAAAAAAAAAAAAAGTAACTGTGTATGTACATGTATGTATATACACCACACTCGCCCTTGGTGGTCAACCATGCGACGCAGTTCATCGCAGTCATCCCCCCTCGTCGTCCTTGCAAATCAAGGGAGAAAAACACAGCGTAAACAACACGCACCAAGAACAAATCATTGCTACTAAACTGTTAAAAATACACACACAAAACCTCTTTTAAAGCTGTCAAACAACTCCTTATATGAGGTTGGGGGGAAAAAAAGGGAGTTTCAAATACCTCAGAATGTTTCAGGCATATCCTACAAAAATATTTTATAGGATGACACTGTCCTACTTTTGAGTGATGCATTTCTGAAGGCTGATGAAGTAACAGTGGAACCTGTTATGAATAACCTGGGCACAACCTCCAGTTCTTATGCAACTGTATCTCTCATTTCATGAATCTACACACCACCATTCCTCAAGATCGATAATGATGAAGCATGACGTGAGGGGCAGGGGAGGGAAGGGGGATTTCTGCAAAAGCTGGTAAGCAGGAGTGCTGTGTAAGGGGTACAAAATAGACAGGTAAAGAGCAAAGGAGAAATATTTCTGGTCAGGTTTTTCGTAACGCATTCTGCTGTTGTTTCTCTTCACTTTTTAACTTAACCACTAAATGTTAAGAAATATGGAAAAAAAAGACGCTTTGCTACTTTTCCTTTTTAAGACAGTATAACAAAAAATGGAGCAATGACACTGTTTTCATGCATTCTCCATACTCCAGTTTCTCTCTCTGAACACACACAGTCATACTCACCCCAATGACGATTCAGCGATAGGAACCTTCCTTTTTCTTCCTCAAAACAATTAATGCCAAAATGCATGAGCAAATTAATGATAACTCATCTTCTTTCCCCTTTATTATTACAGCTACCTTTAAACATTTGGTCTATTTTTTACTGACAAAACATATGATTAAATCAACAATTTTGGTGCTATCATTTGCTGAAGCAGGATGAATAATCCAATACACATGAAGCCAGAAACATGATCTTTGTCTCACAAAAAGCAGTCATGCATGCATTATCAATACTTTACCTCCACATTTAACTGCATTTTAAAACAAAATGATTGTTCTTGTCTGCCATAACCATGCAATGTGTCCATCACACTGTTAAATACCATTACTTTGGCACAATTCAAAACCCATTTTAGACTAAGTTGTCTGAAAATGCTTTTCATCAAACTAAAACTCCTTACGTATTATAAAAAATTTTAGCATTTAAATTCCTGCAATTAAGGAAAAAAATCAAAAGCAAACACAGAGTGGAATTGCTCTGACCTCTCATCAAAGGATAGTATTTGAGGCTTTTTTCCCCCAAAAATTTACATTTTTAGCACACTGCAGGCAAACCTTCACTCTTATTCTTTAGAATAAAAAACAATTGCTACAATGAAAAGCCAAAGAAACTTTTCAACTGCTTGCATTTTACTTTTTCCATAAAAGTCAACCTCATGGTTTTGATTCTGCATGTAAACATCTTTTATTTCTGCATAGCTATGTTTTGGGGGGTTTTACAGAAAAACATCAAACTGGTATAAAAAGATGACAAAAATGCTGCAGTTCACAGGCTTGTTCTCTACTTGTAAAAGTAAATAATTACTTACAGCAGAAGAGTTCACTACAGAATTTTTCTTTTTGTCAACAGATTTCCTATCATTTTTCAAGCCATTTTCCTCCATTGTCAAATATTTCATTTATTTTTAATTTTTGCAGATCTTTTACAGACAATTCAGAATCCATTACGAAAAGAGAACAAAGATTTTGCCCTTTACAATGTGCACCATATCAAATCTGTTACTTCCATTTCCATAAATTTTTAAACCAATCTGCACACAAATGCTTTAAGTAAAATTGTATGGGAAAACTTTTTCTTCAAATTTCATATACTTAAAAATATCTGAACAAACCATCCCTAGATTCTGTGGTCAAAGCAATTCTTGGGGAGATATAAATCTGGGGGTTAAAAGTACGTGTCCACAGCAGCTAACCAAATCAACCTACCCCTGAACAGCAGTACTAAAATGCTCCTCAAATCCCACATTCTCTCTCAAACCAAACATACCCATCACACTTACACAATCTAAGAATCTAATCACAGTGAAGTGAGGCAACAGAAAATGTAAGTAAGAAACTAATTATCAGCTATGAACACTAAACCAACAGCTAGAGATTGCCTTTTAAGCTAGAGAGCCAGTCAAGGAGAGAAAGAGAGACGGAAAAGGAAGGGGGGGGGGGGGGCAGACAAAATGAACTATCAAGAAGAGAAGACGCAAATTTTAACCCTAACAGGTCCATCCTGTCCTTTTCTTTATAGTCAGTTAGGTTCTTTTTTTCTTATCCTCCCTTCATTTCGACATAAAATTTACTTTTGGACACCAACAAAAGAGTCTGTAAGTCATGTTCACACAGGATAAGCAACAATACTTTTCATTAGTCATACTTTCTCATCAAATACAGTTTAACCTCTTGATACTAAAACAAAAAAGACCCACCCAATGTATTCCCTAGGTTACAAATGTTTGAAATAATATACGCTTGATAAAACGACAAATAAAATTCACACACACATTCTCACAGTCAAACAGGATCAGACAGCCAGAGCATTAAACATCTTTGGTCAGCATACTGTGCACACTAACTTTCAACCCCCTGACCTTGACCTGTTTTAAGGTCAGGCCAAGGTCATGCCCTAGAGAGGTCCAGAAGGCCTAGCGGCACCTACCTGGCTGTCCAAGCCGATGACGAACAACATGAGGAAGAAGAGAACAGCCCACAGGGGAGAGATGGGAAGTTTGGCCACTGCCTCTGGGTAAGCCACAAATGTCAATCCAGGACCTGTACAGACATTAACAAAATTACATATATATATATATATATATATATATATATATATATATATATATATATATATATATATATACGTACATCTAAAGAAAAACAACAACAACATGAAATGAAACAAACTGGTACAAAAGAAAAAGCAAATATTATAATTACATATTGCACATGAACGCCCAATCCATTCACTAACATTTACAGCCCTGACAAGCACAGACACCAAATCAGGATTTTTCGTTTGCCCAGAACTGAACCTCAAGTCAAAATTCTGTTGGGTTAAAAAGCAGTTGTAATGACAGATCACGAAAAACACTGCACTCTTGTTTCCAACTTGCAAGAACCATATGGGATGTGCTGCATGCATCAAGCTTTCACCTAACTGAATTCTTATTTCAATCTGTACAACAGGTAACAAACCAAAGTCATCTGAATGAAAATCTTTGTCACTTCTGTACATATGTATATGACTGAAAAAAACTTAACCCCTGCCCCCACATAATTTGACTTTTTTTTTGTACAATGACTAAAAAATTTGTATACAATGACTAAAAAATTTGTAATAATGCAAACAATCTCATTTTCATGAATAAACTTATTTAAGGGATTTTGTCCCCATCCTTTTAAGTGAGCAAAAAGTGAGCAACACTTCCCCTCCGCCCCAAACTCACATTCATAATCAACAAATAACCAATCACATCTGCACTCAAAATAAATCACAATTCCTACATCAGCAATGGTGTCAAAGCGAGGGACAAAAAAATACTGCTCAATTCTTCTCACCTTGGGTGACAATTTTGTCGACAGTGCTGCCAGCCTCATGAGCCATGAATCCCAAGATGGAGAAGATGACAAAGCCGGCAAAGATGCTGGTACCACAGTTGATCAGAGGAACGATCATGGCATCCCTGTCAAGGATTTGCTTATGATTTGAGTAACGTTCCTTTTCGTATTCACAGAATCAACATTTTCCTCTAGCTTGGTTATTGAGACACGTGCATGCATTCTTGCGTGTGTGATGTGTGTGTGCTGTGTGTGTGTGTTGTGTATGTGTTGTGTGTGGTGTGTATGTGTTGTGTGTGGTGTGTGTGGGTGTGTCTGTGTGCATGTGCGTATGTGTGCATGCATGTGGTTTCTGTGTTTGCATGTTTGTGTCTGCACAGGTTAGTTTGCATGCATGGATTTTTTTTTTTAATTGTTTGTGGGCATTTATCAATCTTAAAGGGACTTTATTTTTTCTCATACAACAAGGCAAATATTAACCTGGAACATCTTGATTAAGTACAACTCTGAGAAATATAACACATACTTCTGCTTTCCATAATTTTGCTTTTTTAAAATTATTATTTCTTCCCCTTATCACAAATCTCATTCGCATTCCAGTTTCTGAGACACTCTATGTAACACGACTGCTAAAGACCTTTCTTCTTCACGCAAAAAGAGAAACCATCCATTTCCCTGTGGAACCTCAATACAGAAGCAGCAGGATCAAGCAAAGCATGAGCCAAGTCCTGTGCATAGCCACAGGCCACTGACTCACCTGTAGACGTTGTTGTTGAATTTGTTGTAGCTGGCCATGGTGATGATACCGCCCCAGGCCATGCCCACAGAGTAGAAGATTTGCAGAGCTGCGTCACCCCACACCTGCATCAAGCATGGCCACAGTCATGTCATAGTGATATATACCTGAGGTCGTTTTGACAAGACTCCAAATTATGTCATCAATAACCAGAAATTTACACGTGGTTGTTTTGACAGAATGGTTCCATGAATGATGGTGACGGTTCATGTTTGAAAACACTATGCATACATCAAAAGAGTGTGTGTGTGTGTGTGTGTGTGTGCGTGCATATTCCATTATCATCGATATAAAAGAATAAAATAAATAAATGCCCATGTGTATGTGTGTGCACATATAAGTGCATGTGGATGCTGTTGTTTTCTATTTTATGTATTGCACTACAAAAGATGTGTGTATGTATGCCAGTGCTTGTGCTTGCATACATATTATATGACTGCATTCTTTCTTGCCCTGAACAACAGTAGCACCCCCTTGTGAGTTTCTCTTTATTTGTTGAAATAATAAAATATTTGAATTGAATTGAATTGAATCCTTAGAAACTTTCTAGACTTTTAACTCTGCAACAGATGAACAAGTCCCACACATCAAACAAAAGTCCTTCGGATGAGACTATAAACCGAGGCCCCCGTGTGCGAACGCACGCAAAACATCTTGCGCACACGTTAAATCCTGTTCTGCTTTTCATAAGAGTAGGCCATTGTGTGCCGGTGGGAACAGATGACAGAATGTACAAAACCGCATACACACGGGGACTGGATGTAAAAAAGCACATTAGTGCTTATTCCATTATCCTCGATATAAAAGAATAAAATAAAATAAATAAATAAAATAAAATAAATAAAAAGCCATGATCATACCTGGAATTCCAGGAGTTTCTCCCATCGTGGAATGATGTAGAAGCTGATGCCGTTAATAGCACCTGGCAGAGTCACACCTCGGATCAGCAGCACCAACAGCACCAGGTAAGGGAAGGGGGCGGCAAAGTGCATCACCTGGAAACCAAGCCACCCCACATCATCAACATCCATGATAATCATATCACACCTAGTACCTGCCTAGCCCAACACTGAGCTAGAGAGAGCCAAAACCAGATTCCATTACTGAAAAAATGTTCTATCAATTTTTAAAAAAAAGGGGGCATAATCATTAAATACATCAGGACAATTTATATGCTAATATATGATCATATTCAGGAATGCATGACCTTGGGTAGGAACTAGATGCTGATTTTTTTTATTTATCAAAAGCCATTAAGGCACAACTTATAAAATAAGAACATTTTACAGGATGTCATGATCACATATAGGAACTTAAGCCCAAGAAACTGAATAAGCGACATTTTTCAAAGACAAGAGACCAATTTTCCAAAGACACGACACACTAAAGACACAGATTTTTTTCAGAGTAAACCTGGCAGCCCTTACCTTTCCCAGAATCTTGACTCCCTTAAAGAGGCAGAGGAAGACACAGATCCAGGAGACGGCCAAAGTGATCACCAGCTGCCAGCGGATGCTGCCTAACTCATCAATGCCAGACGACAGTTCCAGAACATGCTTCCTGAAAGGCACACATACATACACTTGTCAGTATGCCACCTCCTCTTACACTTGCATCCCACATGCATAAATCCAAGTATTCAGGCACTTAAAAGTCATTCATTTACTCACATGTTTTGAGTTTTGGCGAGTGTGTTGAAGAAAGCGAGCGAGTGTGTGCGTGCATGTGTGTGCCTCTGTGAATGTTTGCGTGTTTGTTTCTCCACACATTCAATGATTCAAATCCTATGCATTTCTATCAATGAAGAACTACAATTTCTATAATAACAAAGCAGATGCTACATTTTAAAGCTGTTCCAAGAATCTAGAATGGACGAGATAAAAGAATGACAAAACTACAAACATCAGATACAAAAGTCTGAGCATGATATCCAACTATCACAAGGACACAGCCACTAAAGTTATGAAAGATTCAATTACAAAACATCTTGTATATAACCACCAGATCCCCTTTACTCCTAGTTACAGATACTTCTGAGGAAGCACATCCCCCTTCACTCCCAGTGACAAAACATCTCACGTGAACCCGAGTACAACATCCCACTTACTCCCAGAATTCCTCACTGGCCGACATAGCCTTCTTGGTGACACCCATGCTGGCGTTGGTCGTGACGTTGTAAATCACGCCCGCAGTGGCATTATACATGGCATTCCCCACGTCCGAGGCGTTCACAATGGCAGCAGCGGCAGCAGCACCTGGCACAGCCTTGCTCCCATTGCTGGCCAACTCCGCCTCCAGCAGTTTTCCTGTGTCCATGCATCTGTCCGAGTTCCAGGAGTTGTCGCAGTGACTCCAGGGCAGCGTGGCGCGGAAGGACATGAAGAGGTAGTAGATGGTCCAGGCGATAATGACGTTGTAGTAGATACAGACGATGGAGGAGACCATCACCATCCCGATGCCCACACCTGTGAGGATACAGCACTGCCAAGTGAAGAGTCAACTACTGCTGTGCTCAGGATGTCAGGTTCAAACACCATAAAATGTGTCTCACATTTTAGAAACAGTAAACTGGTAAAATAAAATCCTTTAAAACCAAAAAAACTAACCAAAAACAAAAAAGGAGTGAGTGAGAGAGAGATTCAGATTCAGAAGAGATTCAGAATATTTTGAGAGAGAGAGAGAGAGAGAGAGAGAGAGAGAGAGAGAGAGAGAGAGAGAGAGAGAGAGAGAGAGAGAGGTGTGTGTGTGTGGTGTGTGTGTGTGTGTGTGTGTGTGTGTGTGTGTGTGTGTGTGTGTGTGTGTGTGTGTTGTGCATGCACACAAGTTCATTTAAGTACTGTATGCCTGAATAGACCGATTTCCAAAAACATTTATCAATCTCCATTTCAATTTTCTCTGTTTCCCCTCCTGTATCAAAAGTCCTCAATGTAGCATAAATTAGAAACCGCTCAACTGTCAATTTTTGTAATTTTACATGCTTTATGTCAACACTGCAGTTTTTTTATTAAAAGCTATTTATCTAATACACTAACCTTTGAACAAGGGGCAGATTTTCCAGATGGCCAGAGGAGAGAGGGATGAGAACTGACCATAGGACACCTCCATGAAAAACAGCGGCAAACCACACAACACCAAAAAGATGGTGTACGGGATAAAAAAGGCACCTAAAAGAGAAAAAAAAAGAAAAAAGAAATCTTTTATTACAAATACAGCTCCTCTCGCATTCTCACAAGAGAATAATGTGTACATAAAATTCTTCAGCAACAGAATACACCATGATTACATCCAAAACGAAAAAGACAAAAAGACAGAAAAAACATAACAAAACATGATAAACTTCAAATCATAATTTGAAGATATCTTTTTTTAATTTCGAATATTCAACCCACCTCTTTCTGGAGATGTATTATTCCTGTTCTAGAGGCATTATTTTGAGATGCAGATCTTTAGTTTTTTTGCTTTTCTCATAAACCAAGTTTCAGTTCAATAGGGAAAAAGAAACTAACTTGAAAACAATCCCAATGAAGCACAATAAACAGCTTTAAAAAAAATATTTTAAAAAAAGAAACATAAAACAAAGGGAAAAAAAGAAAGAGAAAGAAAAAAAAAACGAGAGAAAAACATCACAAAGCAGACCCAAATACTAACACCACATTTTTTTTTTCTTAAATAACCAAAAAAGAAAACGACTTTCACACGGAGGAGGCGACTCACCCCCTCCACTCTTGTAGCACAGGTAAGGGAAACGCCAGATGTTTCCCAGACCCACGGCGTAGCCGATACAGGTCAGAATGAAGTCCAGCTTTCCTCCCCATCCCCCGCGATCATCCTGAGAGGCCTTCACCTTGTCCATGCTGGTTGTAGACGAGGAACTACTGCGAATGCTTTCCGTATCCATGATGAGATTTCGTTGATGAGCTTGTCTTGAAACAACTTGATGTTATAGTGTTACACCTGTAACAAAGAAAGGAGAAGTGTTGGTTTGTTGGTTTGGGGTGTTTTTTTGCATGGAGAGAGAGAGAGAGAGAGAGAGAGAGAGAGAGAGAGTGGTGTGTGTGTGTGTGTGTGTGTGTGTGGTGTGTGGTGGGGGGGGGGGGGGGGGGGGGGGGGGGGTGCGTGCAAGCGCATAAGTGTGCTAGCACATCAAAGTCTTATTTTCTAAGGTTGCATTAAAAATGTGTGTGCGCATGCATGCATGCATGAATGTGTGCACAGGTTTGTGGCTGCATGCATGTAAACACACAAATTCCAGTTGGTGAACAAGTTGCCAAACACTCACAGAATGTTCATGTATAATTATTATCACCATAAAAAAATACATAGCAGCAGAATACACCTAAGTGGTTTTATAATTCAGCAACACCAGCAAAACAAAACAAAAACAGGACAAAATAATCTAAAGCAGCTAACACCAACACAAATTAATACATGTAACTACAGTAACACTAAACAAAAACCCCCAAAATATCAAATAGGAAACAGTGGCAAAAATCAAGATAAAACCCTTAAAGCTATTCTTTTTCTTAACAACTTAAGTCTCACTTAAGTCTCGGCAATGTATAGACAAGTCTCAGCAATGTATAGAGTAACCATCCTGTACAGAACAATGTTCATACTACCCCAGCAATTTGTTAAAAACACAAAGTGTAATATATATATATATATATATATATATATATATCATGAACTCCCACAAAACAAGTTACCATCTATTCTCCTAGGAAGCAGATAACACAATGCCTTGGCTGCAAAGGTACCTCCTCACTTATAATATACAGACCATCACCACAACTGTCATCAGCCAATGAAAACACAGCTCATTTACATAATTATCTGGTTACCTGATTCTGAACATGTTTCAGCCTGTGCCATTGCAAAGCATAACATGAATTATCATATCACACCGTGGAAAGCAGGGCAATGGAAATTTCCTTACTGAAAGTGTCAAAACAGCTACCATAACTTAGCCCACCAAGGCAGGGGCAATTAGCCACACTTTTATTCAATAAACATATCAGGTTTAAGTACATGCACATGTCATACAGAGATTACCTATCAGTGTCATCATTTGCTGTTGTTTCAAGAATATGGTTACAACATTATGAGACACTCGACTCATTTGTATTAAATGAACTTGTTCATTCCTAGTGCACACACACAAAAAAGAAGTAAATTTGCCTGCTTGAGCAAATCTGTATTGAGAAGTCTTCTGCCAAATGTGAGCAAACAAAATGTTTTAAAGAAAGAAAAAAAAGTTGTTAGTGCAGAAACCCCAGTTCTCAGTTATGCAGAATGCACCTTTTCACAAGTACTTAACTTTTTGTTGAATAATACCGATATTGATAAATATGGGGGTTTTATAATTATTTTTTTTAAAGAAGAAAAATATGGGGAGTGGGGAACTTGAAAGTACTCAATGAATTCATTGAGAACTTGACATTTTTACTTTAGTAACTATTAAGGGGAAAAAATGAAAGAGAGACACACCAAAAATAGGGTAGATAAAGACTTCAGGTGATAAAAAATAAACCCACAAAACCATGAGGCTCTAAATCTGATAAGCTTAAGCTCTCAAACATGGAAGCAGTCAAAGAAGCCAATCAGATAACCAACAAGTATACTATTGCCGCTAGACTTCCAAAAACTGTCAACGAGGACACTATTTTAGGAGGACACTATTTTACACGCATCTAACCAAGAAGACACTGCAAATAAAGCAACTGTCTGAGGACTGCTCTGGAGTAAATAGGAACACACCGGTAATGCCGTTACTGCCACAGATCTGGGACAACCTGCTATTACTTGTTTAGGCGGCTGAAGGTGTTATAGAGGCCTCAGCTCAAGCCAAGGTCGGGGGTTGGGCGCTTCAGTCTGAACAACTCTGGTGGAAATTGGTTTCTGGCTGCCCTCTTCTTATTGATTTTGTTATACCGCCTATAGATCTACTCTGCAGATCTGAATGCAGTCTGAACCATTCTGTGATTTGACGAAGTTTTTTTGGTTAAAAAAATTAATCTAGCACATGGTTTTTGTTTGTTTTTATCAGTATGCTTGAAAATTAGCCGCCAAAAGTTTTAAATGTACCGTTTGCTCAGATGACTACACTGCAATACATGAACTCTTTGTGGCGTTTTGCCACGCTAAAAGGCGGTCTACGTACTGGCTGGCATTTAACACCACTGCTCCATTCTGAGCACATGAAGTCATAAACAGATCTGTAACATTTCCTAAAATTTGTAGATCTGATTTTAACATATTATGGATGTTTTTCTCACACTTAAGAAGCCATTCCATCTTCCAGGTTAACTAACGAGAAGTCAATTAGGCACAGCCACACTTGTCTTGCAGCTGTCGGCCTCCAATGTTTGAGCGGGTTGGGGGAAAATTAAAGTCAAGAATCTTTCACAAAGACAACTGTTTCCAAAACTATACTGAGCAAAAGCCAACATGAAAGCCTATTGCAAGTACCAAGCAGTCATCGGAGATCTATACAAATCCATTCTAACGGCCTCTACTGAAAGGTCCGACTAGTTGTGATCAACTATACTTTATGGTCCCTTTCCGCTTTAGTCACAACTTCACGTTTCCTATTATCTGTACAGTGCAGGCCCTGCATCTCGCTGAAAAAGTACAAGGCCTTCCACCAGACTTTTTTTCTTTTTTTTAAAAAAAAGAAGAAATTTAACAAATGCTGGATCTCCACCCCATGGCCTGGCTAAAAACATCTGTGTAAAATCACATAGGTCTAGATCTAGACACTGAATTCTCGAAGTCTGAATCAAAACAAAACAAAAAAATTATACTAAGACTCCAGGTTAATGATGGGCACATGCACTAGACATTCACACACACACACGTACACACCCTCTGTTAGGGCATTAGTGATGAGTAGCCTGTATCGTAATAGGCCTATACACAAGAATCACGTACAACCATTACATACTTTATCCCTTTTCCATGACAACATATCGCGAAATTACATAAAAATCGACTGTTTATATTCTCCGTTATCTCTTTTCTTTTAATCCCCCCACCCAGAGAGAGAGAGAGAGAGAGAGAGAGAGAGAGAGTGAAACTTTTTAAAAACAACTATCGTTCTTCTAACCCCCCCCCCCCCCCCCCCCCCCTAAAGAAGAAAAAACCAAAACCAAAAATACTCAACTCTTTTCTTTTAATCCCTCTCCCTGAAAATTGTTTTTTTTTTTTTAAAAAAGACAAAACAAAACCTCTCCCTGAAAATTGATTTTTTTTTTTAAAAAGACAAAACAAAAAACGGAAGAAAAACTTTAACAACGATATAACACCAATAAACAAACAAACAAACAAAAATAAGTCTTACAGCACATCACTAGTTGTAGTCCTAACCAACTCGACTTTATAATTCTGTCAATGTGGAATTCCCTTTACTTTTTTCTCACACCACCGGCCAGTTCTCTTTTTCAACACCGCGCCCAAGAATAAAGACAATGGGAAGGGATGAAAATCGATTACATGATCAACTAAATAAATATTGGCGGAGATTACAAAAACTATTATTCCTACCAGCCTCTGGTACTGTAGTACTTGCCTCAAGAGCCCAGACAGGAATGAAAACAGCCTGGTGCGGCGATTTACAAAAACTCTCGCGGCATGCTGTGTGCCCTACAGAGAGGTGGGGAGAGAGAAAGAGGGGGTTGGGGGGAGAGCTATACACAGACAAGGATGCATCAGCTTGCACACTTGGCCCACAGGCGGTTTGGGGTGACCTGAACCGACCCAGTTTCCGCTGTGGAAATTCACCTTCAAATCACGTGGTCTCCCTAATTTGGAGAGGGTAACTTGCGTGTTTCACCGTTTCCCGCTTCAATGGTTGAACAATGGGCCCCGATCGAGCTCAAAAAACAAACACTAACCTTCGATGCTCAAACGTTCTCTCAACTTTTGGGGGTAAAATGCCGAAAATAAAGCACAAAGCTCGATCTAAAGGCTCAAACGTGCAGCCCTTCCGCATGGGCGACCCTGACACTCTCACGTGGGCGTCATATGCACCAATGAGGAATATTCCACGAGCCTCTCTGACATGCACATGTACACTGGCTGTGGTGTAAATGTCCACAATAGACAATGGTTAAAAAGCGATTTATTTGAAAGAATATTTACCTTCAAAGAAAAAAAGAGACTGATTCTGATTAAATAAGTAACACGATGTGCCAGTAGAGTCTTGAAAGACAGTTCTGTGCTTTTCGTTCTCAGCTCAGGATGTCAATACACACGCCGGCGCTGTGTGCTGTCGACCACAAACTAGCGTTTCAGTCAGGCAGCGCAGTGCTGTTTATTCTATTCTGCGGGCGAGTCCACTGTCCCTCGAGGGTGAGCGGGTCACATCACAGCGATTTATCAGGGTCAGAAACATACATGTGCGGTGGCTTTTAGTTCTTTTTTTTTTTTAATTTCAGATGTGAATAACTGAAAACAGATAATGTTCATGCTGAGTTTTTAAACTTTTCACGCTGAACTAATCGGACACGGATTAGGGCAATAATGGAGTAACCTAATTCGAGATGCAACCATGCTGCTCCGGTTGGAACCTGCCATAGGCCTACCCCCCCCCCCCCCCCCCCCCCCCCCCCCCCCAAGATGTAGTCTTAGGCTAGCGTAGCATAACTTCATCACCAAAGTGTAAGGCAGTAGGTCAGAGTGTGTGCCGTAACAACCTTGATAGTTCAACATCCTTCCACTATGTGGGATGCAGCTGCAAAATGCCTTTCTTTGGGAGGGGAGGGGGTCGGGGGGGAGTTAAGCAGAAACAAAAATGACTATTTTAAAAAAGGAGAAATGGAAGTTACACACACACACACGGGATAGCCTGGTGATTAGCGTGATGCGCTCGTGATCTGCTGACCCCGGTTCGATTCCCTTTCATGAGGATTTTTCCTCTGGAGTTAACATCAGTGCCGACTCCACTTTCCCCAAAAGTCCGGATGAAACTATAAACCGAGGTCCCGTGTGCGAACGCACACAGAACATCTTGCGCACACGTTTAAAACCCGTTCCGCTTTTCGGAAGAGTAGGCTATTCTGTGCCGGTGGAAACGGATGACAAAATTTACAAAACTGCATACACACAGGGACTGGATAAAAAAAAAAGTACATGAGTGCTTATTCCATTATCCTCGAAATAAAAGAATAATAATCACACACACACACACACACACACACGCGCGCGCGCGCGACACATAGGAGGTCAATTTATCACTTAATAATTATGTTGGTATGACATTAATTTTGCAAGTCTGACACCCTGGTTTCTCACTCAATGCACACTGAACTTCACAATTGATGATCCACTTTGGAGCCTGCCAAAATTCTGAGCTGTTTTTTCCAGACAATTACGGCAATTCCTAGTCTCTATAGGATCAGTCTGACCAACACTTTGCGAGAACGATCGATCTGCCAAGCTTTCGAACCCTTTCAATAAGTTCCTGTCCATCATTTTTAGTTTCAACCTACCTGCTTCGGTATAACAGCCATCCCGGCAAATTTTGCATAACAGAGCTGAATTGGCTGAAAACCGCTACACCTATGGATGGACGTTTGGTCCAAACACGATAATTAAAATATGAAGTGATTACATTTTTTAATTAAAATGGCTATTAATGATATGTGTCTTTAACACCAAACTCCCCCTCTCCCCCATTTTCGTTCCTGCCCCCCTCCCAGGCCCCACTCCACCCAGTGTCAGTTGCATGGTTGACACCCACACCTCACACTTCTCAGTTAGCCTAGTTTTTATCAACAGCAGCAGCAGCAGTACTAGGCCTAGTAGTGGTAGGAGGAGGAGCGAGCAGCAGCAGCAGTAACGGCAGTAGGTAGAATAGTATTATGAGAAGGAGGATCAGTATGTTGTTAAACTTGAAACATATCACTACCAATAGAAGTTTAGTGTTGCTTTAGTTTTGTTTAAACGTTTCAAAGGCGCCATGGAGCAGAGCTTAGTGGGTGGTGTTTTTTTTCAGTTAAAAGTTTTGATGTGTGCATGCACATGCCAGTGTGTGTGTGTGTGTGTGTGTGTGTGCGCGGCGTGGCGTGCGTGCGTGTGTGCGTGTGTGAGTGTGTGTGTGTGTGTGTTGGGAGTAGAGGGTGGGTGGGTTAGTCTTCTCTTGCTTTGTTCCATTTTTTGACTGGAGCCAGTGGAGGGAATTTTTTTTCCATCTTTCGTTGATGATCTTTGGTTTTTTTGTATTAATTATCTACTGCGCTTTCGACCACCTACAAACTTCGACCAAATACAAGCTTCCCACAGTTCAATCATAACTTTGATAACTGATACCCCGCCAGTCATTCACTGCACCCAGATCTACCCATTTAATTTTGCTATCAACACCTTGACTCATTCATTGATGACCCTGCTGCTGCTGATGATGATTAACCACAGGGATTGTCCTCTAATACATGTCCACATTGTACTTGCTCACACTGCCTACTTTAAAAGGGCAATTACCACAGGGGCGCAGCTAGGCCTAGTAATGTACTGCATTCAAGTCTAACCTTCAAGTCTTAACTCTTTGAGCAGTCAACTCTTTATCTCAATTCAACTTTGCCATAGTAGTCTATCCCAATAGCTTTGTTAACAATCCACACTACTTCAACAGTGATCAATGTGATTTATAAACCTCATCTCAAAACAACACATACATCAAATAATGATTACTTATTCATGAAATTCCACTTTCAACACAAACATCCAAGTATAGAATAAATCCAAGATCACACAATTAAATAGTAAAAGTCTCATTACTTTAGCCAACTTTCATAATGTGTAAAGCAACTACACACACCACTGTTCCACTGGACACTCTGCAACAATGCCTCAAGCCATGAATAGAGGGAACTCCACTGTAGTTGACAAAGGGACTGTTAAGACAAAGGCTGAGCCACCAGCCCTAGGAGGATAGGCCTACAGTGAGAACACTTAGCTACAACCATGGCACAGAGTTGTCAAGTCTTCTAGCTCACAGAGATTGCTGGACATGGAAAGTAAGAGAAGGTGTGACAGTAGCAGGCCTCAATGAATTGCTAGGAGGTCTCCCAGCCCACAAAGAGACTTGGACACCTAAGCTGTGACAATTCCCACATGGATTGGTTGCCAAAGTTCTGAATTCACAGAGACAGGTTGGATACTAAACTGAAGAAAAGGGGTTGCCAAGACAGACCTCAACTGATTTCTTTAGAGAAAGTCTCAAGTGGACTAAAAGAATTCCAAATCATAACCATGGGTATACAAACAGAGGAGAAATTTGTCCAAACAGCACACTGTAACATAGATTGACAAAGACACCTAACTCTTTTCAGAACTGCTAACCTCAGCAAATCATGATGTCTAACCAGGTTGAACAATTCTTTCTAAAAATATATTTTTATAAAAAAAAGGGGGGGGGGGGGTGAGAGGGGAAGGAAAGGGGGTTGTAGTTCAAACATTATAGAGCAAAGTGCTCACTATAACAATCTTTTTTTGATATTTGTTTTCAATCGCTTAGAGGCGTGTTTCATTGATTATGTCACCGCCTAGATGACTGCAAGGATCATCATCAGTTGTAAAGCGGCCTGTGCCGTTTATGCCAGTCCACTTAGAATGTGTGCTTAATAAACACAACAGGCTGTTTGTTGCAAACAAATCCAATAGTTTCAAGAATGGGGGAGGGGAAGGTGGCGGCGGTATTATGAATACTCAAAATAAGTTCAATACCTGTAGAGCAATTTTTTTTTAATCCCCCATCTCCCCCCAAAAGACAAAAAACAAAACAATGAAGCAATCAAAAGAATGCAACACTAATTTACCATAGGTACAATAAGAAATTAACCATGATAAGAGATGAGTTGTCCTTAAGCAAGCTGTTGCTAAAAAACAAAAAACAAAAACAAGAACAACAAAAACAAAACAAAAAAAAGAACACCAACAAACAAATACACAAAATTCGCTTTCATTGGAAAGCAGCAACAACAACAACAACAACAACACACACATAGAGACACTCCTCCTCCTCCACGACTATTAAGTAGTATACAAAACACCAAACTACATAGATTATTTGCATTTGTAAATCGGTCTTAGACAATCCTTATTCCGTTTGTTGTTGTTTTTCAGCCTTTCGCGATATACAGTCGTCCTTATGGCCTACGTAATCAGCCGGGTTCTACAAACAAACACAGAATGAACTACAAAATTTGAAACTGGATGAACATCATCAAAACAAAAGAGAGACCAACAAACACATAGATGCACAAACAAGAGACAAACAACTACCATGCCAGTTACAGAGAGTACATTCAGTCAATGTTAAAAAAGGTGTGTTATTTATTTTATTTTTTTTAAGAGAAAAACTCACATTTTTTAATCTGTGTTTAATGTCTTCCATTCACCCGCAAACGTGCTCAGAAAAGGGTGCTACTGCCATGAGTGACAGAGAAGGGAAGGGGGAGGGGGAGGGGAGGGGAAGGAGCATAGCACACTTTTATTAACTCGTGAACGACAAAACAACTACACCAACGTCACACCGACATATCATTCCTATTGTCACAGTTTGGCAAGGCGTTCTGCGTTCTTCAGCCACTGACATCCCTCCAGACCCTACCACCCCTCCTGGCATTAATGGCCTCGTCCAGCATCTTGTTAGCACAAGGATGAATGAATCATAGCCTAGCCTCACACAGCTGCGTTTCTGGCAGTCAAGCTCAGCCCACCGTTTCTAATAATTTTCTGCAGAATTTTGTCATGCATGCTCAATCCAGTGACCAAACTCTTGCTTTGATGTTGTGGGGCTATGTCAGTCTCACACGTAGTGAAAGTGCATTTTTGTTTCTTTTTCTTCTTCGTCATGACGTTCGCTTGTGACATTAATTTGTGCTAGGTCTCTCTGTTAATTTTTTTACCTTGGTTGATTTCACGTCACGAAAACCTCTGTGAGGGGTGAAAAAATCAGTCAGTAGGTCTTTGGCAAGGACATGAAAACAGAAAATATTATTCCCTCCTCACTCTTTTACCCTCCCTTGTCTTTGCTCTATTTGATTGTATACATTTTTAAGTGTTCTTATGATGACAAGATTATTGTTTTGTTTTTTAGTTTCAAATCATTGTCGCTGCAAAACAGCATCCGCGGTCGGCCTGATAAGTAGACAGAAATATCACCCCAAATAACTTCCAAACAAAAATCATTAACTGGCAACTTGTGTGCGTAAATAAGACTTTTTACATAAACTTAGATGATGCTACACGCACACGCACACCACCACCACCAGTACTACTACTACTACTACTACTACTACTACTACTACTACTACTACTACTACTCCTGCTGCTGCTGCTGCTGCTGCTGCTGCAACCAGTCCAGCCAGCTGGCAGCTGCATAAAGCCTGGATATGCACTTTAAAAGATTTGAAGAAAAAAAATCATGCAGAAAACAAGAAATTCCAGGGGGCACATAACACTATTTACTTTGTTTTTTTTAATATATGTATAAAATATCACACAAAAACTTTAACACAAAATCATAATACAAAGTACTTTCTAAAAACAAATTGCGAGAAAAGAGTGTTACGTGATAAACATCAAGAGCCTAAGTAAAAGGGGAAATAGCTGATAATCAGATTCACACTCTATGCAAAGAGAAGGACGATCATTCCGTACAGAAGGTGTCAAATTAAATCTAATCAAATTATCTAATTTCGAGGATAATGAATAAGTACCAATGTGCTTTTTTAATCCAGTCCCCGAGGTATCAAGTTGCAAGTAAGCCTCAAGGAGAAAACCCCCCTCTCCCTTTTTTCCGAAAATGCTTAAATTAAGAACGCGAATGCAGTTCGTGATCACCCCATATTAATGATAATAATGATAACCGTCATCATCGTTATCGAATCCAATCATATTGTTTACAGCCCCACCGACCACAGAAGTCGTATTAGGGCTGTCACTTCGTTAAAAGTGAAATCTCCGATTAAAACTGTGCAACTATATACAGATTAAAACAATAAATCGAACCAACAATTCTATCGTTCATCGCATCTATCAATCATCATCAATCATCTGATGATACTTCATCTGATCAGTCTCAACTGTCAGTGAGCCGTCTTTCAGATTATGGCGCAGCAGCATACAGGGTCAGATCGTAGACCCCCCTTCTTCCCTCTCTCTATCTCTCCCAGCGAACTCTATCCCCCCCCCCCCCCCCCCCCCCCCACAAAAAAAAAAAAGTATGTTAATGCCGCTTAACTTGCAAAAGATGATTTTGTTATTGCGCTGTTAATGTTTTGTACCTATAATATGTGTATGCTCATCGAATTCGTGTGTGTGTGTGTGTGTGTGTGTGTGTGTGTGTGTGTGTTGTGTGTGTGTGTGTGTGTGTGTGTGTGTGTGTGTGTGTGTGTGTGGTGTATGTGTGCGCGCGCGAGTGCCTGCTTGCGCGCGCGTGTATGTGATATAATTCTTGGTGCCTAATGTATGTTTCGAACTTTATACATCGTGTCGTTTGAATGTATCTATCCCCTGTTTAAAAAAAACAGTTCGTAATAATGGACTAAGTAATGTTTCTTTGCTTTAATGTACTGCGAGCTACTGTATCGGACTTGCAAACCTACAGGTTTCATGATCTGATGGGCAGCATTCATGAGCATTCTCAGACGAGAGCCATAATCATTCTGATTCTGAATCATAAGGATTCATGATCCAACAAGCAGGATTCATGATCTATGATCCAACATGTAGATCACTGACTGGCGAGCAGATTCGCGATCCGCCAAGCAGGATTCATGCCCTGAAATACAGAGTTCGTGATGTGACGTGCAGGATTCATGCCCTGAACTACAGAGTTCGTGATGTGACGTGCAGGATTCATGCCCTGAAATACAGAGTTCGTGATGTGACGTGCAGGATTCATGCCCTGAAATACAGAGTTCGTGATGTGACGTGCAGGATTCATGCCCTGAAATACAGAGTTCGTGATGTGACGTGCAGGATTCATGCCCTGAACTACAGAGTTCGTGATGTGACGTGCAGGGTTTATGCCCTGAAATACAGAGTTCGTGATGTGACGTGCAGGATTCATGATCGGACGTGCATGGCTCATAATCTGACTGAGTAATAATAATAATAATGATGATGATGATGATGATGATGATAATAATAATAATAATAATAATAATATAATAATAATAATAACAATAATGTATGGAATTTATATAGCGCTGAATCTTGTAAAGCAACAAATCAAAGTGCTCAGATGACTTCTTTTTTCTTTTTTTTATAATATCGAGGATAATGGAATAAGCACTCATGTGCTATTTCACATCCAGTCCCCGTGTGTATGCGGGTTTGTAAATTTTGTCATCTGTTCCCACCGGCACACAATGGCCTACTCTTTCGAAAAGCGGAACAGGATTTAGCGTGTGCGCAAGATGTTCTGCATGCGTTCGCACACGGGGCCTCGGTTTATAGTCTCATCCGAAGGACAAAATCTGTGATCCGTGACTGATGTGCAGGATCCATTCGTATCTCACGTACAGGATTCATGATCTAACCTACAGGTTTCACACTTGACGTGCAAGACTCATCATCGGACGTGCAAGATTCCAAACTTTTTTTTTAACAAGCACACTCATTCTTAACCCCAAGCAATCGCCTAAATGATAAAATATGGAAATAGAATTAAATAATTTCAAAAAACAAAGTGCAAAAAAAAACCCCACCAACACCTCAAGGTCATTTTCTCAGATTACGAAAACGAGTTTACGAGTTATCGCCCTCGTCAAAGAAGTGCAGGTCCCTAATTTTAACCTCACACATTCACTCTTTCCTTGTGGTGACAACGCGACTATTCCAACTGGCCAAACCTTTCGAACTGACAAGACAAATAAGCGTTTAATACAGAAATTAAAGCGCGACGTACATTGACAGTAAACAACGTCATCGTTTGCATGGCACACTCCACTTCGTAATTCATGAACAGAATACATTCAGTAAAAATGAGTTACTCTAAACCATACGGGTCGTTTGCCTTTTTGTGCTCTTAATTTTTGCTACTAAGTGTACACCCACGCATTTAACTCTCTCTCTCTCTCTCTCTCTCTCTCTCTCTCTCTCTCTCTCTCAGCATTAAAAAGAATGGGGCTAACTGATGTCCTCATGCTCACACTTAAACAGAAATGGAACAAAAATTGCAGGTCACATTGCACGACGCGGGGACAATAGACGAATAATAAGATGCACTGAGCCTAGGATAGGGCAACAGAACCCTGGCAGACCGGCAACCAGATGACTTCAAACATCAAGAAAGACATGGGCGTGACATGGCACTGAGAGGCACAAGGCAGGAACCGATGGAAGACTGCTCCAGAGGGCTACGTCCCGCAGGGGATGAGCGGCTGTTTTTGCGTATGTAACGATTGTGTCGTCAGAGATCTGATCTCTAGTCGCAAGCAAAAATGCATCAACGAGCCAACACATACTTGTGTGACAAATGTTTAAAGGAGACGCAGGTTGTTATGCTAAGAGCATGTCATGGCTTAGGACAATCTCAACATAATTTAAAACATTACATGTTCATGTAGTTCTAAGTGCTTAGCTTACATCCAGAACTGTCCAAAGTTTTGGCCTGGTTCATCTTTGTGGAGTTTATTTTTTGGGGGGTGGCTTTTCGATTATTGTTGTTTTGCGATGTTTTTGAAGGGAGGTGATGGTGGGTTGGTGTTTATTTATGTCGACGTTTCGTTTTTTTCTTTGTTTTTGAGGGTATGGAGAAATGTGCAAACTTCCATGATGCTAACAGTTTTTATTTTGCTTTGTTAATAAAGTTTTTTTTCCATGGTTCTACTGACTCATAAGCTTTTTTTTCGTATTACATTTATTTATCTACTTATTTATTTGTTTGTTCATCAGCCGACATTATGTGGATTTTCTATCTGAATTTAATGTCTTAGGGGGACGGGATAGCTCAGTGGTCGGAGCACTCGCTTTCCCCCAGCCAAGTTAAGCAGCGTCGAGCGTGGTTACCAGTTGGATGGGTGACCGTTTGCGCGCCTTGGCTTTAGTACAGTTCCCCCAGTTCACCCAGCTGTAAATGGGCACCTGCCCTCTTTAGGGTCAGGGAAGGTAAAGCAGCGAGGGAGAGGAGATGGGCGCCGCCCTCAATATGCTGGCCCTAGAGAAGTGAGGTCTCTGACGCCTCGCTCCCCTACGACCTTATAGGTTATGGGTCTCCTTTACCTTTTTTTTTTTTGTACATCATTTGTTTTTCTGTGTTATCAATCAATTATTGAGTATATTCATATATTTCATTTATCTGTTTTAGTGCCCGGTCAGTGGTGACGTACTAAAAGTAATTGGACGCCTATGCTAGGGGTGTAACATAATTGAAGTGTATTTGAGTATCTCGTCATGGCGTGCTCCATTTTCTCATTTTTTCCAACACGTTTCAGGTCTGGTTAGTGGTTAGCGGAGAAATTTCACGTCGATTGACGAAGGTTTGGAGGAACCTATCAATATTTAAAAAATATATATCATTTTGGAAAAGACAGGGGGGGGGGGGGGGAGTATGTTTATTTTTCGTATGTGAATTGCCTCTCTGTTGGTGCCAATGAGGGACAAACTCTTTGGACCCCTGGAGGGCCTTCAGCGCACGGCAGCATTTGCCAGGGCCTCAGAAGTTGCTGTCTGAGCGATAGAAGAAGAAGAAGAAGAAGAAGAAGAAGAAGAAGAAGAAGAAGAAGAAAAAGAAGAAGAAGAAGAAGAAGAAAAAGAAGAAGTAGTAGTAGTAGTAGTAGTAGTAGTAGTAGTAGTAGTAGTAGCAGCAGCAGCAGTGGTAGTAGTAGTAGTAGTTTGCGTATGTAATGATTGTGTTGTCAGAGATCTGATCTATAAGAGGAGGGGGGAGGGAGGGGAGGAGTGTTTGGTTCATGTTTTCGATTTATTCAGTCTCCATCAAATTAATTTTCCTTTTACTGCTCGCGCCCATGTGTTTGACTAATGTCTCCTGTTCATAAGCAGAAAAATCTAGTTTTGTTATCCGTTGATTCATTCTCTGTAGTCAATTTTATTGTTGTCTTATTGTAGTTTTGCTTCTTCCGTTATTGACTGATGCCAACTCTTTCTCCTTACCCTAAAAGGGGCGAAACAAAACAAACCGTTCGATTGACTTTGGGGGAAGTTTTGTAAATTTTTTCATCCGTTCCCACCGGCACACAATGGCCTACTCTTCCGAAAAGCGGAACGGGTTTTAACGTGTGCGCAAGATGTTCTGCGTGCGTCGCACACAGAACCTCGGTTTATAGTCTCGTCCGAATGACTTTTGGGGGGAATGGAGTCGGCACTGATGGTAACTCCAGAGGAAAAATCCTCTTGAACGAGATTTCCAACCCGGGTCAGCAGATCACGAGCGCATCACTCTAATCACCAGGCAATCCCGTCTAGGGATCCTTAGCCGCAATGAGAATGTTGATGTTGTACTTAAGCACAATAGAAGTTACATGCCTGTTGTTGCTATGTTCTTCATGCTGTATTTGTTCCATGCTTATTGAATTAATAAACCCTATTTAAACCAATAAGTTACACAGCGTCGAGCGTGGTTACCACTTGGATAGGTGACCGCACACACTTTGATCTTAGCCAAAAGGCCGAGAAGCGATGAAGGTGACCGTTTGCGCGCCTTGGCTTATGTACAGTTCGCCCAGTTCACCCAGCTGTAAATGGGTCCTGCCCTCTTTAGGGTTAGGGAAGGTAAAGCAGCGAGGGAGAGGAGATGGGCACCGCCCTCAATATGATGGCCCTTAGAGAAGTGAGGTCTCTGACGCCTCGCTCCCCTAAGACCTTATAGGTTATGGGACACCTTTACCTTTTATTTAAACCAATAACAACAACAAACAACCCAAAGAAAACAACTTTTTTTATCTCCAGAAAATCGAGAAACGAAAAGATAACCGTTATTTCAGCCATGTGCGTAGATAGGAAACCAAGCAACTAAAACTAAAATAAAAAATAACCATATATATATAAAAAAATATATATATATATATATATATATATATATATATATATATATATATATATATATATATCTCTCTCTCTCTCTCTCTCTCTCTCTCTCCAAACACACACACAAATCAAAATGAACAACAACCCCCCCCCTCACCACACACACCTAGAAGCACAAAAAAGAAAAAGAAGACAAGCAAAGCAACAATGCACATCTGTTGGACTGAGGTCTGTCAATATCAAATTGCCAAAGCAGAGGATTAATTAATCATCACTCTTCATCTAGCTCTTTTCCAACCTTCTGGCCAAGACCAATGACATCATCCATCACCTCTACACCTAGCAGAGGTCAAATGACATCATTCATAACCAGGTCGTCTAAAGTACCTTAATGCTCTCTCTCTCTCTCTCTCTCTCTTCTCTCTCTCTCTCTCTCTCTCTCTCTCTCTCTCTCTTCGGTGATTTTTGTGGGGATTTTTGTGTAGATATTTTTTTCCGTATACTGTGTGAGTGTATTGGTATAGGCTTTATTTTATTATCATATATATCCCTAAGGGCGGGGACTAGATGTAAAAAAGCACATGGGTGTTTATTCATTATCCTCAAAATAAAAGAATTTGTCATTGTCATTGTGTGTCTCTCTCTCTCATTTTATCTCTCTCTCTCTCAATTTCTCTCTCTCTCTCTCTCTCTCTCTCTCTCTCTCTCTCTCTCTCTCTCTCTCTCTCTCACTGCTTTTCTCTCGGTCTCTCTCTCCGTACCTGCTATAAAGTTCCCGTAGCAAAGCCATGACGTGTCCGTAAGCATACATATTAAATTCACCAAAAACATACACAGCGCAGTCGTTTCCAACTTGTTCTGTCGACAACGTCGCTCTCTGCATTTCTTATCTGACTCCTCGTTCCTTTTAAAAACTGAGATTCTTAGCATCTTATTTTTTATATCGGAGTGAAAGTTCTTGCTTTTATGTCTATTTTTGTTTTCTTCCCCCCACCCCCCATTCAATTTTTTGTTGTTCGTTTTGTGTGTGTGTGTGTGTGTGTGTGTGGTGTGTGTGTGTGTGTGTGTGTGTGTGTGTGTGTGTGTGTGTGTGTGTGTGTACGTGTTGTGTGTGTGTGTGTGTTGTGTGTGTTGTGAGTGTGTGTGTGTTGTGAGTGTGTTGTGTGTGTAGGTTGTGTGTGTATAGCGTGCGTGCGTGCGTGGTGCGTGCGAGTGTGCGTGTCTGTGTGTGTGTGCTATGCGTATGTTTAGTATGTGTGTGTGTCTATTTTGACTGACATTCACAAGCGCACACACACACACACACACACACACACACTCCTATGTACATCTGCTACAATCTGCATTTCTTTATCTGCTCTGTCCCTGTTTTTTTATGAATTAAATACAAAGTTGGTTTTTCTTAATCTCCCCATAACCTTTAGGAAAGTGCTTGGGTTTGGTTGTTTGTCAGCTGATTTGGATGTGTGGTCAGAATTTGCTAGTCTCAGTTTCCAAATGCATTCACTGGTCAGTTGGAATTAGTAGTCCTGCAACTGAACCAATATAATAGGGTGTACATGGTGTTTTAAAGTCATTGTATTGCTGGCTGTCTGGTGCAACAGTCTTTCTGAAGTTAGGCTGTTGTGTGGTGAAATGTGACGAATGACCTAAAAGAAAACAGCAGTTTTTTTCCCCTGCTTGAGCTGTGTGTGTTGGTTGGTAGATAAAAATAAAAAGTGTTACCATTACACCCCTGCATGGCTCACATCATTCCTTTGAGTGTGGAGTGCCAGTGTCCTAACATCCTCTTCCCAGAACCTTCCTTCATAATTATTCTATTTTTGTTACATTTTAAATATGTATGTAGGCATCAAAGCACCACAAGCTCAATCAGTCTATCCCTACACACCCACAATCATCACACACACACACACACGCGCGCGCGCGCGCGCGCACCACCACCACACCACCCAATAAATTTTAGAAGAAAAAAAAGTAGATTATTTTATGATAACGTTTCAAGTAGTATGCCACCTCAAAAAATAGCCGGTTTGGTCCATAAACCCAACCACAACACATCAATATAGACTATCAGAGAGAACTCGAACTCGAAAGATTTATTCACAAAAAGGCCATTGGCCCATACATGAAGGGGATTGCCGAGCTGCTTAGTATTTTAGTGAGAAAAATAAGGAAGCACACAAAAAACAAAATGTTATTGTATACCCACAACCACCACAATAAAAATCAGTTACAAAAAGTATGACTTAAGATACCAATATATCTCTTATTTTTAAGGCTTTACACAAATATAAAGCAAGGCTGCGCATAATCTCAGGGTGACTAGATGCCATGAGTAAACAGAATCTAAATAAATTAGGCTGTCTACTATACTTTACCGGAATGTAATTCTGTCTAACTTCTAATACTGGACAGCACAGCACAAAATGAACTTCATCTTCCACTGTTTGCTTACATAATGGGCATAGTAACCTGGGGTCATCATCATCATGTTCTATAATATCTATTTTTATTAACATTAATGTCTGATACACCAAGTCTAAACCTAGACATAATTCTTTTCAAATGTATGTCCATATCAAGCTTTAGATAAGGTTTGACATCATGTGAACCTATAAATTGTACATTTGAAATCTTTCACTGCTTTGTATATGACCACTCCACTGCTGCCAACGGCAGTCAATCAATCTTTGCCTGAAAACGTTGATAAACTCTCTGCAATGTCGGACACCTTAAGTGAGCCAAACAAACCCAAAGCCAAGTTCACATAAACAGGTACGTATTTGTGAAGCCCAGGTGTTTTTCCCATTGACATTGAGAGAGAGAGAGAGAGAGAGAGAGAGAGAGAGAGAGAGAGAGAGGAGAGAGAGAGGGAGGAGAGAGAGAGAGAGAGAGAGAGAGAGAGAGAGAGACCAGGTGTTTTTCCCATTGACATTGAGGGGAGAGAGAGAGAGAGAGAGAGAGAGAGAGAGAGAGAGAGAGAGAGAGAGACAGACAGACAGACAGACAGACAGACAGAGTGACAAAGAGAAACTGAGATACGGAGAGAGACAGACAGACAGAGACATGGAGGCAGATTGGACAAATAGGAAAACAAGAGGAGACATAATACCATGGATGGGGAGAGGGGGTGGGGGTGGGGGAATAGTGTAGTGGTTAGAGAGTTTTAGGTCATATGACAGCTCCAGTTCGAGCCACAACTAAGACATCCATTCGAGGCTATCTCTCCCCCCCCCCCCCCCCCCCCCCCCCCCCCCGGCGTTAACATCGGTAGGGACTCTACTCCTCCGAAAGCCCTTCGGATGAGACTATAAAACGTGGCCCCGTGTGCAAACGCACGCAGATCAGCTTGCGTATACGTTAAAACCCGTTCAACCTTTAGAAAGAGTAGGCCGTCATTGTGTACGGGTAAGAACTGATGACAATTTTGTTTTGTTTAAATGCATGCCTACTCTGGTGTGACGTTTAGACACCAGACACGAAGTCGGAATGCGACTGACTACCTTAATGCCAGGCAAAAACAGCCGCGTCTAGGCCTACCTACAACACGCATATCCCACTATGGGAGAACCTCGGATCTCTTTCCGAGGAATTGGGAGAAAGAAAAACCCATGGAAGGCGACACATTACACACACACACACACACACACACACACACACACACACACACACACCTCTCTCTCTCTCTCTCTCTCTCTCTCTCTCTCTCTCTCTCTCTCTCTCTCTCTCTCACGCATATAAATAAATATATATATATACACACACACACACACATATATATATATATATATACACACACACACAACCACCACTACTATCACCATTCCAGTAGGGACAGTTTTGAAACAGGAAGATCACTCGTTTTACTTAACACCGGATATCTCGTCTTGACCTTCTGCAAAAGCCTTGAAGTCAGTGAAACCTTTTTTTGCTTGTTTATTTTTTTTCTTCTTAACTCTAACCTAAAGTAGAGAAAGATTACTTATCTGTATAAACCTTCTTTTTTCTTTCTTTCTTTTTAAACACGTAACCTTATTTCTTTTCCACTTTATTTTATTAATAAGTTGTACGATCAGAAAATGATTATATTTCCATTTCATTTGTAACATATTATTTGAAAACGAAAAAGGACACAAACATCCAAAATTAAAACAAGCAACAAAAAAGTACACACGGATAATAAAAATTATGCAAGAATCAGGAAGCTGTTTGTTTTGTTTTGTTTTTTGTTGTGGTTTCCACTTGTCGTTGCTTTTGGTGGTGGTGGTGGTGGTGGTGGTGGAGGTGGTGGTGGTGGTGGTGGTGGTGATGCTGGTGGTGGTGGTAATGGTGGTGGTGATGCTGGTATTTTCGTTATTTTCTGGTCTCTTGCTTTGTTTTTGTTTTGTCTTGTTTTTTGGTTCTGTTTGGGGTTTTCTTTCCTTGAGTGCGCGCGCGTTTGTGTGTGTGTGTGTGTGTGTGTGTGTGTGTGTGTGTGTGTGTGTGTGTGTTTTGTTTTTGTTTCTGGTTGTTGTCTTATTGTTATATTGAGGATAATGGAATAAGCACTTATTTGCTTTTTTACATCCAGCCCGTGTGTGTAAGCGGTTTTGTAAATTCTGTCATCTGTTCCCACCGGCACACAATGGCCTCTTTTTAAGAAAAGCGGAACAGGATTAAACGTGTGCGCAAGATGTGCTGCGTGCGTTTGCACACGGGGCCTCGGTTTATAGTCTCATCCGAAGGACTTTGGGGGAGAGTAGAGTCTGCACTGATGTGTGTGTGTGTGTGTGTGTGTGTGTGTGTGTGCGTGGTGCGTGCGTGCGTGCGTGCGCGCGCGTGTGTGTTGTTGTTATTGTATGTTTAAAGTCTGTTCATGTTTTGTGTGTGTGTGTGGTGTGTGTGTGTGTGTGTGGTGTGTGTGTGTGTGTGTGTGTGTGTGTGTGTGTGTGGTGAGCGAGAGAGAGAGAGAGAGAGAGAGAGAGAGAGAGAGAGGAGAGAGAGAGAGGAGAGAGAGAGGAGAGAGAGAGAGAGAGAGAGAGAGAGAGAGAGAGAGGAGATAGTTGATGGCTGGGTGGGTGGGGTCCTGAAGTACTCTGAAGGCGAAAATGATAACGTGTGATAGCCTACACGTATCCATAGGTTGTTCACATGCACTGACGCTCGCTCGCTCGCACTCTAACAAACTATGTACATGCACGCACATCTCCCTCCCGCCATCCCCTACCATTTGTATTTGACTTCCACGTTTCCAGCAAGTAACAAGCATCTTGAAATTTTTTTTTTCTTTTGGGGGATATATTTATATATATATATATATAATATATATATAGAGAGAGAGAGAGAGAGAGAGAGGAGAGAGAGAGAGAGAGGAGAGAGAGAGAGAGAGAGAGAGAGAGAGGAGGGGGGGGGGGGGGGGGGAGGGAGGGGAGAGAAGGAGAGAGGGAGAGAGGGGTAGGGTAATAAATGTGAAGAAAATTTCTATTTTCTTGCATTCAGTAACCATCAAAAAGGGTTTGGTTTTGTGTTTTTGTTTTGTTTTTTGTGTTTTTATTTTTTATTTTTTGGCTTTTGTTTTTTGGAAAGGGGTAGGGGGTGGGAGGGATGAGGGTGTTTACAACTGCTATCAGAAAAGACCATGAAATTTCTTTTTTCAGATCTTACATTCATATTCTCTCTCTCTCTCTCTCTCTCTCTCTCTCTCTCTCTCTCTCTCTCTCTCTCTCCTCTCTCTCTCTCTCTGTGTTAACATTTCATCTATTCCTTTTGTTATCTTAAAACTTAATGATTTCTGCAAGGAAGCAAAAGCAACACCGAAAACTGAAAAAGAAGGGGTAGGGGGTTGGGGAAAGAGGAGCGATAGAGTTGGGTTTTTTTCCCTATTTTCCTTACTTATCTTGCTGAAGTTAAAAGGGAGAACAGGACCAAGGTATACTTATGTATACTTCTTGAAGACGTCCTTATGTCTTCTCTTTTTATTTCACTTCAGTTGTCTCTCTCTCTCTCTCTCTCTCTCTCTCTCTCTCTCTCTCTCTCTCTCTCTCTCTCTCTCTCTCTCTCCTCCATTTAAATACAGATAGGAAGCCAACAACAGCGAAACACACATACACACCCTCAAGCACGCACGCACGCACGCACGCGCGCGCCACACACACACACACACACACACACACACACACACACACACACACACACACACACACACACACACTCACACAGCCCTTCGGATGAAACTATAAACCGAGGTCCCGTGTGCGAACGCACGCAGAACATCTTGCACACACGTTAAAACCTGCTCCGCTTTTCGGAAGAGTAAGCCATTGTATGCCGGTGAGAACCGATGAACAAGTTTACAAAACTGCATACACTCGGGGACTGGATGTATAAAAGAAAAGCACATGAGTGCTTATTCAAACATCCTCTAAATAATTATGAGAATAAAATAAATAACAGAAAAAGGGACAGAAACAGGGAGACAGACACAAAGTGATGATGGGGGTGGGAAGAGAGAATGTGTGTGTGAGAGAGACAAGGGGGGGGGGGGGGGGGGGGAGACAGGGAGAGAGAGAAAGTGAGAGAGAGAGAGACAGAAACACAACGATGGTATAAGTGCAATTTTAACTTCTCTGTCAAGTCCTCTTGACTCCATTGTTCAAGAATTCTAATCTGCCAAAAAGCAAAACAAATCACACACACACACACACACACACACGCACGCACGCACGCACGCACACGCACATACACAATGTCAATTTAGTTCAAGAAGTCCTCTTGACTATAGTGTGTTGAGCAAAATTAATAACAATACTGTCATGTCAACGATTATGATTTCATTTTTTGTTGGTTAATACCAAGAGTATGTTATTATGAGATCTTGTTTTATCACGCACGCACGCACTCTGTCTCTCTCTCTCCTTTTATTGTTTTCCTGATAGTTATAGTTGTTGTGTACCCTGATGAAGGACGTATTCAGACTTTATATTTTCAATATTTTATTGGACTTGTCAACTGTACTTGAATTCTAGTGAATGTCTTATCTCAAAATGTTGTCGTTACGTGTAACAAATATATGCAACATTTTACAATGTGTTGATGTTCATTTTATGACTTTATAAGTTTGGCTTTTTTCCCCTTTCTCTATTGGGGGGGGGGGGGGGGGTGTTCGTTTATTTTTCTTTTTTTGGGTCTTTATTTTTGTTTTTTGGTGGGTTATTTTTTGTTTGTTTGTTACTGGGTTTGTTTGGGGTTTTGTTGTTGTTGTGGGGTTTTTTTTGGGGGGGCGTCTTTTTTGTTTGTTTTGGGGGGTTTTCTTTTATTTGCTTGTTTTTTAAAGGTTTTTTCCCTTGTTTGTACTGTGTGAGAACATGAGTATTGGGTTTATTATTAAGATGAATCCCTACGGGCGGAGACTGGATGTAAAAAAGCACATAAGTGCTTATTCATTATCCTCGAAATAAAAGAATTTATCATCGTCATTGTCTCTCTCTGTCTCTGTCTCTCTCTCTGTCTCTCTCTCTCTCTCACACACACACACACTGTGCGTGTATGTGAGAGAGAGACAGAGAGAGACAGAGAGAGAGACAGACAGAGAGCGAGAGATAGAGAGAGAGAGAGAGAGAGAGAGAGAGAGAGAGAGAGAGAGAGAGAGAGAGAGAGAGAGAGAGAGCGAGAGAGAGAGAGAGAGAGAGAGAGAGAGAGAGAGAGAGGAGAGAGAGAAAGAGAGAGAGAATGGGACGAGCAGACAGACAGACAGAGAGACAGACAAAGACATGAAACATGACTGCAACCAAAACAAAACAAAAAAGAGTCACATTTCCTCTTTCCTTAATCCTGACACATCAGCAACACCACATCCCGACCCTGTAGAAGATAACAGTTATCATTCCGTTATTTTATTTATTGTGCATGTTACGCACGTCAGGTGTAATAATTGCCATCTCGTTTTCCTTTTCTTTTTTTTTTCTATCAAGGCCAAGCAGAGCTCGCTAACAGGCAGGGACACCTCAAAACCAAATCGAATTGTCTGTGATAATATTATGTCAAGTGCACGTTGCAGTTCCCACCCGCCTGTCAGAATTGGTCACCGAAATCTCATTAATATTTAAAGCCAGCAACCAAGCAAGCACGCGCACGCACGGACGCACGCACGGACGCAAGCGCATACACACACATACATAGATGCATGCATGCATACACACATAGAGACAGACAGACATTCACACACTCTAAGTAAGCAATAAAAAACATTAACAACAAAAAATAAACTCGTGTGTGTGTGTGTGTGTGTGTGTGTGTGTGTGTGTGTGTGTGTGTGTGTGTGTGTGTGTGTGTGTGTGTGTGTGTGTGTGTGTGTGTGTGTGTGTGTGTGTGTGTTTGCGCGCGCGAGCGGAGGGAGGGGGGGGGGGGTGTTAGGCACTTAGCTTACATCAATAAAGACAGCCTTTAATCACAGCCGTGTTCCAATCACTAGTTCCAATATTCATGGGTAATCCTGAAAAGAGATCACGATGACGCACATCCCTGAAGTTGAAATGCAGCCGCCTCAATGATGGGCAAGAGCGGTCGTATATGCCCCCCAAAATCACACCATTTGTGAACCTCTGAGCTCTAGCGTAGGAACAGAGAAAAGATAACGATAATGTATGGATACACACACACACACGCATGCATGCGCGCACACACACACACACACACACATTGTAAACGTTCACAGTACCATAGTAGAGGCAAGAAGACAGACAGTGAGAAAAAACGGCATTTAAAAAATATTATACATGGATGGACGCCTTTGGCCCAAGCCAAAAGCTTTGTCAGTTATTGATGCAGAAGCCTTAGCGCCAAGGCCTCCAGTAAACTGTTCGTTATGTGTAAAAATAGTATGTCAGAGACTTTCTTCAGCCATGAAAAGCTCTTGGCATAACAGCCTGCACTTTCCTTTTATAAAGGCGAGCCATACTCCTAAGTTGGCGTATGGCTGCCTAAAAGTCACACACAATAAATTCATCATCCAGTGTGTGCTTATGATCTCAACAGCGAACTTCAGGAGTGGTGGGATGAGTGGAACAGTACAGGGTGCATAATTATTATTCTGCATGACCTACTGGGTGCTTAATTACGCCGGGGAACGCGCAATAACAAACAGTGACAGCCACAACAACAACAACTCCAACAACAAAAATATACTGTGTCCGGGAACCGACCTAGCAACTTTCACAAAACGACTACAGCCGAGCTTTTCTACTCACCCCCCCCCCCCCCCCCCCCAACCCACCCCCTGCCCGTCTCAAACTGCACAGCTATGTCAGATATTAAAATTCTGCCAGCGAATTATGCATAACATAAATCCTGATACTTATTATAACACCCCCTACCCCCACATATGTCCACCTTAATAATTCCGTCCGCCACATGTCATCACCTCCCCTTACTTAATCCCGGCCTACAAAGTGCAGACGACAGGTGTGCATCGCTAACAGTGTTAAACCTTGTCTCCGGTAACCCAGTTATAGCATCGCCGAAGCGTAGTAAGTTAGTTATGAGTCAGCGATTAATTAAAAGGATTTTTCTGCTTCAGCGTTTTCTTCGCGTGCGCGCGCGCGCGTGTGTGTGTGTGTGTGTGTGTTGTGTGTGTGTGTGTGTGTGTGTGTGTGTGTGCGCGCGTGTGCGCGCGCGCGCGTGTGTGTATGTGTGCGTGTTGTGTCCGTGTGTGTGAGTGTGTGTGTGTATGCACGCGTGTGTGTGTGCATATGTGCGTAGTGTGTCCGTGTTTGTGTTAGTGTGTGCGCGTGTGTGTCCGCGCAATGTGCCTTCTGGAAAAAAAATTGACTTCGACTTACACACACACACTTTCTCTCTCTCTCTCTCTCTCTCTCTTCTCTCTCTCTCTCTCTCTCTCTCTCTCTCTCTCTCTCCCCTCTCCAACGAACCCCTTTGATCCCATCTCGTTCCCTCAATTCTATCACCCTTTCCCCACCCAGACCCAAAGCCACCCCCTCCTCCCCTGACCCTAGCCTTTCTATTCCTGCCTCTGACCACCTCCCTCTGCCTTCACAACCATGTCCAGCAAGATCACACGCCTACAAAAAACCTTCCATCCAGTCTCTACAGCTTGAGCACACTATCTGCTATCACACATCTCCACTGCCAACTGTCCACAGCCATCTCCACCATCAATGCCCTCAAAACACAAGTTGACACCTTACAGACAGAGAACAAACACTTGCACAAACAGATAGAGAAAACAGCCAACGCCAGCAAGGACAGCACAATCCAAACAAAAAGCCATATGAAAGCCACAGTATAAGCACTGAAGTCGACGATTGCTGACCTTACTCAGCAAAACACCCAACTACAGACAACGGTCGACAGACAAGCCAAAAGCCTGTCTGCTTTCAACGACTGGCAAAACCACATGAAAAAAGAAATCAATACATTAAAGAAAGCCCTACCATTAACTGATACCTCATACTCGCCATCCCACTCCAACAATCATTCAGTCACCTCCATTCCAAAGATTCCTACCAGCAATCTAACAACCACCTCCAGAACTCCTCTAAGTGACTCCCTCTCTGACATATCGGAAACCCCAATAGAAGAAGAAATCATCTTCCCAATCCCCACTGATAACAGATTTTCACTCCTCGACCCTGACCAAAACCCCAACTCACCCCTCCTCCCTCCCCTCCTTCATTACCAAAACATTCAGTTCCCAGAAGGCCTATCAACTCCACCCACCCCTCTTCACCATCCTCTTTCCAAACTCCTTTAGAGGCACTATTAAAAAAAACTCTGTCCCCACTGCCAGCCAGGAGTTACTGATCAGTGACTCGGTCTTACCTGCAGTGGGAGACAGAAATTCTCCCCACAGCCTGACAAGCTAAAAACTTGTCGGTGCAAGGCCTGACAGTCCAACACCTCTTGAAGTGGCTGTCAACACTCCTCCCTTCTCCACATGTCAAACAGGTCATTTTCCATGTTGGCATCAACAGCTGCCTACAAAGCGGCCCAGTTGATTGCACGACATGGCAACGTGTGGTCAGAGGACTACGCCAGGCTTTTCTCCATGCCACCATAAAAGCCTCTGCAATCATCCCTCCTTATGGCCTACACCATACCACCAGTTCTGTGAGAGAGTCCAAAACCAACCTCTCCAAGGTCTGTGCTCAAGCACACCTCCTCTTTTCAGACTGAAAGTGGGGCACCCAGGAAAGCCCTCTATAAATACATGGACCTTATCCACCCAAGTGCCTGTAGCATAGCAGCCATGACCTACAACTTGTACCGGATGTCAAAACCTCTACCCCTCACTTCAACCAACTACAGCCAGATGCAAAGGGCTCCGCCAACAAAGCCACCTCCGCCAACAAAGCCACCTCCACAGACAGTGGAAGTGCAATCTAGCATCAACAGATGGTCTCACCGTGGCAATGGCAAAGCCCTTCTCCTGACACCAGGAGCAGGCCCACCTGCCTATGGCCAGAGGGGCAACAAGTTCACGCAAGGGGACTTTGAGGAGGACTTTCCACCCCTTACTCCAGCCAAAACCAAAACGGCCTGGGGCCTACCCCACACCACTCATTCACAGGACACCCAAAAGCTGCTGGAGGTCCTGCTGAATACCATCCAACAAGCCCTTCACTGACCTAACACCCCCGATTCATCTATAAAGAAAGGGAGAGTCCAGAGAATGAGGAGAAGAATGTCCCCTGCTCACTCACAGAATAACACTAACCCAAACCTGGTGTTTCGGTTTTGTGTGTGTGTGTGTGTGTGTGTGTGTGTGTGTGTGTGTGTGTGTGTGTGTGTGTGTGTGTGTGTGTGCGAACGCGCGTGTGCGTACTGTGTGTGTGCGTACTCTATGTGTATGTGTGTGTGTGTGTGTGGGGGGGGGGGGGGGGGGGGAGTGTGAGTGTGTGAGGGGTTTTTAATTGTTATTGTAATCCTTGGTTTTTGTTGTTGATGGTTTTGTTGTTGTGGGGTGGGGGGGTTTTACCTACCCCTACCCCTACCCCCAATTTCAAGTCGCTGTGGAAGTGTGGCAAACCTGGTATTGCTTCTGCTTGTCCTAACTCGCTAGTTTTTTTTATATTCTCTTAGCCATTGGTTTCTGTGTACTGCATTGTCACCAGATCAACTTGGAAACAACAACTTTTTTTTCTCTTTTCTCCCTCCTCATATTGTTCTGGTTCTATGGTTTTGTTTACTTATTTCAAGATTAACTGAACTGGTACTGTGAAAAGTGTGCGTCCTTGTGAACATTGGAGACTGTACAGCAGAGAGAAACTACCCATGGTTTTTGTTTTGTTTTGTTGTTGTTTTGCTGTTGTTGGTGGGGGTTTTTTTACCAGTGCTTCAGATCTCATCTTTTTTATGACGAATGCCCATACAGCAAAGTGTGCAACACTGTGTAGAGAATTCGGGACTATTTGCTGAGTAGCATTATTCAGTGACGGAATAAACTGTGTCGCAAATCCCTGGACTGAGTGGCCTTTTTTCAGTGACAAATAAACTCAGTGACGGAATAAACTGTGTAGCAAATTCCCCACCACCCACCCCCTGCTGTTTGCTGAGTGGCCTTTTTCAGTGACAGGATAAACTGCTGACCATCTCATTGGACACACCTCAGTGCTCATCAGGTTACTTTCAAGGAGAGTGTCACTTGTGATTTGGTGTGACCAAAATCTTCTAGTGGCCTTAAGAAACTCTTCACTAAGAGGGACTAACCATGACCCAGCTATAATTGAAGCAGGGCACCCTTGTGTTGACACTTGTAAGGTTACTAACGAATGATTCTATAACAGTGAAAATTTTAGATTTCAGTATTCTAGTGTTGGTTTGAATGTTTTTTAGTTTTCACCTCACTCAATTTTGTCTCGTTTTGTTTTGTTCTACATATTTTCCTCCTCCACCACCACCCTACCATTCTCCCCTTTTCACGTGTTGAGTCCTTCCACTACAAATCTATTTTCTCTTTTCCTTACTGCCAGTTGTTCCTTTCTTGTTTGTTTGTTTTCCTTCATACCCATCCCTTCCTCACAAACCAAATAAGACAGATGCATTCCAATGCTGGGTATGTTCACATTTCCGTTAACACATCGAACGCTGACAGCAGTGACAGGATTTAAACTATACATGCTTGATCTTCTGCATGCGTATACACACAAAGGTAGTCAAGACACTGGCACGTCTGCACTTCATTAAAGACAACCCGGACTTTCGTGAAAATCACTACCCTTCTGTCACCAGACGTCACAGCGTGAGATTTGAACCTACAACTTCATGCACCCATTGGTGGGAAGTCAAACGGTCCTGTCCGCTGCTCTAGCGCCCGCTATTTTAAATGTAAGCGGTTGTTAAAACAATCTCCCCGCTTATCATTCCAGTAATGCTTTTAATGCACTTAACCCTAAGCAACAAAGTAACAATCGGGGTCAAAGATCTATATTTAAAAAAAATTCAAGAAAAAAAAGGCTCACGCCCTTAGAAGATAATCTCGAGGACACTCACCTTCGCCAGATAAGGGATTACAGAGACAGAGACACCACCATCATCCCTCCCCCCAAACCCCCTCCACTTCAAATTTTACCTTGGCAAGTTCAGATGACAGAAAACAAGTGAAGAAAGATAAGCATTTTAGACTGCAGCCAAGGACGCTTACATAAGACGCCTTACTTCATCTGCAAGTACATTTTGTCATTATTTTTATGGTATGGTGACTTAGCAGTTTATATCCTTCAATATGCGGTAAGAAATCCGTGGTTCGAATACCCACCCTCAAACCCCAATTTGTTTTCTCTCCCGTTCTACCAGACCTTGAGTAGTGCTATGACAGGGGCGCGTCATTTGGACGAGAAAAAATAAGTGAAATTCCGTGTACAATGAGTATTTATTGCATTTAGAAGACTCCACGGCACCAACGTAGTTTGCATTCATGCATTTTGTAAATTAACACCCATCCATCATTTTTATCAAATAAACAAACAAAAAAACCAAAGAAACAACAACAGCAACAACGACAAAGCAACTAAACAAAAACAAAAAACACCTAAACTTATAAACAAACATACGAATAGTCAGGAAAAAAGAAGAGGGGGGGGGGAGGGATAACGTTGTAGACCCCCCCCCCCCCCCAAAAAAAAAAAAAAAAAAAAAAGTTTAATACTGTGTAAAGTGGCTTTCAAAGAGTACGAGAATGAAGATGGTTTACAAGGGGGAAAAATCCTCTGAAGTCGAAGTATGGCTGCCTATACTACAGTAGTGCGAGGTATTTGAAAACACTCATACAGGCAAACTTCCCATCCAGCGTATACCTACGGACTTACAGCGATTCCCAGACGGGACGAAAGAGGAAGTATGCATGTCCACGGTGATCCCCGCATGTTAGTTAACCTGGAGAACCCCCAACAACAACAACAACAAGATCAGGGTTACTTTTTCGATACAGATTCAATGTAACGAAGCTAATTTTGTTTGGCTTTATGTGCTGTTTGTTTGTTTGGTCTTTGTTTTTGCAAGCACTCAGCGAAAACCTCTTGGTTGTCGTCAGCAAGAAAGTAGGACAGAGGTATTTGACTGATGCGTATTTTACGCCACAGTGGGTTTGCGCATGTGCTGTGTTGCCTTTATTCATCATTCCCGGTCAACCAGTAACAGAAGGATACATGAACGCAAAAGCATACATGCGCGCATATTCGTGCGTGCTAGAGACGTGTATACACACACAATATACTCATAATTATCTCGCGCGCGCGCGCTCGCACACACGCTCACAATTACAGATTGGGCGCGTGCACACACATACATATATATCACGCGCAAACATACACACAAACGCATATCGCACGAGCGTACATGTTCATACAAACACACACGAACGCTCACATCGCGCTTGCGTGCAGGCACGCACGCGCGCGCGCGCGCGCGCACACACACACACACACACACACATACGTACACGCAAACATACACACACTTCCAAAAATGCGTTTTGAAAGTCTTTCTTCTCCAAGAAATATAGAGACAATTGTTTAGAAATTGTGAATGAATGCCTGGAACACAAAATACTCCCAAAATGTGACATGCTCCTGTTTTCATTCTCTTTGAGTCCAACAATAAGAAGTAAAACTGAATCGAAATCTGAAAATGGAGGTGTTCAAGGTATGTTATACTTATATGCATATCACACCTTGTAGTGACTAGATATTAAACCAAGGAGAAGCACACACACACACACACACACACACACACACACACACCATGATCTAATCCGACGAATTCAACAGAACCCTAACAGCAAACACCTCAAGAAATATTAGTACTGACATGATCTGAAAATGCAAGTGTTCAGCATGGAAGGAAAACAGCACTAAATGATAAACAAACAATAACAATGCAATATACAACAACAAAAACTACACATGCACTCACACTCATAGCCAACCCCCAACCCCCCTTCAATGATGATGATGATGATGAAGAAGCTGGTGACTGCTGTTTCGCATACGCGCGCGCGCGGGTGTGTGTGTGTGAGAGAGAAAGAAAAACAGAGAGAGAGAGAGACAGAGACAGACTGACAGAGAGACAGACAGAGAAGGAAGACACAGACAGACAGAGATCGACATAGATCTGACTGGCATAGTGGTGATGATGGACACTCACATAACACCCGCTCACAGACACACACGCACGCTCACACACACACACGCACAAAGTTGGTCACCTAGTACCTGTGCTTGTCTCGTAGTCGGTGAGATTCTCACCGACTTCTCCCCCTTCGCAACCCTCCCCCCCCCCCTCCCCGCCGCGATGGGTCGTTCACACTACGTGCGCGAGTGTGCATGCATGCATGTATGTATGTGTGAAGAAGGGGGTGGAAAGTGATCGAAATAAGAGAGAGAGAGAGAGAGAGAGAGAGAGAGAGAGAGAGAGAGAGAGAGAAGAGAGAGAGAGAGAGAGAGAGAGAGAGAGAGAGAGAGAGAGTAGTGAGTGAGTGAGTGAGTGTGGTGTGTGTGGCGCCGCGCGCGCGTGTTTTGATCTCTCATGTTAGTGTGTGTGTATGTGTGCGCGCGCGCGCGTGCGTACTTGCTTGCGCGCATGTATGTACGTGAGCGCGTCCGCACGAGCGCGTGTATGAGTGCACATGTGTGTGCATGTGTGTGTGTGTGTGTGTGCACGCGCGCGCCTTTGTCTTTTTATTTGTTTGTATTAACCAGATACACTTCTACCAAATTAATGTTTACTTCATAAAATAAATCAAGCAAAGTATTTCTCAGAGCCAGTTTTGTGAAATGCAATACCCAGCTGGTATTATACACGCGATCTTGCTTTTTTGTTTTGTTTTGCTTTTTGTGTTGTTTTGGGGGTTTTCGGTGCTTTTTTTTGTTTTGTTTGGGGTTGTTTGTTGTTGTTGGGTTTTTTTTTTGTTTGGTTTTTTTTTTTTGGGGGGGGGGGGGGTTCTCTCGGGGCATTTGAAAGACAAGCACCCATGCCGCAGATCAAGTTTCCAAGCTGGTGGGTAAAAAAGGTCGCAAACGAAAATTGGTGAACCTTGGAAGACCTAGCCGAGGATCGGGGGGGGGGGGGGGGGGGGGGGGGGGGGGAAGAAATTCCAAGTGAATTATTGAGGGATAATGAAACAACAAAGCTGTGGATCAAATTCAAACTTACAGTCCTCTCTCCCCCCTCCCTTTCCTCCTCCTCTCCTCTCTCTCTCTCTCTCTCTCTCTCTCTCTCTCTCTCTCTCTCTCTCTCTCTCTCTCTCTCTCTCTTCCCTTCAAATGTGGCCAAGGCCTTTTGAATAAACCATTCGCATTTCTCTTCTCTCTTCTCTCTCCTCTCTCTCTCTCTCTCTCTCTCTCTCTCTCTCTCTCTCTCTGCCTCGGCAGGTAAACATCTGGGCCAATACTGTCCAGATCATGGTAAAAACAATCGATCAAAAAGTAGACAACCACAGTAATGAACAACACAAAAATGAACGTCGGAGAGAAAATAGCTGCAAACAGAAACAGCTGTCTTAAAAAGAGGGGGGGGGGGGGATATCGATCTTCTTTGAGCCCTTTTGCTGAATGAAAACAGACTGACGTATGCAAAGCTTTTCTTCGACATATGTGCAGTGTACAGTGTTGCGGATTGGCATTTTTCATACGTGTTTGTTCGAACGTGCACACAAACTTGTGGTAACCATGGATATAAAAGGACTATGCTCATATTCAGTCAGGGGTCATACAGCCTCCCCCCCCCCTCCCTCTGTATGTGTGTGCGCGCGCGCGTGTGTGTGCGTGTGTGTTTCATCCCACCATGCGGGCTGCCACACTCTGTCTTCAGAGAATTATGCATCCAGCAGTGGTTTTTGTTATTTCATGCTCCCAGCTGTTATTCTCAAGTACACAGACCACCATACTAATCTCTACCTCGACTTTGGGCGAACAAAGTCGAACCCAAAAATAGATTTAAAAGCTAGTTCCATGCTGCTGCCTTTACATCTGAATATTAGAAACAGGATCAAGACCTGATGATGGACTTGTATACTATGCTTTTCCTTTCAAGAAGGCAACTTGTGGAAGAGCTAAGCAGCAGAGGGTGGGGGCTCTATGTAGCAAGTGTTTCGTCCCTTCACTTCCACTGCCCTAGGGAGATTGGGCCGCACCCAGACAGGGATTTCTTGATGCCTTCTGCTGCTGCTGAGTGCGTGCGTGCGTGCGATCCAGATGGTCGGGTTGTGCTCCATCTCTTCCTTTGATACTATCATTCTGGGGTCTCTTTCAAAACTTCCACAAAACATACACAAAGTTAACATCTCTGTTTGCAAGCACATCACCTTAAGTTCATAAGGATTTTTATTTTTGTTTCTCAGCCAAAATCTCCGAGGTTTACCAATGGTGAGATTTTGCCTATGCGACTATTTTTAACCCACCAGTAAGGTAGCCGCACTGAGACTTCGGGGATGATGTCTCAACACGACACGTGTGCATGCATTTTGAAAAAATACGTAATCGGTTTCTACCGGCACCCAATGGCTTACACTTTCAAAAGGCGGAACATTTGGGTTTTATTTCGTTCTCGGCTAGAGCTCAGCGGTTCACCAATAGTGAGACTTTATGCATGCGACCGTTTTTACCCACTAGTTAAGGTAGCTACATTCCGACTTCGGGGATGGTGTCTAAACACGACACAAGCGCGCATGCGGTTTAAAAAACGACAACAAAATCATCCGTTCATCCCGGCACGAAGTGGCCACTCTTCCAAAAGCCTGACAAGTTTTTAACGTGTGGGCAAGGTTTTGTGTGGGTTCGCACACGGGGCCTCAGTTTATTGTCTCGTCTGAAGGACTTCAGGTGGAGTGGAGTCCGTACTTATGTTAATTCCAGGGTAACATTCTCTAAAAACGGGCGAGGCGCAGGACCCGGACTGTTCGATCACGAGCGCAATGCTCTAACCACTTGGCTATCCCGAACCTGTACATAGGGATGTATATTGCAGTTTTAGCATCCACACAACCCAGATGTTGCCTGTATTACAATTAGGCATGTTTTCTCATTGGATGATGCATAGTGGAGTTACGTCCCCAGTACATCCCCAGTCTCTCGGCCAAGTGGGCATAAGGACAGTCAGCGTGGAGATGCTCTCCAAAGGCGAACTAGCCCCCAGGGCTGTAACATTTAATGACTGTGCAAGTCAAGCCTCCTAGTCAGAGAGTCATAGTCGATCACTAAAGACTAAGCTGTAAAGCGGAGTTCCATGAGTGGGAAACCCACTGGACATACAGCCTCTCACTTTACTGTTGCCCCCAGCGTCAATGGTTTAGTCAAGAAGTGTGGTAAAGCCCAGGTGCTCAAGGTCAACTTCTAGACAGAACTTTAGGAACGTAACGTCTCTTCTCCCTGAAGGGTCGTTGGTGCACTGAACTAAACGTTGCTCAAGTTGAACCCCATTCCAAATGATTAAAATAAAGTAATGTCCAGTTTCGTATCTTATCGGGGAAAACCTGAGTAAGCAATTACATTTGCTGATGATGAATTTTCCGGTTTAGTTGCAGTCGTGTATCGTTATGCAATGTCTGCGTTCGTGACAGTAGGCCTTTCCTTTTTTTTCCGGTTTCATTCTTATATTTCGAGGATAATGGAATAAGCACTCATGTACTTTTTTTTTTTTTTACACCCAGACGCCGCGTGCAAGCAGTTTTGTAAATGGTGTCATCTGTTCCCACAGGCACAGATGGTCTGCTCTTACAAATGGCGGAATAGGTGTGCGCAAGATGTTCTGCGTGCATTCGCGCCCATGTGGCCTTGCTTTATAGTCCCTTCAGATAGGTGTGTTGTTTTGTGTGTGTGTGTGTGTGTGTGTGTGTGTGTGTGTGTGGTGTGTGTGTGTGTGTGGTGTCTTGTGGGGTGTGTGTGTGTGTGTGTGTGTGTGTGTGTGTGTGTGTGTGGTGTGTGTGTGTGTGTGTGGCGTGTGTGTGTGTGTGTCTGTGTGTGTGTTTGCGCGCGCGTGCGTGTGTGTGTGTGTGTGTTGCGTGGTGTGTGTGTCTGTGTGTGTTTGCGTGGTGTGTGTTGTGTGTGTGTGTTTGCGTGCGTGTGTGTGTGTGTTGATGTGTGCGTGCGTGGGAGTGTGGTGTGTATGCATGTGTGTGTGTGCGGAGTGGTGTGTGTGTTGTGTGTGTGTGTGTGTGTGTGTGTGTGTGTGTGTGTGTGTGCGTGCGCTTTATTTTATTTTAGTAAATTTTTTATTTTATTATTTCATATCGAGGATAATGCAATAAGCACTTATTTGCTTTTTTACATCCAGTCCCCGTGTGCATGCGGTTTTCTAAATTCTGTCATGTGTTCCCACCGGCACACAATGACCTACTCTTACGAAAAGCGGAACAGGATTTAACGAATGCGCAAGATGTTCTGCGTGCGTTCGCACACAGGATCTCGGTTTCTAGTCTCATCCGAAGGACTTTTGGGGAGAGTGGAGTGTGCACTGATGTTAACTCCAGAGGAAAATATCCCCTTGAACGGGAATCGAACCCGGGTAGTCAGATTGCGAGCGCAATGTTCTAATCACTAGGCTATCCCGTCCCCCAATATGCTTGCGCATACGTATGCGCGCGCGCTCGCGCGCGCGCGTGTGTGTGTGTGCACGCGCGCGCATGTGCGTGCACATGTGTCTGTTCTAATGTTGAGTTGAGCCCATCAAAACATATTCCAGTGAAGAAACTGGCTAGGCTCTTAATGGAAACATGAAGGGGTGCAATGTTTGCATCCTTACTAAACAAAATCAGCATAGAAAAATGAGTAAAATAATCATGTCACTGGTGTCACTTCTGTATATCGTTAGATTCGAGCTAATGCAGAGCTAGAGGGCTCTAACATGGATGCCACCAGGCATGAAATTGACGACAACACATAACCTGAAGAACTGCCACGCATCTTGTACAGAACGTAAGACCGTTGACTGCACAGAACTTGGTCAGACATCTTACGGATCCTCTAGAACCTCTCTTGGCAACTAAAAACTGGCATGGTTTGGTCACAGACCAAGGCACAACAGCTTTTCTCAGATCACCCTGCAAGGAAGGCAATGTTGAGAGGGGAAGGTCAACGTGGGAGGGAGACAAAGTAAGAGAAGTAGATGGGCAACATCAAGGGCTGGACAGGGCTGCCCCTTGTACATCTATCTCCTGACCACAGCCACTGACAGAAGAGCCTGGAGGAGAACACTGGTTGCATCTTCTTCTGTCTGCGCTCAGCTCCCCTCCACCACCTGTCGTATTACTGATATCTGGTTTTTTATGGCATTTTAAAAATATGTAAGAATGATGTAATATATATTATGTAATATAGTAATATAAAAAAAAATGATGTGTTATATATATATGATCTCCTCGCTCTCTCTCAACATATCAGTATAAGAGATCGGCTGAACGGATATTTACACTCTCGTACAGGTTCTCTCTTTAGAGGCATTAGGTTCATTCAAATCAAAGGGTTTTGCTTACAGGAGCAATGGCATATGATGAGTATTGAATAGCAAAGCCTTACCATGATTGTAAACACATAGAAGGGAGGGGGCCCAGTCTGGTGAATGATTCCAATAATTACCCTCTGTCACCCACTGTTCTGACGGCCTTTTCCTGACACTGTTGGCACAACCAACCACACGATGATTACTATTAATTTTTTAGACTTATTTTATGCCTTTCTCTGTGCATACGAAGGCTTTCGTTCATTTTGGGGGGGGAGTCGTTTACAGCCCAGCCGACAGGGAAATTTATCTCAGCAACAAAAACAATGAAATAAGAAGAAGAACAACAGCAATAAAAATGAAAAGAAGAATAAGAATACAGCAACTTTTCTTTTTGTTCCTCGGCTAGAGCTCCAAGGTTCACCAATAGTGAGATTTGGGGTATGCGACCGATTTTACCCACCATTAAGGTAGCCCTAATCCGACTTCAGGAATGGTGTCTGAACATTACACCTGTGTGCATATCGCATGCTTTAAAAAAAACAACCCTGTTGCTATCCGTTCCTATGGCACGAAATGGCCTAACTCTCCCGAAAGGCGGAACGGGTTTTGACATGTGCACAAGATGTTTTGCTTGCGTTTGCACACATGGCCTCGGTTTATAGTCTCATCCGAAGGACTTTCGGGGTAATGGAGTCGGTACTGATGTTAGCTCCAGAGAACAAAAATCTCTTTGAATGGATGCCTCGATGGTGGCTCTATCCCAGGCTGTCAGATCACGAGCGCAACCCTCTAACCATAAGGCCATTCCGCCCCCTTACACAGCAACTATATGTATATTGTTTCTATTTTCCTTTGTCCCAAGCCTTTTACAACACTTAAAATATATTTTTAAAAAACAAAAACCCAGTACTTGAAACAGGTTCAAGGAGAACACAGCACCCCAAAAAAGAAAAAAACACACACAAAAATAAGCAAGCTAAAAATACATATGCAGCAGGGGGAAAAAACACAAAAAAGAAAAGAAGAAGAAGAAGAAGAAGAAGAAGAAGAAAAGAAAAGAAAAAAAAAAGGAAAAGACCTTCATGACCAACACAATTGGAGAACTTGACTTACTCAAAAACAATTTCTTGACCTCTGTGTGTGTGTGTGTGTGTGTGTGTGTGTGTGTGTGTGTGTGTGTGTGTGTGTGTGTGTGTGTGCTACATAGGACAACCAGAATAAACTGGTTTGGTTAAAAACAAGTTATCTGGTGGATAAAGGAAAATCGTTCAATATAATTATTAAAGTCTGCAGCCTATCTGCTCCTGTCTCTCTGTGTTTCTATCTCTGTGTATGTTTGTCTGTGTATCTGTCTGCCTGTCTCCATCTCTCTCTCTCTCTCTCTCTCTCTCTCTCTCTCTCTCTCTCTCTCTCTCTCTCTCTCTCTTTCTCTCTCCGAGTTCGAGTTCTGTTTGTATATAATTGATATAATTATCTCATTGTCTCTCTTTGTCTCTGTCTTTTGAAAAGGATGAGCGATGGACTCTAATAAGAGATGTTAAGTACACACACACATACACGTGGAAGGAGAGAGAGAGAGACAGAGAGAGAGAAGAAGAGAAGAGAAGAAGAGAGAGAGAGAGAGAGAGAGAGAGAGAGAGAGAGAGACAGACAGACAGACAGACAGACAGAGACACAGAAGACAGAGAAGAGTGAGAGAGAGACAGACACGATAAAAGAGGGAGGATGAGGGGGGGGGGGGGGGGAGGGGAGAAGAGAGGCGGTATATGACCTGTCTTGGGTTTTTTTGTTTTTGTTTTTTATCGGGAACAACCCTCTTCATGCAATTGACCGACAATTTTTTTTAAATATTTGAACACATGCGTACGCACACGCATACGCACACGCATACGCGCATACACACACACACACACACACACACACACACACACACACACACACACACACACACATATACACTGATTTGAAATAAGCAGACAGTGTATGAGTACATCACAGGTCATCGGAGCGCTGACATAAGCAAGTGTGCAGTGGGTGTAGCAAACAAAGAAGAAGAAGGAATACGAGGACGAGGAAGCAAAAATGATGATGACAATGAGGAGGAAGAGGAGGAGGACTAGAACCTAGGACGATGAAAAGGAAAAGAAGGAGAGGGAGAAAGAAGAAGTTAGAAGGACAAGAAAAAGAAGAGTAGAAATCAAATAAAACAAAGCAAAACACAAAAAGTGGAAGAAAAATAACAACAACGATGACAACAACAAAAAGAACATGAAGAAGAAGAAGAAGAAGAAGAAGAAGAAGAAGAAGAAGAAGAAGAAGAAGAAGAAGAAGATGATGATGATGATGATGATTTCCTTCTTTCTTTTTTCATGTCCATACCACTTTAAGTTACGGCAGATTTCTCTGCATGAAATTCGGACTACTCTCCTCAAGAAGAGCGCGTTGCACAAGAGCAGCGACACCCACTATTTTTTTCGTTTCCTGTCTTCAACTATTTGTTTCCCTATCAGAGTGGCTTTTTTTCTACAGAATCTTGCCAGGGACAACTCACTTGTTACCGTGGGTTCTTTTACGTGCGCTAAATAATTTTGTGTATCACACGAGACCTCGGTTTATCGTTTCATCCGAAAGACTAGCACCCAGACCACCACTCACGGTCTAACGGATGGGGGGAAAGTTTGGGGCCCAAACGGGGATCAAACCACCGCACACTTCCGACCCGGACTTTTCGCTTTCTAGGCAGGCGCCACCGATGATGATCATGATCATGAAAAAGAAAAAGGAGGAGGATGGGGAGGAGGAGTAGTATTGGGAGTAGGAGGAGGAGGAGAGGAGGAAGAAGGAGAAGATGATGATGAAGACGACGACGACGACGACGATGATGATGATGATGATGATGATGGAGGAGAAGAAGAAGCAGAAGAAAGGGATGAGGGGAAGAAGAGAAGGAGGCGAAAGAAGACGAATAACCACCAGAAGCAAGATCGAAAGTCCCCCTCCCCCAAAACGAAAAAAACAACAAGGAAACGAATCAATACCCACGGACCTCCCTCCCCTAAAACCATCTCTACAACCCTGAACAAAAAACAAACATACAAACCAACAAACTCATTCATCGCCAAAACAGACAAAAATGAACACCTCCCCACCCCCCACCCCACCCCACCCTCCCGTCCCCTTTACACACACATACTTTTCTTAAAAGAAAAAAAATAGAGAGCAGGATCTTTCTTCTTATTTTTTCTTGTTTTTAATGAGTCATGTAGGTTCAAAATCAATGTGGGCAGCGATTTGAGTGACACTGGGAAAAAACAACAGATAGAAAAAGACAGAAACAAACAAAACAGCTGCCCTGGAGGTGAAAAGCTCAGTATCGAAAGAGAGATGTGCATGATTCAAAATCACATATCCCCCGCCCCCCTTTTTCTCTGTATGTCTGCCTGTCTTACACACATACACACACACACTCTCTCACACACACACACATCTTGCGCACACGTTTAAACCCGTTCCGCTTTTCGGAAGAGTAGACCATTGTGTGCCGGTGGGAACGGATGACAACATTTACAAAATTGCATACATACGGGGACTGGATTTTTTTTAAAAAGCACGTGACTGCTTCTTCCATATCCTCGAAATAAAAGAACAGAATAGAATAAAATAAACACACACACAAAACTAGGCTCTCTCTCTCTCTCTCTCTCTCTCTCTCTCTCTCTCTCTCTCTCTCTCTCTCTCTCTCTCAGCAGAAATTACTACAGCCTCAGTGGTCTAAAGGTAATGCACCCGCATTAAAAAAACAAAAAAAAGCCGACAAGTTGCAGACTAGATCCTTCTTTGAGCCCCAAATCTTGTCCCTCTCCCTTTAGACCTTGAGTGGTTGTTTGGGTGCAAGTCTTTAGATCAGACCTTAAGCCGTGGTCCGGTGTGCATTTCACATTAAAATTAGTGCATGTAAAACAACTCGCAGCAACAGTTGTCCTTGACAAGATTCTAAAATTCGATAGGAAAAAAGACCCCCACCAACCCCACAAAAAATGGGCGGGGTGGGGGGGGGGGGGGGGGGGGGGGGGGAGAGAAAGAAAGAAAATACAAAAAGCAAAAACTTCATTAGAAACAAAAAGAAAAACCCCAAACAAAATCTAAAAACAAAGAAGCCCTCATGTGACTGGGACAAGCCTCATTTGTTTTAATACGCAGAATGTCTAAGAGTCACGAGTCGGTGCTAGGATTCGTGTTTCGAGTTAAACACTTGGACTAATTAAATCGCACTAAAGTGATTTCATAGTCATTCTTATATAGTGGATGTTTCTGTGAGGTTGCATGCTAAAGAAAGTGAAGGTTACTCCTTGCAAGAGAAGAGAGAGGAGAGAGAGGAGAAGAGAGAAGAGAGAGAGGAGAGAGAGAGAGAGAGAGAGAGAGAGGAGAGAGAAGGAGAGAGGAGAGAGAGAGTACAAAACGATAAGGAGAAAGGAAAAAAAGAATTATATAAGTAATATAAGTAGGGTAACACTGTTAACGAGGATGAAAACACGCTATGCTCTGTTGTTGTGTGAAGGGTGTGTGTGTACGTACCAATTCATGCAAGTAAAACAAGTCCGAGAAAACACACACACACACACACACACACACACACACACACACACACACACACACACCTCGCATGTAGGTGCGCGCACCCATCCAACCACACACCCATACATTCTCGCATGTAGGCGCGCGCATCCACCGACCCGCGCACCCACCGACCCACCCATCCAAGCACACACACACACGCACGCACGCACGCATGCATGCATGCACTCTACACGTCTGTGCTTGTGCGCTAGTGAATATGTAAGCCTCTGTGTACGAGCGTGTACATGTTAATGTTGGTGCGTAAGAGTGTGCGCTACAGACTCAAGGAAAGAGACCTGTTGTTTTGAAAATGAAATCGATACTTCACATACTTAGAAAGAGCATACTATAAACAGCCAATCCGTTCAATATAATGGTCGAACCTCACATGAATAAGGTGTACGTCTTTCATGCATACGCATACTCAAAAACGCACAAACAAACGCTAGATGATGCGAGCACGTACGCACGCACGCGCGCGTGCACGCACACACACGCTCATGACGTACATACACAAATATGTATGTACACAAACACACACACATATTTTGTACACGCACGCACTGGCGTGGGCGCAAGATATCACCGGCATTGCATTGCCAGCGGAATATTCCGTTGCCTTTGCTGCTGTTTCGGTTGTAGACAGTGGGACAGGGAGGGTGGGGGAGGGAAGGGGGGGCGTTAGGGGGCTGGAGGAGGGGGAGGGGAAGGGGGAAAGGGAAGAGGGGAAGGCTGCAGAAAAAAGAGGGGGGGGGGGGGGGGGGGGAAGATGAAGGTGACCTGAAATCTACTTTGTAGGCCCATACACTAGGCCTATAGACACGGGCATGCGCGCATGCACACCACACAAACATATGCAACCCTTCTAAACATACATACTCTCTCATCTCTCAAACACATACATGCGCGCACGCGCACACACACACACACACACACAACACAGACACACACACACACACAGAACACACACACATACACAGAATACACAGAGAGACTATAAACCGAGGCCCTCGTGTTCGAACGCACGCAGAACATCTTGCGCACACGTTAAATCCTGTTCCGCTTTTCGCAAGAGTAGGCCATTGTGTGCCGGTGGAAACAGAAGACAAAATTTAGCAAACCGCATACACACGGGGACTGGATGTAAAAAAAAAAGCACATGAGTGCTTATTCCATTATCCTCGATATAAAAAAAATAATAAATAATATCCTCAGCAGAGCTAGAACACACACACACACACACACACACCACACACACACACACACAAACACACCACACACACACACACACACAACACACGCGAACATGCATGCACACGTTGGTACAAGCGCTAATGCAAGACCGACCAAGGGAACGTCATGAAGGGGACGAACCTACGCCTTCACTTGCTGTCAGTCACGTACATAATGTTCTAACCATGACGCAGTCGTCCTACTACTCCATGCACTGCCTAGAAAGCGACAAATCGCGGGTTCGAATCCCGTTTGAACCAAAACTTTTCCCCAATCCACTGAAACCTTGAGCGGTGGTCTCAGTGCAAGTCTTTCGGGCCGGATAAGCCAATTAAGCCGAGGCCCTGTGTGCAACACGCATTCAGCGCACGTACAAGAACCCACGGCAAAATGAGAGTTGTCCCTGGCAAAATTATGTTTAGAAAAAAATATCTGATAGGTAAACGAGTATATACGCACACAGGAAAATCCAAATAAAAAAATGAATGGCGCTAGCGCTGCTCTTGGGGCGACACGCTTTCTCCGGGGACAAGAAATGGTGACTCGGTGGTCTAGAGGTGACGCACCTGCCTAGAAAGCAAAAAGTCCGGGTTGGAAGTGTGTGGTAGTTCGAACCCCGTTTGGGCCCGAAACATTTCTCCCATCCATTAGACCGTAAGTGGTGGTCTGGGTGCTAGTCTTTCGGTTGAGACGATAAACCTAGGTCCTATGTGTTACACATAATTATTTAGCGCACGTAAAAGAACCCACGGCAACAAGGGAGTTGTCCCTGGCAAAATTCTATAGGAATAGCCTCTCTGATAGGAAAACTAATAAAGTTGCGGCAGGGAAATATAAAATAATAATGGATGGTTCTGCTCTTGTGGCGACACACTCTCTCCCGGGAGAACAGCCCGAAAGCCATAACTTAAAGTGGTATACAATATAATACAGTACAGTACAGCACAGTGCAGTACAGTAGTAGTAGTAGTAGAAGTAGTAGTAGTAGTAGTAGTAGTAGTAGTAGTAGTAGTAGTAGTAGTAGTAGTAACAATGATGAAGTAGTAGTAACAATGATGATGATGATGATGATATTGATCATCATCATCATTATCATCATCATCATCATTATCATCATCACCATCATCATCATCATGAGGATTTATGCATCAGCAGGAATACGGGACTAATAAGTTTGCACACGAGTTGATCTGAAAGACTTACCCAATCCCGAACTCAGAATGCAGCGACCTTAAAGGTGGGTAAAAACAGTCGCATATGCAAAATCTCACCATTGATGAACCTGGGAGCAGTAGCCGATTGAACGAAAAAATTAAATACAGGAAAAAAGACTGTACCAACTCCCACCTGTAATCTACCACCTACCACTAACGTTGTTGTTATGCAGTTCCAAAGTTTATAGTCTACCACCCTGAGGGTAGCGCAAAATGGGCACTCTGTCTCATTCATCCCACCAGGGACTCGCTGTAAGTTTGAAAGTAAACCGTGGATAAAAAGAAGTTTCTGTTCATGACTCTTCAAGCACCTCGCCACACAGACAACCACACACCGACTTCAGACGATTTTTTCCCCTCCTCTTTCTCTGCTTTCTTCTTCTTCCTTACTTTCTTCTTCCTCTTCTTCGAAAGTTGCTATACTTTTATACGCTTGTTATGGTTGAAGACAATCTCAACATGATATTTTAAAACATAGGCCTAACATCATTTTAGTATAGGACTTGAGCTGGCCCATGGCTTCCACCAACAACTGACATAGCTTTGGCCACACCGAGATTGAAGCTCTCCATCCGGCCTGCGACTTGAGAAACCCCATGTCATGTTCGTTGTCTTAGCAAACTAGGATGTCGCACCCTACAACACAGAAGGGGGGTTCTCACAGAAAGAAAGAGGAGGAGGAGATGGGGAAGAGGAAAGAGAGAAAGAAAGAAAGAAAGAAAGAAAGAAAGAAAAAGGAAAGACAAAGAAAGAAATAAAGAAAACAGAAAGAAAGAAAGAAAGAAAGAAAGAAAGAAAGAAAGAAGAAGAAGAAGAAGAAGAAGAAGAAGAAGAAGAAAAGAACAAGAAGAAGAAGAAGAACACACACACCGACACCACAAGACCACGTTTCCAGAAAGCACCGTCCACATTGAAGTCAACCTCATTCTGAACCATACTTTGACAGTCATCTTTGAGTGATGACCAAGGATCTGATTTCCGACCCACAGGCCCGCTTACAATAATTATTTTCCTGTAGCTTTTTTTTTCAAAATGATGTCTTAAAAAAAAGAAACCACCCAAAGTGACACACATTCACTCTTTATCCACAATGCAGACGACACTACCAAGACTTCCTTCCTTTCTGACGTCAGCAAGCGATGACAACGACGATGATACTGTACATCCTGACAACTCCATACCCCTCTCCCCCCTCCCCCCCTCCACACACACACGAACACACACACCACACACACACACACTGATGTGCGCGCGCGCGCGCACGCACACACACACACACACCTCTGGAGTTAACATCAGTGCACACTCCACTCTCCCCAAAGTCCTTCGGATGAGACTATAAACCGAGGCCCCGTGTGCAAACGCACGCAGAACATCTTGCGCACACGTTAAATCCTGTTCCGCTTTTCGTAAGAGTAGGCCTTTGTGTGCCGGGGGGAACGGATGACAGAATTTACAAAACCGCATATACACGGGAACTGGATGTAAAAAAGCACATAAGTGCTTATTCCATTATCCTCGATATAAAAGAATAAAATTAATTAAAATAAAATAAAATAAAAACACGCACGCACACACATCGTCCCTTACAGGCACATGCGTCTCTCAAATGTTTATTCAGTCATTTTGTTTTTTGGGTTTGGTTGTTTGTTGTTGTTGTTTTGGGGGTTGGGGGGTTGGATTTGTCATTGTCCCCCCCCCTTCCATGAGGGTCTGGTGCAAAGAAGCATCTAGCTGATCAAATTACCCCAAACAATTGAGTTCGAGCTTCATCTCTCTCTCTCTCTCTCTCTCTCTCTCTCTCTCTCTCTCTCTCTCTCTCTCTCTCTCTCTCTCTCTCTCTCTCTGCGCGCGTGCGTACGTGCGCGTGTGTGTGTGTATTTTGCCTTGACTTTTGGTGGAGGGTTTTTGTTTAGGGGAGGGGGATGTTGGGAGGGGAGCTTTTTTTCGTGTTTTATTAGTCTTGTTTACCTATTTGATTTTTCAATATTTGTGGTCTTTCTTGGATTTCTTGATTTTTCAAATAGTTGTAATGGAATTTGAGTGATTCATTTCACTGCTATTTGACATTATCTTGTTTATTAATTCATTGATTTATCCATGTTTGTTTACACTTTTTTTAAGGAGGACCTGGAGTAAAGAAGCCTCTGGCTTATCCAATTACCCTCAATATAATATTCGAGTTCTTCATTCTCTTCGTTCTCGTTTTTACTACCCTGCCTTTCTCCTCCAGCCCATTTTCTCAACACCCCACCCCCACCCCCCGCCACACACACACACACAAATGTATGTGCATGTTATGCGGATGTGAACTCCATTTGTATGGGTCCGTGGCCTAACAAATAAATCATTTGACTTTGACTTGACTTTGACTTTGACACACATTCTCTATCTTCCTCCATTGTTTTCCGCCGGGTCAATTGTCATTCCACACACATAGTAGAAACTATTGACGAGAAGGAGCTGGACGATGAGGACAGAGAGAGAGAGAGAGAGAGAGTGAAGGAGAGAGAGAGAGAGAGAGAGAGAGAGAGAGAGAGAGAGAGAGAGAGAGAGAGAGAGATGATAAGCAGAAGATGAACCAGGATGAATGAGGTGATGATACAACAGATTTTAAAATAATAGAGAGACCGAGGCTCTTTTATTTTGAGGGTTGTGAATGGGCACACTTGCGCTTTTGTGCATTTAGTCCCCGTTTGCGTGTGGTGTTGTGATTTTTGCCGTCTGTTCCACGATATTCAATGATGGAGAGAGAGAGAGAGAGAGAGAACTTCTTTAAAGCTACATGAAGATGAGAAAAGAGCAAACAAAGACCCAAAAAATTAATAACAGAATCGAAGTGTCAGCAAGAAACGGGGAAGTTCTCGTACAAATATTACAGAAGACAGCTAGACTATTCATACTTTATCCCCCCCCCCCCCCCCCCTCTCCTTCCACCCTCACGCATACCCTGCATCACTGCGCGGATAAGAAAAACATGCGGGCAATTATTTAACATGAAATGACCGAAGACTGACGACACCACATGAAGACAAATATTGCAAGACGGACACAAAATAGGGGCAGGAAAAAAAAGACTGAGCCACACAATGGCAAACATTAACAAATTGGGGAACAATGGTAACTATCACAAGACGGCCAGTAAAAGACTGAAACCGCATGACGGCAATATTAACAAGACGGGCCAGAAATAGACTGAAACCACATAACGGTAAATATTAACAAGACGGGCCAGAAATAGACTGAAACCACATAACGGTAAATATTAACAAGACGGGCCAGAAATAGACTGAAACCACATAACGGTAAATATTAACAAGACGGGCCAGAAATAGACTGAAACCACATAACGGTAAATATTAACAAGACGGGCCAGAAATAGACTGAAACCACATAACGGTAAAGATTAACAAGACGGGCCAGAAATAGACTGAAACCACATAACGGCAAATATTAACAAGACGGGCCAGAAATAGACCGAAACCACATAACGGTAAATATTAACAAGACGGGCCAGAAATAGACTGAAACCACATAACGGTAAATATTAACAAGACGGGCCAGAAATAGACTGAAACCACATAACGGTAAATATTAACAAGACGGGCCAGAAATAGACCGAAACCACATAACGGTAAAGATTAACAAGACGGGCCAGAAATAGACTGAAACCACATAACGGTAAAGATTAACAAGACGGGCCAGAAATAGACTGAAACCACATAACGGCAAATATTAACAAGACGGGCCAGAAATAGACCGAAACCACATAACTGTAAATATTAACAAGACGAGCCAGAAATAGACCGAAACCACATAACGGTAAAGATTAACAAGACGGGCCAGAAATAGACCGAAACCACATAAGACGGGCCAGAAATAGACCGAAACCACTTAACGGCAAATATTAACAAGACAGGCCAGAAATAGATTGAAACCACATAACGACAAATATGAACAAGACAGGCCAGAAATAGACGGAAACCACATGATGGCAAATATTAACAGGGCGGGACAGTAGCTGACTGAAGGTATGTAAAAGCCAGTATTACAAGACTGGCAGAATGTGTGTTTTTTTATAAGTAGCGTAAAAATATGATTTTTTAAAAAAAAGATAAACCAATTCTACTGTTCATTTCCAAGACACCCAAAGTACTATTAGACAATCAATTATAAAATCAGCCACTCTAGAGATTTCAACTAAAAGGAGAGAGAACGTCACTCCCTCACTACTTGCAGTTGACTAGAGACTAGTTGAAGGCTCATAAAGTTCTATCAGAACCTTTCACCAAATTACAAAACATATTGATTCTGCGGCCGGTCCTGTATTTTTCAATGACTTTGTAGCCTACTGTTAGCCAAAACTACATTCTGTCACGTAAGTACGAGCGTTTGATCTAACCATTAATTTTTCTTCACTTTCTGCGTTGTCGTGTTTGGTCATATCAAGCAGGAGTCAGCAATATGGAAGGAAGTTCCATATACGTAAAGGTTGCATCACTTTTTCATGGCTTCAAGAAATAGCGTAAAAGGGTGGGGAAATTAATGAAGGGAAAGGCGGATGGAGGGTGGGGGATTTGGGGGTGGGGGTGGTGGTAGGGATGGGAAGGACACTATGAAGATAGACATGAATGAGGATGAGATGAGAATTGACTGTACGTGGCTCCAGCTAAGGAATGCCTTGCTTCCTGCGCGCGCGTGCGTACGTGCGTGTGTGTGTGTGCGTGTGTGTGTCTTATGTGGGGTGTTTTTATTCCTTTTTGGAAAGTTTGTAATCTCTGAAGATTATCTACAATAATAGAGAGGATTTGAAATCTGTCATGATTTTGATTATACTGGTGTTACTTTCTTTGAGGGGTTGAAGTCTTTAAGGACTTCAAACTGTAGCACATTGGACTAAGTCTTTTAGGAATATATACACTAATCTATAGGATTCTAAGTCTTGCAGGATTCTTTATATACATACATAGGATTTGAAGTCTCTTGGGATTACTTATACTAATACATCGGACTCCAAACACTTTAAGAACTTTTCCTAGATATCGTTACATAAGACCGAACTGGTCTTTTCAGATTTGATAATTATGTGGCTACTTCCAAGATCGGAAATCTTATAGAACTGTTCTCTTGGCCCGTGTATCTGTAATTCTTAATTTTTATTTTGGTGAAGTTATTTGTGGACATTCCTCAGCCGAACCCACTCTGTCTCCCTCATCAAGTTGGGAATCACAGGGAAATTGTTACTGCACACTGGGTGAGAATTTGCGTATATTATGGTTGTCACAAAGGACAATGACTACAACGCGAATTCTTACTTCTTCCGTCCCCCCCCCCCAACCCCCCCCCCCCCCCCCCCCCCCCCTCCTCCGAATCCCTCCACGTACATACCCTCGTAAACCCGTTCTGCCCCCACCCCCACCCCTCCCCAACACACCAACACACACACACACACACACACACACACACCCCACACACACACACACACACACCCCTTCTTTAGTGGAGATTTAAACGCCACACCCTCCGTTAAGGTCAGATAACAAGTTCGATGTTCTAACCACTAAGCTTTCTGCCTTTGCAAGAAGAATGCTACAAGAGCCCCACCTTGACGAATTTAAAACACAGCCGTACTGCAATAAGCCCGGTTCTATTAATTCTATTCTATACCACTTTCGGCAACGGTAGATTCTCTGCCTGAAATTCGAACTGCGGTATCCAGGAAAAGCCCATTGCCGCAAAAGCAGCATCACCCATGGTGTTTTTTGTGTTTTTTTTACTTCTTCTGTTGGCCAATGTATTTGTATCCCAATAAGAGTGGCTTCTCTTTCTACAGAATTGTGCCAGATAGCGTTCTTAATGCCGAGAGTCCTTTTTAACGTGCGCTTGTGAGTGTTGCACACAAGACCGGTTTAAGCCTGCTGTGTCATCTGAAAGAGTTCTACCCAGACTAGACCCCTTCAGGTGTACGTGTAGTAGACATGTGTGGGGAAGTTCGGGTTGAAACATGGATCGAATATGCGACTACTCCTTTTTCATAATTATTATGGGTATGTTACTTCTTGACCCCTGGTCCATCCATGAGCGAGTCAATGACTAGTTTTGCTCCACCTTACACAATATCAACATACCATGAAATAACATTATCACAGTCTTCATATCATCAAACCAGTCTACCTTTGCTCCACCTTACAACGTATCAACACATCATCATCAGTGCAGCCACTTTACACCAAGTCTAGTGGAGTTAGAGTAGTGTGTGGAGTGGAGTGGAGTGCAGTGCAGTGGAATGGAGTGTAGTGCAGTGTAGTGCAGTGTAATAATTATAGTGCAGGTCATTTCAATTCAGTTCAGTGCAGGCAGTGCGTGCCCTACACTACACTGCAGTGCAGTGCATTGTAGTGAATTGTAGTGCAGTGTAGTGTAATGTGGCGTAGCGTAGTGTAGTGTACTACAGTGCAGTGTGATGCAGTGTAGTGCAGTGTTGTGTAGCAAAGTGAAGTGTACTATATAAAAAAAAGTGTAGAACAGTGATTTACAAGTCAAAGACAAATTCAAGTCAAGGCGTCCTCCAAGCGACAGTGACCATCCCAAGCATGAACAAAGTCGCCTTCTAAAAGTACAACACTTACACTTTCCATATCCATTTGCCGTCTGTATGCGGTGCTGTAAACTTCCATCCGTTCCCACCAGCACACAATGGCCTACTCTTCCAAAGAGCGGAACGGATTTTAACGATAGTGCAAGAAGTTCAGCGTGCGTTCGTACACTAGACCTCGGTTCATAGTCTCATCCGAAGGGCTTTTGGAGGGAGTGGGGTCGGCACTGAAGTGAACTCCAGGGGGAACATTCCCTTGAAAGGTATTCTAGGCCTGGTCAGCAGATCACGAGTGCAGTGCGCAACGCTCTAACCACCAGGCTATCCAGTGTCCCCGTGTGTGTGTGTGTGTGTGTGTGTGTGTGTGTGTGTGTGTGTGTGTGTGTGTGTGTGTGTGTGTAAGTAAGTAAGTCTTCAATTTTAACGTCTTTCCACTTTAAGTGATACCAGACGGCCCTAAAATAGGAGACTGAATGAAAGAGAGAGAGAGATAGATAAATAGATAGATAGATAGATAAATAGATAGATCTACTCTGTGTGGTGGTGCATGGGTGTGTATAAGTGTGTGTGTGAGTGTGTGTGTGTGTGTGTGTGTGTGTGTGTGTGTGTGTGTGTGTGTGTGTGTGTGTGTGTGTGTGTGTGTGTGTATGTGTGTGTGTGTCTGTGTCTGTGTGTGTAATAAAAAGTAATAACAAGGGAAATACACAAATAGTATTCTTAACATAAACAGATCAAGAACATTTAAAATATGAAATTCGAAGAGAACTACAACTACAATAAGTGCCCTATAGGACTTAACAATAAACCTTTAGCAATGTCAAATGTTAGCTTTACATTGTTCAAAACTTCGTCAATGGTATTCTCAGAAAAGGCAGGAGATAAGGTTTTAAATTCTCACATTCAAGTATGATATGGTTATTTGAAATATATTCACCACATAACCATTTAACATCCTTGCTGAATTTTGTTATGAATGCATTTAATCTTATCCTGAAAAATAATGCCTTGAGTTGTCTTTCTTTGACAGCATTTGTATGAATCTGTAAGTGATCAATGTATTCAATTACGCTCTTCCCACTCTGAGTTGAATATGAACGCTGCTTAATTTGCCGATGCTTTTCTATGAATTTGTTTAAGGAAGCTTTATCTAACAACTGATAACCCTCTGCAATGGATAGAGGGACATGCAGTACTATAGACCCCTTTATATTACGTGCACCTTTCTTCGCAGCCCGATCAGCCCACTCAATTGAAAATAATCCTATATGTGAAGGAATCCAGCAAAAGGAAACATGAATTCCTCTTAAACGCAGAAGATTTATGAAGTATTTGATATTTAGTATAAGTTTAGTAGATTGCTTATAAGTTATAGACTTTAAGGCATATAAAACTGATTTTGAATCCATGTGTGTGTGTGTGTGGACCACACACACACACACATATACGAGCATATGGTTCCAATTACTAGAATATTACACATAGTTACTAGGTAAAAGATTATTACAGCATACAATTTCTATAAAACCAAATTAGCAGGTACAATTCCTGGAAAAATGCTTTTTGCAATTCCTAGAAAAAATTATTACGTAGACCCCTTCAATTACTAAACAAATATATTAATGCAACTATTTATTAACATAAATATTATATCTAATTTAGTATACGTTTTGCTTTACGACATAAAAACCAATGTTGAGGGTTAGGTACGAGAGAGAGACAGACAGACAGACATACATACATAGACAGAGACAGACAGAAACACAGAAAGAAAACACAGACAGACAGAATGCTATCAGTCTTTCGTCACAAGTATCAATCTATGTTCAACAGAGCAAGAACATACAATTTCCGTATTGTGACACGTTTATTGCCGCTTTACCCAATCATAGCACTTGAGCATCACTTCTTGAACGGAGTCTAGCGAAACCTACGTCATAGTGTAGTCTTTCTGTCATTGTGACCATCGATTACGCGTGTACTACTTGAGGCGACTTGACCTGGCTGGTCTTGCTCCTTCTTTGCTGGAGTAATGTATCAATCCTTTCATATCCTCGGCCTGGAAGGAATTCAAGGAAATGAAAGATAATGTATCAAATGATAAAGATCGATATTAGTGACGAAATTTCATTACTATTTTTATTCGTCCACTTTTCAATGAAATTTGTATTTTTAAAACAAACATATATATATATGAACAAAATAAATGAATAAATAAATAAACATTTTTTAAAAAAATATTGCTATCAACATATGTTAAACATCCCCCACACTCTGCAGTTTCTTCAAAAAACAAACAGGAAGATTCTGCTCAATGTTGTGAAAATGATTAATCTTTATCGAAAATGCCATGTCCTTTTTTTTAAAATCTGAATTTAAAGTTGCCTTTCGTACTACATAAAAACAGTTTTGCTGTCCTGTAAAGCTGCTAAATTGTCTATATTTAAAAAGAAAAGCACCTTTGTTCTTAAAAAATATCAAATATAGCAAAAACTAGATACACAGTTGAAAACATGGATGTAATTTATGTTTAATATCCCCTAACATGACCAGGTGAGGGAAAATATCGAAATATGATAGTCATATAAATTATTGGGATGCTACCATTAGTTTACGATGTGACAGCCCTGATATAGTCTCTGTGGTTAGGCCTAGCAGGGTTATAAGCATTATGGCTGAATTGAACTGGATGCTACCATGAGAGAGAGAGAGAGAGAGAGAGAGAGAGAGAGAGAGAGAGAGAGAGAGAGAGAGAGAGAGAGAGAGAGAGAGAGAGAGAGAGAGAGAGAGAGAGAGAGAGAGAGAGAGAGAGAGAGAGAGAGCGCGCTTCGAAAGGACTTTGCTACAAAACCTCTAAATAAACACAACAAATTGAATATACATTTTTTGAAAACATTTAGCTGCTAAAATGTACACTCTTTTTAATCGATGGTTTTCGTTTGTTTTGTTTTTTGTTTCGTGGGGTCTTTGTTGTTTTTGTTTATTTGTTTGCTTTTGGGGGTTGTTGCTTTTGTCTGTTTGTCTTGACTGGGTTTGATTTTTTTCGTTGTTGGTTTTTGTTTGGTGGTTTGTTGTTGTTTTGTTGGTTTTTGTTGGGTTTTGTTGTTGTTTGTTTGTTTTTGTCTGTTTGTTGTTGTTGTGTTGTTTTTTGGGGGGGTTGGTTTTTTTTGTTTGTTTGGGGGGGTTTTTTGGGTGGGTTTTTTTTTTTGGGGGGGGTTGTAATTTGTCAGATCTGTGTATCTCTAGACTTTCTTTTGCAGTATTCATGTACTTATGTTTGACAGTGTTTTATCACTACATATCATTAAAGATAATAATTCGGATATATCCATTTTTGTGCACCCTGTTTATATAATGATATAATGTATCCTTATATTAATGTAAGCAACATGAGGCTTGTTCATTTGGTATTGTTCTCTGTTCATGTCATATGATACCATTTTGGCCTAGCAGCTTGCAGAAACATCTCAGGCTTAATAAGATTGCCTGATGTGTGTGTGTGTGTGTGTGTGTGTGTGTGTGTGTGTGTGTGTGTGTGTGTGTGTGTGTGTGTGTGTGTGTGCGCGGTGTGTGGTGGTGGTGGAGTGTGTGTGTGTGTGTGTGTGTGTGTGTGTGTGTGTGTGTGTGTGTGTGTGTGTGTGTGTTGTTGTGTGTGTGTTAAGCAAAGCAATAACAATAATGAGTAGTCGTGTGTGTGTGTGTGTGTGTGTGTGTGTGTGTGTGTGTGTGTGTGTGTGTGTGTGTGTGTGTGTGTGTGTGAGAGAGATTGATTGAGATTGTGGGGGAAGGGGGGGAGGTTGTTTGTTTGTTTGGTTTGGTTTGGTTATTATTGGTGGTGGGGTTTTGTTGTTTTTGTTTTTGAATATGTTTTGTTGTTGTTGTTTGGGGGGACGGGGTGCTCAGTTGTCCATCTTTAGTTATTTATCTAGGGGGTTGATGGCATAGTGGTTACAGCAGTGTCGAACGTGGGATCCAAAGTGGTCTTGCAGGGCGTGTGTTCAATCCTCTGGAAGTCTGGGTAGATGTGACGTCATCGGCTTTATTCACCTTCTTCTTTTCCAGGAAAAGTTGTGTTTTCCCTTTCACTTAGCAAAGCTTATGACATCAACAAAAACAACAACAACGATGATGATGATGATGATGATGATGATGACGACGACGACGACGACGATGACGACGACGACGACGACGATGACGACGACGACGACGACAACGACGACGATGATGATAACAACAATAATACATAAACCAAAAACTGATAATGATGATGTTTGAAGCGCACACGTTGTGGTGATAAGCACACAGCAACAACAACACACAACACACACACACACACACACACACACACTTTTCACTAATTCCTCCCTGTGACTCCACGAACGTCATTGGGGCACTGCACTGCACTGAATTTGTCAGGTCGTGTTTCCTGGCCAAACTGAACCTGGTGGAGTTAATCCCTCGTCAGGTACAGTGTGCATGCTTGGTATGTTTGTTTCTATAACCCACTGAACGCTGACATATGTTACAGCATCTGTAACGCGCACATTCGATTTGCGTGCAAATACCAAAAAAACAAAACAAAACTTGAGGCACTGGCAGATCTGCACTTTAAGTTGACCCGGGAGATCGTCAAAAGCTCCAACTTTCGATTCACTGGACATTGCTGCCGAGATTTGAACCCATGACTTCATGGAGCCACATGGACGAAAGCCAAACATTACTGCAGTTACCTAATCAATTCCCCCTACCAAAGCCAGAATTCGGAGACTCGTTAGCCACGTTTGCAATTCATGCTTTCCCGACGACAGAGTACAGCGCCCTAAACGTGTGGAACAAGGGATCGAACAAATGGAAAGCTAGCACCACTGAAAAATCAATACACCAGTCATGAGATTTTCGGCCACTGGCGACGCTCGCAGTGACGATGGCGGCAGCAACAGCAGCAGCAGCAGCAGCAGCAACAGCAGCAACAGCCGCAGCGGCGGCAGCAGCAACAGCCGCAGCGGCAGCAACAAAAAAGATGATGCAGAAGAAAAATGATGAAAAGAAAGAATAGCAACAACAACAAAACAACAATGATACCTACAACGACAAGTAGGAAGTATACTTTTTTTTTAATGATTGTTTCCCAAATTCATTGTATATTCTATGTAATGTTAATCATTAGTGTCAATTTAACAAACACACCAACAAAATAACAGTATTCAAGCAAGAAAAGTAGAATTTAAATCTCAAAACCTACCCCCGATTTTTTTTTTAAATCCACACCCCTAAACACCCCCCCCCCCTCCCCCCAAACAAAACACAAAAAGCCCGAAACAAATAGCACCCCAAAAAACAAACAAAACAAAAAAACCCAAAGAAACAGCATGAAAACAACAACAACCACAACAAGAACCAGGCACAAAAAACGAAGAACACACCGTTATATATCATCATGGAGCTTTCTAAAAATAAAAAAAAATAAAAAGATAAAAGCTCCAATTAAAAAAGTGTCTGTACTTGTCATTATTGACGAATCGATTCTGAATACTGTTTTACTGGGATGCCAGTGATTGAAGTTGACCACATATTTCTTTCACAATTAGGAAAAAAAAAAAACTAAACAAAAAATAAACCATGAAGAATGAAGTGGTACCTCACATAAAGTAAAACAGCACAACTCCCCCGTCAACCCCCCCCCCCCCCCCCCCCCCCCCGAAAATCTAAAAATTTAATAATAAAAAGCAAAACTAGCCGATAAAACAAAAAATAAATAAAATAAACATACAAAAATAAAGCATTCGCAAAACCTCACTACTAAAAAGCAAAAATTGAATTTTTTTTAAAATACCGAAAAAGCCCCCTTCCCCCAAACTAAATAACAACAAAACAAACCCACGATGAAGAGTCAAGTCAAATGATCTTCTTTCGAGGATAAGGAATAAGCACTCGTGTGCTTTAAAAAATAAAAAAAATTCCAGTCCCTGCCCTCATCGGAATAACATCAATATAGAAAAAAGTATAATTAAAAACAGCATAAATAACAACAATAATAACAAACAAAAACAAACAAGCAACAAAAACAACAACAAAACAAACAAAACAGGAGACATAAACAATATGAAGAAAGAAAGCAAGAACAGTGGTTCATTATCGTTCTTTCCCCTTCCCAAACTGATAATGTGGATGATAACGGCTCTCCCCCCCTTTTTTTTTTCTTCAATTTTTTTGTTGTTCCTCAGCTAGAGCTCTGAGGTTTTCGAATAATGAGATTATGCGTATAAGACCGTTTATGCCCACAATTAAGGTAGCCGCATTCCGACTTCGGGGATGATTCCCCTCTAAAACGTAATTATAATTCCAACAAACATTGACATTAAAAACAGCTGAAACGAAAGATCGTGGGAAAAAGTCCCCTCTGTGAAACTGACCCTTTTCACCAATAATTATCTGATTGATTGTGTCATTTGTCACACGAAGCGTTGAAAGTCTAACATCAAAGTCAAGTTTCTAGCTCATAATTCTAAATTTCGGACCAATCTATGTTGACAATAACGTAGATCAAAGACACTTGCTTTGGAAGAGTACAGGAAAACTGGTACTAAAATTGCCATATAATTTTCGTTGAAGTGGAAAGAGAGAGAGAGAGAGAGAGAGAGAGAGAGAGAGAGAGAGAGAGAGAGAGAGAGAGAGAGGAGAGAGAGAGAGAGAGAGAGAGAGAGAGAGACAGACAGACAGACAGACAGACAGACAGACAGACAGACAGACAGACAGACAGACAGCAAAATTCAACATACCCCATTTTTATCACGTATTTGGTCACTCTTCCAAACCGACGTAACAAAATGACGTCACAGGAATTACGTCAGACCTACTGCTCAGAGGGCATGCGCAACTTGATGAGTTGACCAACCCCTCCGCCCCACCAATCGAAGCACTCGGAAACAAAGACCAATATACCCGGAGCAGCAATAAAACCAGGAGATGTAGAGCAACAAAGCCGACTTGAGGTGGTCTGCCGATGTCTACAAGAAGTTTGCTGATCAACTTGTCTTATCTCAGACTTACTATGAAAAAGCAAGTCTCTGAACCCAAGCTCTCGGTACACCCACAGCTTGTATGGTCTGCCTGACCACAGTCAAGTCAAAAGGGCAGATGCTGTGCAAGACACTGATCAGCAGTTTACAATCATCATTATTAGTCTTGCAGAAGGCTCGGGCGGGTTTTTTTGGCACTGACAAATGCTGCGCGTACCAAAAAAAATACTGAACCAATAAGATCGAAATCTTAGAAGAACTGGTTTTGTCTGGAACATTAAAAAAAATGTCAAGGTCTGTTTCCGTTGGTAAAAGAAAAGAATACCGCTGTCCTATGTCATGTTTCTCATACCCAATATTACGTACAGAAATGACAGTTCTTATTTTCACCACCAGGACAGTATCTCAGCTGACGACGGCTCGAGCTAACGACAGCAACGACAATGACCAAACTGAACCCATCATCGAGGGACTAGCACTCATCAACCAGGACCTGGGAAATTTTCCACGGCTTTTGTCGCCCTGTGGCCGCGTCCCCCGGTAAATCTCACGCGCAATGTTGCGCATGCATGACTGCATGATGACCCGAACATAACCTACGGACGTTAAGGCGTATACGTATATCTCCCTTTTCTCTCATCTCCGATTCAATTAACATGAAACTGTCTACATGCGTGTATCCGCGAACATAAATAAATAATAAATAAATAAGGCGTTTGCTGAAATGTCATCTTTTGACGCTATTGGGAAAACGTAACATGGGCTATCCCTCTCCCTCTCTAACGGTGTCTGGAAATTTTTCTCGTTACCTATGACCCAAGAACAAGGTGAAGGTCGAGAGTCAGGGGGGAATCGACGGAAACGGGGCAGTGGATGGCCTTGTCTAGGCCTATAGCCGACCTGAGAGTTCGTCAACAGCTTGTGTGTGTGTGTGTGTGCGCGTGTGCGTGCGAGTGTGTGTGTGTGTGTGTGTGTGTGTGGTTCTCCATGTAAGTCTATTCACATTAATTGGCAGTATACTCTAATTTGACGTAATTTTCACTCACACACACACACACACACACACAGAGTCAGTGATGATTACACACGCACGCGCGCGCGCACACATACACACACACACACACACCCTCACTCTCTCTCTCTCTCTCTCTCTCTCTCTCTCTCTCTCTCTCTCTCTTTTTTTCTCTCTCTTTCTCTCTCAGTCAACTCATACTTTCGGCCGAGCTTGACTGTACGATTATGTACGCGCGTGCGTTCGCCTGTATGTGCTGCGAGCTTGGATAATTGTGTATGTCACTGAGCCTGTGTCACCAATGACTGGACAACCGAGATCGATTTTCCCCCCAAGAATTCAATATCCCAAAACACTTTGTAAATCCAACAGCCTCTTACAAAGCAGTCATTTGTGGCCTATACACGAGCCGTAGATAGGCCTACACGTAGTCCGATGTCCACATGGATGCGGCAACGAATATTGATCGATTACATGACCAAAGCACTGTGAAAGAACTAGCGGCTGACATTTTTGCTCCCCCAAAATAGTCGCCAATTCAGTGTCTTTGAATGTTGGCTTTCGTAGTCGATTGTTATTGATTATTATTGTTATTTATCTGTAAGAAATTTGTTTGTGAATGTGCTGTGTGTTTGCAGGATGTCCTTTTTTCAATTTCTTAAATTTATTTAGTGAAATAGTGTTTTTAAAAAAAATCTTTTTAAATTAAGTCTGTGGACTTTGATTTGGCTGTCACTCTGTAAGTGTGCATGTTTGTCTGTCCCCCTACGTGACTCAGTGTCCGGTTTGTCTGTTCTTGTGTTTTCTTTTCTGCTTTTCTGTTTGCCTGTGTCTACCTGTCTGTCTCAGTGCCCATCTGTCCGTCTCTGCCCGTCCATTGTGTGTCTGTCTCTCTCGCCTGCTTGCCTGACTCTGTGTGTGTGTGTGTGTGTGTGTGTGTGTGTGTGTGTGTGTGTGTGTGTGTGTGTGTGTGTGTGTGTGTGTGTGTGTGTCCCCCTTTCTTGCTCTGCAACAAAAGACTGATAAATTGTACAGGGGTAAAAGTTAAGCCACAGAACATTAATTTTTGACATGATTTATCCCTCCCCAATTAACTTCTTCAACGGTCGCTGAGGCACTGCACTGGATTGTCCAGGCATGTGTCGCCAGCCAGTTGAACATGGTGAAGCCCATACCTCTTGCAGGGTGCATGATGGGAATGCGTGTGTCATCCATCCCACAGACGATACCTGATGTACTCTTCATTGGTGTTTGAACATGTTGGTTCAGATGAGCCTCTTCTAACCTGGATGCCCGATAGTCGAACCAGCGACTCTTGGATCACACTTCAAGCTTCTTACCCACTCCGCCAACCGACTAGGGCCAACTAGCGCTCTGCCAACAAATCATTGTGCAGTCCAGGCACCCATCCTCCTGCCCGCCCACCGTAAGCGATGTCATCCGTTGATTGGACTTCTCGTGGTTGTTGAGCGTTCCTAAGCATAACACCCTGGCGATCACCCATTATTATGCTCTCTGTCTCACTCATCACACCTGGGAATCATCCCTGTGAAAGTATACACTGGATGAGAAGTTTGTGTGTATGGTTGTGTACAAGTACGTTGCCAAATCAGCAGCCACACTCCGACTTCAGAGGATCGTTTCTCCTATGATGGGAGATGTAGGGTTGTTGCGCTAGGTGCTTGTCATAGATGAAGACATTGCCCACATAATATTTCACACCATAACAACATTCCAATGTAGGTGTTGGCATTTTTTTTTTACACCAATCACTGACACGGCTTTTGGCCTATGTCATGCCCCTTAATAGACCAGACCCTGAACTACTTGCAAACTGACAAATAAATGATTTTAAAGATATTTTGGGGTATGACTCAAGACATTGTCTTCATCCAAATGACTAGCATTCAGACCACCACTCAGGGCAGGGAAAATACAGGGAGAAGCCAAGCTCCAAATGGGGTTCGAACCTGGAACCTCTCGCTTTTCCATCATGGATAGTTAACCACCAGACCACCCTGGACCACCTACTCTGACACAATGTCTGAGAGGAACCAGCCTACTGGCAGAACTTGTCAGAATACCATCCGTGGAATCCTTTCAGTTCAGGGTGGCATCTCTGACAAAGCTTTTCCTTTCTGTCTGTTTTTCTGACAGCCTGTTTCCTCTCCACAATTCATACACCTCCTCCCCCCCACCCCTTTCAAGCACTCCCTGCCTACTTGCGCTCCCCCCCCCCCCCCCCCCCCCCCTCCACTGTCCTTTTGCCCTGGACATCCCTCCCGAGCTACTTTGCAAGCAGATTGTCTGTTACCTTTTACCGTTTTATGAATACACTCACCAGAAACATGAAATGATAAAGAACCTTTTTCCTTTATTTACCTCCCTCTACCTCGTCCTCCATTCTCCAGATTTTTTCTTGTACAACACTTTGCACCCCTAGCCCTGGCTCAACACGAAGATCATGCTGCATCCAGTCTTAAGGCCCATACACAGAATCAGTTTTGACTTTGCGACTCCATACTGTTCAAACCTACTAGTGTAGATTTGACGATCGTCCGCACAACACTGTTTAAGTATGTTGCTGTTGTGCGTTTCCCAGCTCATCATCTTAGGGTTACCTAGAATACGCAATCTGACTGACTCATTCCACCTGGGAATTGCTGTGAGAAAAGATATGTATTGTGAAGAGCATTTAAAGTTTTGAGGATTCAAACTAAAATATAATATGTATACACAAAGTACACACGTTTACACCGGCTAAAAGAGGCATAAGCCTCATGCTGAGTGCTGATTGACTGGAAATAACAAGCTTACAAGCTATCAATCTGGAATACACCGGGATCTACACAGCATACTGATATCTTCCAGGTTCAAAGCGATTTCTGGGACCAGTTCAGACATACGTTTAAGATCACGAATATATTCTTTTCTACCGTACAGCTTAGACAAAGCATTGAAATATGTTCATTTGAACTTGTCAGAGTAAAAATGTCGAACTGTCAGCACAAAATGTTCCGAAGGTTTGTAAAATGAAAGCACAAGCCTTGCCCGCGCAACGTGACCATAAACTTCAAAATGAATGTTGATAGACTGGAGGATTCAAGCTCTTTGTTCGAGATAGAGCATGACCTGTTCTGACGCTCAGTTTGAACCTGACAGTTCAAACCGGTTGGGACATACCTTTAGGGTGAAGGATGATCTGTTTGAGATCTGTTTTGTCCTGAACGTTTCGGCCGCACGGTACGAGATGCTAGTCTGTCGTCCCCTTTACAGTAATAATCCATTAGGGACGAGAAAATTTTAGATCTCGGCAATACAGTAAGGGAGGTACATCTGGCGGCCCCTTTAGCCGAGGGGTTTGGTAGGTCTGATTACAGGGAGATTTTGCTTAGTTCCTAAACAAGCCCCAGACCTGCTGATAACTCCACACAGAGTGGCACAACTAACAATCCCAGGGGTTTCTTGTTAATTGGTGTGTGTGTGTGTGTGTGTGTGTGTGTGTGTGTGTGTGTGTGTGTGTGTGTGTGTGTGTGTGTGTGTGTGTGTGTGTGTGTGAATTTCTTTATTCCCTAATCGTTATAGATTCTAAAGAGTGTTGAAACTGCCCGAAGAACACAGTACAATGCAATACAGCACAGTAAAATGCAATACAGTACAATGCAGCACAGTACAATACAGTACAATACAATGCAATAAATATAACACTTATGGACAACGTGATGGCACTACGCACTATGCTACACAATACACTACACGATATTACACTACACTACATTACACTACACTACACTTCACTACACTACACTACACTACACAACACTGCACTGCACTGCACTGCATTGCACTGAACTACCATACTACACAACACTACACTACACCACGCTATACACTGCACAAATCTGTGCTTTACTTCAACACAATACAACATAATACAATCAGCAAGTAGAAGAGTTTCTCTGTATTGTACAACATTGAGTTCTACAGTTCAGTGCAGTACAATAAGAAACCATACAATGCAACTACACAATGCCACACACAACCCTTCCCTATTTCATCATTTCTCCTCTGAGTTTGCATCATACTACAGGCATGCTCACTTTGTTTTCTTGTCAAAACAATTAACGACAATGTCAAAGTGTCCTCGGAAGACGAGATTTTACTACAACTCCAAAGCTTACGAAAATGATATGGGAGTTATACAGAATATATCAAGTTACCTTGCAGTATCATCAAACTCTGACATTTACACAAGGAAACTGATATGGGAGTTACACGTTTCCTCATAGTAACTTCGTGTAATGAAAATTCAAGTATACATTTTTACCACATATCCTATAACCTAGCCTTGCAAGGGTGCATGTCAGAATATGTAGAATGCGAAACTGGCACACATACAAAGGGTACTATCGTATGGTGTGTGGCAGGGTTGTAACATAGGACGCTCTATATATAGCTCACATAACACACATAGCACTTGTCTCGAGCATTTATCCTTTGTTAATCTCTGAAACACGTCGAGCAGAAAAACAGGAGCATTTTTCATTCTCAGCTGCAGATCTCATACATTTGCTGCTACATAAAGGAGCAGACTCACGTTTAAGGATGGACTGCGCTTCGCTCTAGACTGTCTTTTTAAAAATTTTCCTTGAAAATGATACATTTGTAGGTAATACAGATTCAATGAAATTCACTCTTCCTTTTTAAACAGAAGAAAGGCATGTAAATAAGCGGCTATTGGAGAGCACAATATTAAAGGCTCGGACTTTCCAGAGTGGTTGTTGGAGGGCAAAACGTTTTTGACCCATATTTTTCACAGTCCTTATTATGAGAGCGGGAACGGGAAATCACAGCACAATCCCTATTCAGTATCCCTGAGACTATGCATGTGATTATATCACTTCGTAGTTGCTGACAGGAACTGAAATCTGATCTAAAAATTTAAAAAAGATCACAGCACAGGATGACAACAGCAGAAGGGTGACCGTCCGTGCGCCTTGGCTTTAGTACAGGCCCCTTGTTCACCCAGCTGTAAATGGGTACCTGTCCTCTGTAGGGACAGGGAAGGTAAAGCAGCGAGGGAGATAAGGGCACCACCCTCAAGGCACCGGCCCTTAGAGCAGCTGAGATCTCTGTCACCTTGCTCCCCCAAGAGGAGCATAGATTATAGGAGCACCACATTTTAAGACGCAAAAGTATCTCCTTTGATACCGCTGTTCAAACGACCACTATATCGTGAATCAGAGAAAGATAACTTAAATAGAGGGGGGAAAGGAACTAGAAAAAAAACCGAAACTTAAGTGAAGTGTTTGTATACTTTCAATGTAAAACTAATCCTCTCTGATATATTTCCCTTGATTATCATTGTCATGAGTGCAGTCAATATATGTGTGTGTGCGTCATTAGATGTAAGCATGCACATGCATGCGCTTGTGAGTGTATGTGTTGGTAAGTGGGTGGGTGTGGGTGTGGTTTTGAATTCCTGCCTTTATTCTATAGAGAGGGAGTACTTGTAATTGCATCGCAATGGCTTCCTTTAACTTCATATTGCTTTGAAAAAAACATTGCGCGCGTTTTTTTGTTATTGGGGGGGGGGGGGGGGGGGGGGGGGGATGTATGTGCACACATGAGCAAGCTCATGAAAATATGTCTCGTTTTTGTCTTATAATGATCTTTGATTTATGATTCGTATCAAAGTACTGTCAGTATTGTAATTGCCCTTCTTGGGATTACTAAAGTGTTTTTGACTTTGACCAATACAATAACGCAAAACTGAGAGTGATAGAAAAGAGGAAATATACAGCATGAAAATTTCTAACTAGAACAGAAGGAACCCAAGGTAGAATCTATTTGGTAATAATTGTGTGGGTCACTAAAACCAGGCAGTATCACAGCTTAGGGAAAGCTGCTCTATAGAAGTCGTTAATATAATGATGATTTATATGCATTTCATATATAGCGCTGAATCTTGCTAAGCAAACAAATGAAAGCGCTTGCATTCAAATCATTCACGCGCATGCAGCCATTCACAAATAAGGCTAACAAATTATACATCTACACACACACACACACACACACACACACACACACACACACAGAGTGACGCGCTACGGTGGGATGAGATGGAGGAGACCGATTGAAGGTAGGGACAGATGTGAGGGGTAATGATGCAAGAAGATCCTAGGTAGGAAATAAGTGTGTCTTCAGCTTGGATTTGAAAGTGTCTGTACATGTCTACTCATCTTGTGAAGAAAATAGTCCACCACTCTCTTTCGGATTTCAGTGCGTTGTCCTTGACATTCATGCCATGCATATTTTGTATCAAAATTGTATCCTTTTTTTTTTTTTAATGCATTATTGTTCGTATGATATCTGTGGTACGCTACAGCTGTTACCAAAAGTATGTTGCTGATGTTATGGTGAGTCAGTGGCATGATATTGCGGTACATTATATCTTACTTGCTTCCCATATGCCCCCCTCCCCTTCTCTCTATATATCTGTGTGTGTGTGTGTGTGTGTGTGTGTGTGTGTGTGTGTGTGTGTGTGTGTGTGTGTGTGGTGTGTGTGTGTGTGTGCGTGCGTGCGTGCGTGCGTGCGTGCACGCGTGTTGTGTGTGTGTGTGTGTGTGTGTGTGTGTGCCCTTTGTTCTTTCTGAAATAGATTCAGGAATGGTGTCTGTACTACAATGATGCAGACCAATTCCAAATTTTGCTACATTGTAGATGTATCATTTACAATGCGTGAATCAACAAAATTAACAGTTAAAGATTAAACGTATAATTCATAAAGTGCATAAGCACTTCTACACGTGATTTCATATTACTGATTATATATAATATATTCACGATGATTCTTTTGATGCTCTGTATTCTTGCTCCACATCAGGACTTCATGTTAGGCAGAAAGTGGACTATCATCAGACAATGCAGTGTTCTCGCTGAACATAAGACACGACTGCGGTGTCGTAAAGTGGCTGCTGTAAATAACTGGTCAAGCTCGACGTAGATCAAAACTGCTCCCTACCTGTCTGAAAACTTCATGTGGAATGCTGGGCACTGTATTCGGTGTAAGAAATGTTTCAGTTTAGAGGGAAGCAGACAAAGAGGCAGACTGGGAAGACAACATCAGAGAGTGGACTGGCCTTGAGTGGAACGAACTGCTACGGAAAGCAGAGGACCGCGGGGAGTGGGGGACGCTGATTGCCAAACCTTCCTTAGTGCCCCCAAGGGTCCAAGGGTCTACGGGATAGGTGACGGTGTGAAGAAAAAGCGTCATTCTCGATCTCCATATCAATGGATCTCAATTTTTACCCCTTGCTAATATTACATGCCAGCATAATCTTTGAATCTGATCTAACGCAACAGATTTTATCGCGTAAAGTTCGGGACTACTCTTCTTATGTTTGCAGTCTCGACTGAGGTTTTATTTAATGAATATGCTTTCTACTGCCGTTATTTTGGTCGTGTTTTCATCTGTGTTAATTCAAAGATTCTGTGCTGAGCAGTTATAACGCACAAAACCACAAAAACCAATACTATATTAGCGGTAGATAGAGAAATAACCTTTGCTTTGTCACGAACTGTAGGCGTCTGCAAATACATTTCAACAGACTTTACTAATGCCAGTGCCTCTACACAACAAGGGAAAAAAAAACCAGGACATCAACAAAAGACAGTACTCAGGAGATAATGAATGGGAGCAAGTACATTTAGGACATATTTCATTTTTCAATAACTACAGCGAATTTTCCGAGAATAGGATATGTTTAGTGTTCAAAAGTTCATCCTCCTTGAGAAAACTGAACACAAAGGGAGACTGCTAACTTCCTCACTATTTGTGCATGTACACAGTCAAAAATCAAAACCATCAACAATAACAGATAACCCATGTCCTCTTTCCTATTATTTGCTACCTTCTGCCAGGAATCCACACAGTATTCTTGAACAGTTCCATACTTAACGTCACTATCATATTTAACATCATCACGTCGTTGTTTGTTTGTTGGTTGGTTGTTCCCCAGGTTAACACCCTGGGGATCACCAAATAGAAAAGTCTGCCAGTATGCCTGTTTCTAAGTACTACGCCATACAGGCAGCATGACTCCGGCTTCAGAGGATATTTTTCTCCTTTGATGGGGACTGTCATAGTAAGAGCTTGACATGGCTAATGAGTTGTGTGTGTGTGTGTGTGTGTGTGTGTGTGTGTGTGTGTGTGTGTGTGTGTGTGTGTGTGGTGTGTGTGTGTGTGTGTGTGGAGAGAGAGATAGAGAGAGAGAGAGAGAGGTGTGTGTGTGTGTGTGTGTGTGTGTGTGTGTGTGTGTGTGTGTGTGTGTGTGTGTGTGTGTGTGTGTGTGTGTGTGTGTGTGAATGTGTGTTTGTGATTCAGATTCAGAAGAGTGTGTATGTATTTATTTTATTTTATTTATTCTTACATTTCGAGGATAACGGAATAAGCACTCATGTGCTTTTTTATTCCTAGTCCCCGTTTTGAAAATTTTGTCATTCGTTCCCACCGGCACACAATGGCCTACTCTTCCAAAAAGCGGAACAGGTTTTAAACATGTGCGCAAGATGTTCTGCGTGCGTTCGCACACTGGACATTGGTTTATAGTCTCATCCGAAGGACTTTTGGGGAGAGTGGAGTAAGCACTGAGATTCGAACCTCTGTGTGTGTGTGTGTGTGTGTGTGTGTGTGTGTGTGTGTGTGTGTGTGTGTGTGTGTGTTGTGTGTGTGTGTGTGCGTGCGCGCGTGCGTGTTTGTGTGCGTGTGTGTGATTCAGATTCACAAGTGTGTGTGTGTCTTTGTCTCAGCAGGCTGGTGTACAAATCATTTGGTGGTGCCCTTTTCACCACTATATGCCCCTTTTGTTTGTGAATAAGAAGAAAAATGACCACACACACACGCCAAATCTCCTCCCCGTTTCCGCCCCCCCCCCCCCCCCCCCCCCCCTCCCGCCCACGACTTTCAAAAGTGTTTTCGGGTGTGTTTTACATAGTTATAGGTTGGGAGGGGGGGGGGGGGGGGGGTCAGTGTTCCATTTTGCCTCCTCAGGTTTAAAGAAAAATTGCACCATTAAAAGACGGAATTTGTGATAAAGCAGTACAACAAAAAACCAGACCCCCCCCCCCCCCCCCCTAAAAAAAACACCACCACAATTATTAATAGCAGAAAAAAGAAGCGTTATCTGACAAGCCTGTCGAGTGTTGACAACAGGAGAATTAGGGCGGGCACTTGATCCGTTTGTTTGTCAAAAACCAAACCAGGTCACCCCCCCCCCCCCCTCCTCCACACACACACAATCCCTCTCCCACCCCACCCTATCATGATAATCCTATTTGACTGTCTGTCTGTCCGTATGTGTATCTCTCTCTCTCTCTCTCTCTCTCTCTCTCTCTCTCTCTCTCTCCTCTCTCTCTCTCTCTCTCTCTCGTGTAATAAAATAGCACAAGCCAGTGATAATCTATCAGTCCTCGTCCCACTGTACCCTTCTGAATGGGCTTAAAAGCTTAGCACAATAAACAAATGTTGTCTCTCTCTCTCTCTCTCTCTCTCTCTCTCTCTCTCTCTCTCTCTCTCTCTCTCTCTCTCACACACACACACTTTGTTGTTGTTGGTAGTAGTAGTAGTAGTAGTATAATCATCATTATATTCTATCGATTGCTTTAGTGCATCACATGCACGCACGCGCGAACACAACACACACAACACATTTCGTAAGGCTTTTTTTTGCTGTACATTCTTAGAGTGAACATCTTCAAAAATACATAATTCAAGCACAAGACGAATACGACGAGCACACGCAAAACAAAAGTCAACAAAGGAAATATTACGAGGAAAGAGGAGAGGAGGGAAAGCTATCACAGTAGCTGTGAGGGAGCACAGTGAGAAAGGGGCGGGAAGGAGGAGGAGGGGGGGGGGGGGGGGGGGGGAGAGACAGACAGACAATCAGGAGGGAGAGAGACAGAGCAGACAGACAAGACAGACAAAGACATTCAGGGCAACACACACACACACACACAGAAACACAAAGATATGAGAGAAAAAGTCTGTATGCTGCACTGAAAGTAGCGCGTAGCGCTTTCATTTAAAAAAAAAAAGTCATTTCCTCATCCCTCGAAGGCCTAGATTTTACGCCCTGTTGCGTCTGACGCTCAGGTGAAGCACTTGGCTCGCTCTGTCACCTGCGCAAAGGGGTTCTTTCCATTCAAAGTAGTAACCGTATGACCCCGTGAAAATTCTGAGCTAACCTTTTCCGCTTTGTGCACAATCTCTCTCTCTCTCTCTCTCTCTCTCTCTCTCTCTCTCTCTCTCTCTCTCTCTCTCTCTGTATATATATATATATATATATATATATATATATATATATATAATGGACTTGTTAGATTTTGTCAGAAATGTGGATTTTTAGGGTAGATTTTGTTAGAAATGTGGATTTTTAGGGTGGGTTTGTTTTTGGTTTTTTTGCATTTTATTTTATTTGTACATGTCCCGTGCAACGGTGGTCTAGAGGAAATCGCTTGCCTTGAAAGCGAAAAGTCCGGGTCGGAAGTGTGCGGTGGTTCAATCCCCGTTTGGGCCGAAAACTCCCCCCCCCCCCCCCCCCCCCCCCCAATCCATTAGACCGTGAAAAGTGGTCTGGGTGCTAGTCTTTCGTTTGAGACGATAAACCGAGAGATGAACTGTGAGATGAGGACTGGACACTGCAGACTCAAACATCACATGTTCACCAAGTTCCACCGTGTGTTACATATAATTATTTAGCGCGCGTAAAATAAACCACGGCAACAAGAAAGTTGTCTCTGGCAAAATTCTGTAGAAAAAAAAATCCACTCTGATAGGGAAACAAATACAGTTGCCGACAGGACAAAAAGTAATGGGTGGCGCTGCTCCTGTGGCGATGCGCTCTCTCGGGGAGAGCAGCCCGAATTTCTCGCAAACATACCTGCGTGGCTTACAGGGGTACCAAAAAAAAAATTACCTAAGAATTGCATTTTCGCAACTGTCACTGTAGGTCAATGAAGACGATGTAATGGTGGCTTCAGCAGCATCCTTATTTCAACAGTAAGGATTACTGCTACCTCCTGCCCACAGAAGACCATGTGACATCTGTGAGATGAGGACTGGACACTGCAGACCCAAACATCACATGTTCACCAAGTTCCACAGAGGTGATTCTGCGACGTGCTCCTACGGCACTTTCCCCAATACAGTGGAACACTTCCTCCAGATTTGTCCAACACTTCAAAACAGAAATCTGGCCTTCTGACCTGCCGATGAGGGACAAACTCTTCTGACCGGTACCCCTGGAGGGCCTTCAGCGTACTACAGCAGTTGTCAGGGCCTCTGGAGTTGCAGTCTGAGCGTTCCACGACAAAGAAGAATTTATAGAGACCCAAACTGAACACACAGCAGACAATATTCTTTTCGTTCGTCCGCTTGAGCCCCTAGGTTCACCAATGATGAGATATTTCCGTATGTGACCGTTCTTCCCCCCCCCCCCCTCCTCCATTACCTTACTTCGGGGATGATGTCTAAACACGACACCAGTGTGCATGTATGTGAGGATTGGGGGGTTTTTTTGGGGGGGTGAAGGGGTTGTTTTGTTTTTGGTTGTTGTTTTTTAGTTTTATTATCCATCCTTGTCCTGTACATGATGGACAAATCTCCCGAAAGTGAAACGGTTTTAACGTGTGCGTGAGATCTTCAATAGTGCCCCCACGGCCCAAGGGACTACGGGATAGGTGAGGTGAGGTGAGGAAGATGTTCTGTGTGCGTTTGGACACGGGACCTTGGTTTATAGTCTCATCCGAAGAAGTTTCGGGAGAGTAGAGTTGGTGCTGATGTCCACTCCAGGGGAAAAATCACCTCGAACGGGTGCCACGGTGCTGGCTTGAACCTGGGCCGTCAGATCACGAGCTCAACGCTCTAACCACTACGCTATCTCGCCCCTGCAACCGACATAAATGGGCGAATTTGAAGAACATGTCTTTAGTTTAAAGCCCTGAAGACTGTCGGTAGAGTTGATAAAAAAGAATAATTTAGTTTTCTCTGCGAGAAATGAAGCCGAGTAAACAAACCCGGCCAAAGTATTACTTCAGTCTATCTCAGAATCTAGTCACCAGATTATGAGTTTGGCGATAAACAAATCAATAATAATCATCATCATCAATGGAATTTCTATAGCACTATTTTCTTGCAAAAACAAATCAAAGCGCTTCCTTTCAACCTATTATTAGATATGCAACCAATAACAGTGAACAGCTTTCATAATGTCGAATGTACACACACACACACACACACACAAGAGAGAGAGAGAGAGAGAGAGAGAGAGAGAGGAGAGAGAGAGAAGAGAGAGGAAGAGAGAGGGGAGAGAGAGAGAGAGAGAGAGAAGTGAGAGAGAGAGAGAGAGGGTTATACACTTTGACAGGGTAGTGGGGGATTTCGGTTGCTGAAGGCAGGGACAATGAAGCAGGAGGGAAAAGTCTTTGGTTTGAAATAAGTATGACTTGAGGCTGGATTTAAGTGTCATAAGTACGTTTTTGGCGAAAGGAGAGAGGTCATTCCAGATCGATGGACCAGAAACAAAGAGCGACGGCCGACGGTCAAATGGTTGAATCTAGGAATTCGTAAACAGGTATCTGTAGCAGAGTGGAGGGAACGTGAAGGAGTGTACAGATGAAGATATTCACACAGGTAGGAGGGTACTGTTTAGTGGAGACAAAACAACCAGCAACCAGCCCTTATCTTTAAGTTAGGTTCTCTTTTTAAAAGAAAATTATTTTACACCTTAATCACACAAGTTGTAAAGTGTACTGCATTGTATTGTATTACGTTGTTATTGAGGCGTACTATTTTATATTGTATTTTTTGTGTGTAGTATATTGCTTACCACAGCCAGCCACGGCAGATTTCTCTACTCGAAACTCGTGCTGCATTTCCCGGGGAGAGCGTGTCGCCACAAGAACAGCCCCACTTACTTTTTTCCCCATTTATCACATGTGTCTACTCTCACCCACTCTTTTCAACATCTTCCTTGAGAGAATCATGGCTGATGCACTGGAACATCATGAAGGATCAGTCAGCATTGGTGGCAGAACGATCACAAACCTCCGCTTCGCAGATGACATTGATGGAATAGCAGGATCAGAAAAAGAGCTTGCCAGCCTAACAGAACACCTGAATAAGGCCTCCAAAACATACGGCATGGAAATCAGTGCAGAGAAGACCAAACTGATGACTAATAACACCAACGGCATTAGCACTGATATCAAGGTTAATGGCCAGAAGCTGGAAACAGTTCAAAGCTTCAAGTACCTGGGAGCCATTGTATCAGACCAGGGATCCAAGCCAGAAGTAGTATGCAGGACTGCACAGACAATAACAGCACGGTCAAAACTAAACACCATCTGGAGAGATAAAAATATCTCACTTATCTCCAAGATCAGACTAATGCGCTCCCTTGTCATATCCATATTTCTGTATGCCTGTGAATCATGGACCCTGACTGCAGATTTGGAGAGAAGAGTACAGGCGGTGGAGATGAGATGCTTTCGGAGACTCCTTGGCATCTCCTACAAAGACCACATTAGCAACGAAAGCGTGCATAACAGAATCCAGCAAACCATTGGACCCTATGAGAACCTTCTAACGATCGTGAAAAAGCGTAAACTTAAATGGTATGGGCATGTCACAAGATCCAAAGGACTTGCAAAGACAATTTTACAAGGCACTGTCCAAAGAGGAAGAAGAAGAGGCAGACCAAGGAAGAGCTGGGAGGATAACATCAGCGAATGGACAGGCCTAGAACTCAACAAAACCCTGAGAAAGGCAGAACAGAGAGAGGAATGGAGGGAACTGGTTGTTGAGTCTTTGAGGGTGCCCCCACGGTCGTTAGACTACGGGACAGATAGATAGATGCTCTACATAGTGAGGGTGGCTACTTTTTCCCCATTTATTTTATCACATGTGTGTGTGTTCTACATAATGAGAGTGGCTTTTTCCAAAAGATTTTTCAGGTCACTCTCGCAGCACTGTATTCTTTGACGTGCGTTGAATGTATGTTGCACACTTGACCTCCGTCTATAGTCCAAAAGACTAGTGCCCAGACCATCTCTCAAAGTCTAGCAGATAGGGAGAAAAAGCTCAGGTTTAGACGGAGATCAAACCCGTCATCGTTTTCTATTCAAAACGTGTAACTTCTAATCCACTGACTTACTTGATGTAGCGCTATAGCACGAGTTTTCCAATGTTTCTATTCTTGTACTGTTTTAAAGTATCACGTGCACATAGAAACGATGAAATCTAGGTTTGTTTGTTTTTTTTTAAATCTAAAATACATTTTTGTATAAATTAAGCTGTTGAAACATGATGCTTGGTCGTAATAATTAAAAGGTTGACTCATCTCTCAGTTCTCGTGATTATTATTAATCATCATCTTAATCATCATCATCATCATCATCATCATCATCATGAAAGAGGACTAGATCAATATCGTTCAGACTATTCATCGCTTTTTCCCTATCGTGCATTACTTTCTTTCTCTCCCGTATCCCAGGACTCTGTGTGTGTGTGTGTGTGTGTGTGTGTGTGTGTGTGTGTGTGTGTGTGTGTGTGTGTGTGTGTGTGTGTGTGTGTGTGTTGTGTGTCTCTCTCTCTCTCTGCCTTTTCTGATTGCCTTTCCATCCTCCCCTGTTTCAATGTTAAAACATTAATTTTACATATATTCTGGGGTTGTTATATTTTTTATTGCTATTTCAGAACACATTCCGAAGTCGGAATGCGGCTACTTTAGTGATGGGTTATCCTTTGGTGATGGGTTATCCTTTAGTGATGGGTTATCCTTTAGTGATGGGTTATCCTTTAGTGATGGGTTAAGACGGACGCATACACAAAATCTCACCACTGTTTAACACCGGAGCTCTAGCTGCGGAAGGGAAACATAATTATGTTCAATGCACGTTGCCAGTTTTCTACGAATGGAAAACCACCTTATGCATATAAACTGACAGTACGTGTAGGGGTGAAGGACGACTGCATCCAAAAGCAGTTCTATAGCTGGCTGTATGTAATAAGTCGGTTTCATATTACAATTTCTCATCGGTTTATTCTATGTTTGTATATATTACGATCTTTTCCTAGCAAAATCACCAGAAAAAGGTGAAGGGGCGAGGTTGGTTAGAAGGAAGGATGATGGTAGATATTTGTGGATTAAAGTGTTTATGCTGCTTTCTTTTTTTTAAATGACAACAAAGAAGGACACTGCCTTGTCATTAATTCACAGTCTTATCATGAGATACCTAGTGTAATGATGTTTTCTGGTTATATGAAAGGAAAAGTTAGTGTTATTTCTGTTCAAAATTCTTGTTTATGATTTCCAGTTTGGTTGTCTGCTTTTTAAAAAAAAAATCAAGAGTTCTGTTTTTTCTCTTCTTTAAACTTCTTATAGTTGTTTATTTGTGGATGATTAACAAACCACACACGTGCGTGCGCGTGCGCACACACACACACACACACACACACACACACACCAAACTTGTAGAGTAAGATTTACCATGCTTTCTTCAAATTTCCATGTGAAGACAATTTCTGAACGGATATCGTTTAATTTGGAGTAGAGTTTCAAAAAAATATTTTCAAAATTGCCAATCCATGTAAAGGGGCTGGTGTATTTCACAAAACTATTTGCAATTGTTGTTGTCCAGCTCCAAAAGTCTTTGCCTCAATAGTTGCTTTAGGGGTTCAATACCATATCCATGCGCTATGTTAGTCTATGGATTTGGGGGTTATTGTTGGAAGACATAATTATATCGAAAATTCAGAGCGCCTTTCTCAAAAGTACAAAATTCCTATGCGTTTTCAGGAGCAAATTATCAAAGTACACCAAAATTCAAATGTCTTTCAAACAGGAAGACAGACACTCACGCTCTCTCTCCTCTCTCTCTCTCTCTCTCTCTCTCTCTCTCTCTCTCTCTCTCTCTCTCTCTCTCTCTCAGGATTTGATCAGACCATCGGAATTTTGAAACTTGTCCAAAGTGAAGTAAAACTATTAAATTTCACTACTCATCATGATAGTGGTAATGCAGCCCTCCCCCCCCCCCCCCCCCACCCCCCCCACAATCACTTTTACTACAATCGCTTTTCCATTACAACTGTAAAAGACATTTCAGAAACACATTTGTAAATGATTCAAAGTCCAGAATCATTAGCCATCATCTATCTTTCATCATTCCGAAAATGCATGCTCTCAGGTGGTTTTTCTTCGTCATATGACGACAATGTGTGAGTGTGTGTGTGTGTGTGTGTGTGTGTGTGTGTGTGTGTGTGTGTGTGTGTGTGTGTGTGTGTGCGGCACGCGCGTGTGTGTGTGTGTGCGCTACGCACAGAGAGGAGAGAGAGAGAGAGAGAGAGAGGGGAGAGAGAGAGAGAGAGAGAGAGAGAGGAAGAGAGAGAACATACAGACAGACAGACAGACAGACAGACAGTCAGACAGACAGACAGACAGATTGACAGAGAGTGCGGTTCACCCCAAAACGCAGAAATCTTTCAACACGGAGGTTGGTCAATATAATTACAACTAATAGGACGAACTTGTAGCAGTGAATGTTGTGCGCCAACTACGCAGATAATGTTTTTATTCTGCTTTTGTTTGTCTGTTTGTTTGGTTTGGTTTGGTTTTGTCTTTTTTCTTTTACTTTGTTTGTATGTTGGGTTCATGAGAGACGGCTATTTTTAACGATTCTGTTCCAACTGGAATGGCATTTTGTTTTGAGGTAGCAAATATTTGGGATGTTTTGCAAAAGCTCAAGTACGAAGATGTCCTTTAAAAAAACACAACAAAGACCGTCGATTCCAAACACCTGGCGGCTGTGAATGGTGTGTGTTGTGTGTGTGTGTGTGTGTGTGTGTGTGTGTGTGTGTGTGTGTGTGTGTGTGTGTGTGTGTGTGAGGGAGGGAGGGAGGGAGAGGGAGGGAGAGAGAGGAGGGGGGGGGAGAGCGAGAGAGAGAGAGAGAGGGAGAGCGAGACACACACACACACACACACACACACACACACACACACACACACACACACACACACACACACACGCAAGTTCTTAATCCGAAATTTGCCGTTCACCTCAATGACAGACAGACAAACATACAGAAAGACGAACAGATCGATAATTACTGGCCAGAGAAACGGAAATGGCACTGCAGGTTTCCCATTTGGAGTCGTTATTGTACCTTTGTGCAATATGAAGAGATCCAGTTCTAGCCGGGTTTTCAGCATCTTACAGCCAGAGCGTTCGAGATTTCATCTCATCTCATCAGTCAGTGTGTGTGTGTGTGTGTGTGTGTGTGTGTGTGTGTGTGTGTGTGTGTGTGTGTGTGTGTGTGTGTGTGTGTTGTGTGTGTTGTGTGTGTGTGTGTGTGTGTGTGTGCGCGCGCGTGTGTGTGTACGTGTGTGTGTACGTGTATGTGTACGTGTGTGTATTGTGTGTGTGCGCGCGCGCTTGTGTGTGCGAGCGTGCTGCGCGCACGTGCATGTGTGTTAAGTGCACGTATACAATAATATGCTTACCTCTGCGTGTGTGCATGCCTGTGTGCATACTTGCTTGTGCGCACGTGTACATGGGAACATAAAACGGACGAATACTTATGTTAAACTGAACTGATTCAGTTTTACTGTTACCAAGATAGGTCGAGCAGCAGGTGCTGATGTGACGGTCAACGCCCTAGGCTGTTACAGCAGCACTCTGAACAAAAATGGTAAATAATTATTTTTTTAATTAAATTTAAGCGATGGAGAAATGGGCACCTCCCTCATGATACTGGCCCCCTAGAGAAGCTGAAGTCTCTGACACCTCGTTCCTCAACGAAATTATAGGTTATGGGACATTTAAAAAAATAATACACTGGTTGAACTGTTCATCAGAAACGCTTTCAGCCAAATTAGCAAAATGATAATAAATCATGAGAGATTATGCGTCACTTCGAAGGATTATTAACTTTACGCTGTACTGCTTTTTATACGCACATACGCATGCTCGCTCTCTCCCTCTCTCGGGATGACGGATGACAAAATTTACAATACTGCATACGCACGGGGACTGGTTGAAAAAAAAGCAAATGAGTGCTCATTCCATTATCCTCGAAATAAAAGATGAAAACAAATAAATATAAATAAAATCTCCCCCTCACACACAATACTGTATACACACGGGTACTAGATGAAAAAAGCACATGAGTGCTTATTCCATTATCCTCGAAATAAAAGATTTACACAAATAAATAAAAATAAAATCTCTCTCTCTCTCTCCTCTCTCTCTCTCTCTCTCTCTCTCTCTCTCTCTCACACACACACACACACACACACACACACACACACACACACACACACACACACACACACACACATACATACACACACGTTTGGCCTTATAAACAATTTTCCATGTTCTTCAAGAATGACCATGTTTAAACCAAACGGGTTTGAAACATAGTGTGGGAAACAATAACTATTTTGCGTGCATTCCACAAGATTGGCAAATCAAGCATACTACAGAGCAATAATGCACACTTCTCACAACTTGTATTCAGTCTTGTCATGACCCCGGTAGCTTGGCTAGGCTAAAAGCAGCACATGATGCATCAACATTCCTTATGTGTTGTGCATATTCTATTGACAATACATATGTATGCTAGCGTTCGGTCCGTTGCCTTCTAGAAAGTGTGGTAGCCAGCGGTATATTCCATAGTGTTTCATTTTGCCTAGACATAATGTAAACCAGTTTTTGTACGTCACTGCAAATTTAGGCCGTTGTCCCTGTGGAAAGCACGTCGCCACAAGACCAGTGCCACCCATTTTCTGTATTTAAAAAAATCCTGGCTTTATGTGAATTCATTTCTCTATGATAGTGACTCTTTTTTTTTCTTGTTTTCAAACAGAATTCTCTCAGGTACAACACTGATGTTGCAGTGGGCTCTTATACATGCGATAAATGTATGTTCCAAATAAAGCGTGATTTTTTTGGGGGGTGTCTCATCCGAAAGACTGGCACCCAGCTTACCACTCAAGGTTTGTGGATGAGCAAAAAATGTCGGGTTCAAACGGGGCTTGAGACAGACAGAGAAACAGAAAGACAAAAGGACAGACAGACATATATCAACATTTGGAAAAATTGTGTCAATCCCATATTACGCACTCTGTCATAGCGAGCACAATCAGCACGTCGCTCAAGTGAGAAGTCTGCCTCTCCCATCCCTGAATGGTGGTCGGTAGTATGCATACATCATATATGCACGCACGCACGCACGCTTATTTTCACACTTTATCAATAGCTTTTCCTTATTTTTTAGATCTCAAAGCAGTTACAATCTCCTTTTAGATTTGCCTACGGTTATCAATATGCACAATCAACACTTTTGATAAAAGATTCTGTCTGTACTGTATATCTGTCTCTGACTCTCTTTCTCTCCATGTCACACACACACACACACACACACACACACACACACACACACACACACACACAAAATCACCATCTCTCTCTCTCTCTCTCTCTCTCTCTCTCTCTCTCAATTGCACACATAGAGAGAGAGAGAAGAGAGAGAGAGAGAGAGAGAGAGAGAGAGAGAGAGAGAGAGAGAGAGAGAGAGAGACAGACAGACAGACAGACAGACAGACATAGACAGACAGACAGACAGAGACACAGACAATGACAAAGACATACATAGCTTTCAAAGAGAAAAGACAGATACATCTATTTTATTAAAGGAGACTAAAAATACATACACACAGACAGACAAAGACAGAGATCAAAATCGTATCAATCCTACCGCACTCAGAGCGCCATAGCAAACACAATAAGCATAGCACATAAGTGCATATTGATAAGACTGTCACTCCCATCATTTATTAGCAGAGGATG
>CM054141.1:34926842-34941842 GCA_028751875.1 Rapana venosa
CTTCTCACCCCCACCCCCATGCCACATTCCCCTCCTGCCTATACATTTGTTTGTTGTTGTTGTTTTAAGTGTACGATAATATCTCTAGTTAGGAATGAATCACTTTGTGTTGTGTTCATTGCCTCAACGGTGAATGAGACCTTGAGATTAGGAGGTTATTGTCATGACTCAGTCACTCAAACATCCAGACACCTTCAACCCCCAAAAAACAACAAAAACAAAAACAAAACACACACAAAAACCCCTAAACACCAAATAACGAACCAAATAACAAAAGCAAAATAAAACAAAAACAAACTGACACAAATCCCACGTTTAAGATTGCTGTGGGTTTTTTTCTAAATCATCAGTTTTTCCCTCTCTATTAGCTAACCCCCGTGGGTATGCCAGGGGCCTGTCAGTATAAATAGCATCTCCACCTTCTGGAAATTATGTGCTACGAATTCCTTCTTTGCTATCACTTTCTTTGTTTCTGCCTTGTTCCTTTTCTTCTTGTCGCCTCCTTCTTGTCTATTTTCTGCCTTCTTGGTCCATTCTCCTACCTTTTTCCCAGAAAGACTTAATAATAATTCTCTCCCACGCCGAAGTCGGATGCGCTGGGCCTGATTTGTCAGGCGCATAACGGCAGTGCAATGCATTTTCGCTCATGTGACAGACAACAGTAGTTGCTTTCTGAGCGTTTGACGACGACAAAGAAGAAGCCTTAGCCAAAAGCGTAATCAGTTATTAATGAAGCAGATATGGTTTTATACTTTGAAATGTTATGTCTGAGATAGTCTCCAGCCATGACAAGCTTTTGACATTGCAATCTGAATTCTTCTCACAAAGAGAAAAAATCTCCTGAAGTCGAAATACGGCTGTCTGAACGGCGAGGCACTTGAAAGCAGGCAGACTCACAAACTTCTTATCCAGTGTACATGCTTACGGTCTCAGAGTGATTCTAAGGTGTGACCAGTAAGACAGAGTGTATAGTCTAGGTAATCCCCAAGGATGCTTAACTGAGGAGCGCCCAACATCGTCTTCCTTCCCACTCCTTTTTTCACTGCACTTTCAATCTTTTCTTATCACGCTTTTAAAAACTTTTCTTTGCATAATATGAGCAACGTGGCTACAGATAAGTATGCATTTGAACGTCAACAACTGGTGTGATGGTGGTGGTTGGGGGAGGTAGCCTAGTGGTTACAAGGTTGAGCTCATGATCTGACGGCCTGGGTTCGAGCCACAACCGAGATAACCGTTCAAGGGGATCCCCCCCCCCCCCCACCCCTCTAGAGTGTACATCAGTACCGACTCCACTCCACTGAATGTCCTTCGGGTGAGACTATAAATCGAGGTCCTGTGTGAGAACGCACGTAGATCATCATGTGGAAACGTCAATACCTGTTCTGCTTTTAGAATAGAGGCCAATGCGTGCCGGTGGAACCGATGACAAAATTAAAAACAAACAAGAACTGCGTGTTGACGTTTAGACATCATCCCCGAAGTTGGAATGCGACTACCTTTATGGTGGACAAAAACGGTCGCATACGCAGAATCTCACCATTGGTAAAACCTTGGGAGCTCTAGCCGAAGACGGGAAAAAAAACCCAGCCACCCGTTAAAAACATAATGAAAGCAGTCCGACAGATAAGCAGACGTCATGCATTATACAGCAAGGCATATATACACATACAATGCACACGAGTCATAAAGACAAAGACATACATCAGCAAATATCTTCCAGTATCTTTTGCCCACATGAGGTATGGCTCAAATGTAAGCATTCACACTGCATGAATACGAACGATAACACTTATCATTTTATTCTTTTTTTTCCAACATAAAATGCTATTCAACTTAAAATCGTTATTTTCTTTTCATTCTTACCCCCCCCCCCCCCCCCCCCCAAGAAAAAAACCCTACCCAAATAGGCAAAGGAAAAAACCGAGTAAAAAAACACCCAAACAAACAAAAAGAAAAGCAAACCACTTTCACTTCCCAAGGGTAAAGCAAACACATACAAGCGCTCTTAACGTATTCCCCTTTTCACCCAAGGGGTTCTAAAAACATGTAGGGGTTCATTTTCAATCAATTTTGACAGAGAAATGTCTGTACTCGACATTCAATCGGTTAGAGAAATAAATACACGAGTAAAAAAAAATTTTAAACCCACTTTTATTCACACACACACACACACACACACACACACACACGCACACACGCACACACACACACACACACACACAGGGCACGCACTCGCGTTTTAATGAAATTTAATGAAACACACGTATCAGTACAAAAACATACACACACAGACACACACTCACAGACAGACATACACAACCACACAGACAGACACACACAAAAACACAGAGTGTGCACGCACTCGCGCTTTAATAAAACACACGTATTAGTACAAAAACATACACGCACACACAGACACACGGATTATTATGCCTTTGCAAATAGACAGAACGAGAAGTATACAGTGACAGACAGACTGACGAACATATAGACAATCAGAAACAAGGAGAAGGCAAGTAAACCAGAAAAAAACACGATAAAAAACTGCATACCTCCGGCAAAGATAGGAGCTTTCATTCATTAAATCAATCAATCGGTTTGTCAACCATCCCATCACTTACTCACTCACCTTTTTCATTCATTCATTCTTTTATCTATATGTTCGCTCATCTACTCATTTCCAACCATGTGTTTTTCGTCCATGTCGGCATGTTTTCCTGACTTAGTCAAAAACTGGTGAATCATCCATCTTTTTTCAACCTCTTCAGAATAGCAATCTCAATAATGATAGGAACCCGGAACTAGTCATAACAATATATCAACGATATCAGTTTATCTTCCATCTTCAGAATGACTCACACCAGTCAGAACACTCTATCAATGATAGCAACAGAGCCTTGGAATGTTATGACAATGCAGGGATTGCCCTTCGATTTCTACGAGTTTGGTTCGCAAAGTCATCAGTACGCTCGGAGATGTTCTCGAGGCACAGCGCCTGAAGCACCGTGGTGGTGGTGGGGCCGGGGGAGGGGGAGAGGCACTGGAAGTCTGGTGTGACCACTGTCAGAGTTGGTTTGTGGCGTTGTTTTCTTGCAATGAGGAGTCTTTGGCGCAGGGTATCTTCAAAATTAGCAGAGGCATGATGGACGACCGAGGTTCGCCAGCACGATCTACACCGTACTTCTCCAGTCTCCATTTGTTTGCTGTTACAGCAGTGGAAGTTGGCTTGTACAGTCTTTGTACCATTTCTTTGGTTAGTCTCGATGTCTCTTACCACTGGCAAGCTGCATATACAGCAGGCGTCTAGGCATGCGGAATTCTTCCATACTGATGACATGTCTTAGCCATCGAAGTTAGTGTTTTGACAAATCTGGATTCAGTACTTGTGCAGATAAAGTTTTCTAGGAGTTCCAGCCTGGTAATGCAATCCTGCCACTGTATTCCCGGTGTGGAAGAAAGTGCGTGCATGTGGACGTTTTCAAGCTTGTTGGTATGTCTGCAGTATAACATTCATGACTTGCATCCTCAGAGAAGCAAAGGGAGGACCACTGAAATGAGCACTTTCAGCTCTGTTGACAGGCGGTTAAATGATTGTGCTGATGTAGCTCTCTGTTTCGAGGGGACGGGACAGCCTGGTAGTTAGAGCACTGCGCCTTGTGTTCGCCATCTGACGACCAGTGTCCGAGCCCAGATTCGAGACACCACAGAAACACTTGTTCCAGATGTTCCAGATCTGCCGTGACTTAAAGTGGTATGAAATGAAAAAGATATTCCCCCTGTGCGACTTCAGTGCCGACTCCACTCCCCCGAAAGTCCTTCGGGTGAGACTATAAATACGAGGCCCTGTATATAAACGCACGAATAACATCTTGCGCCTCTACAACCTGTTCCGCCTTTCGGAAGAGTAGGCCAATTATGCCAGTGGGAACGGATGAAATGATTTAAAAACCGCATGCACAGTGGGACTGGATGTAAAAAAATAATTTTAAAAAGCACACGTGTGCTTATTCCATTATCCTCAAAATAAAGGACTAATAGAAGCCTCACCAATGCTTAACTAGCTTTTGCTAATATGAACCTCGATTTATTTACCCCAGGGTAAGGGTCCATCGTGAAAGATAGTGCTTCCCAGGAACTTGAAACTGCCAATGTTTATGCGCTGGGTGACATATATGATGGATAGTGCGGGTGGGTTAGTGTTTGATACCAGTTGTTGGAGCAGTGTCACAACAAAACCCCACCCACACAAGCAACCAAACAAAAAGAACACGACAAAACAAAACTAAAAATGAAGTGGTCGGGGCTGAAGAGGGGCTGAGTGGCTGACCCATGATGAACTTCGAGTTACGGCCATAGAATCCCACGCCATTCCCAAAAGAATCCCCCCCCCCCCCCCCCCACACACACACACACACAACTACTTTTCATTGAACTTTGAGTGATGTCTACATATGTTCCTTTCATAAAACATAATACAACGATCCAGAGTTTTTTGTGCAATTCGGCGCATATGGGGGAAACAGCCCAACAAAAACAATTCGTGACAACGACATAACGGCTTGTCCGTGACAAAATGATGTAGACAATCCAAGACCTTGAAATATGGTCGACATTTAGTAGTTTAAACGGTTTACTGAGGACAATAACAGCTCAATAAATTAATGCGCGCAAAGCTCCGACATGTAATAACAATGTACAAAAAAGGCATACCCACACGCATCCATGCATGCATGCGCTATGCACACGCTCACGCGCGCGCGCACACACACACACACACACTCGAAGAAGCCGCACAGAGTTTAAAACGGTGTGTGTGTGTGTGTGTGTGTGTGTGTGTGTGTGTGTGTGTGTGTGTGTGTGTGTGTGTGTGTGTGTGTGTGTGTGTGTGTGTGTGTGTGTGCGGCGCGCGCGCGTGCATGAGTGTGTAATAGGACTGACAGACAGCCAGTCTCACATACACACATACTCCCACATATTATACATACACACGCACGTACGCACGCAAACGACTTGCACACACGTGCAGAGCGCGGATCAATAGCTGTCGTGGCCTTGTGACACGGGGAACAGAGAGAAGAGCGACAGCTGTGCTGTTGTGTGTTTTTCCCTTCTCCATTCCGTGATCCATCAGTCAATCTACAGACAGACAGACAGACAGACAGACAGAGAGAGAGAGAGAGAGAGAGAGACAGACAGACAGACAGACAGACACAGAGAGAGAGACAGACAGAGAGAGAGAGACAGACAGACAGAGAGAGAGAGAGCTATAAAGAAGAAGAAAATGTGGAGGAGGAAGAAGAGGACGTCAGAGGAAAGTGAACAGGGCCACAGAGAGAGAGAGAGAGAGGAGAGAGAGAGAGAGAGAGAGAGAGAGAGAGAGAGAGAGGAGAGAGAGGGGGGGGGGGGGGGGGGGGGTTGCAGGCAGGCATGCAGGCTGGCAGACAGCAGATAGAGACAGACAGGCAGACAGAAAATTGGACAAACATGTTGGTAGACCGGGATAGAAGCAGACACGGTTGAAATAGAAACAGACACAGCCCGTCAAAATCAATAATCCGATACAAGGACAGATATAAAACAAAAACTGGAAGAAAACAAAAACCCTGACAAAGACAGAGGGACAGACAAGCAGACCTGAGACAGACAGGAAGACAATCAAACAGACGAGATCCCTTTCATCACAATTGCATACGAGGAGACGATTGTGCAAGCTGCACTCTCGTGGTGTAGAAACTTGAGAGCTTAAGAAGGGTGGACACAGTAGCACCACTGTCGCTGTTCAACACCTGAACCAGGAGGAGGAGGAGAAGAAGAAGAAGAAGAAGAAGACGAAGAAGAAGAAGAAGAAGAACAAGAACAAGGAGAAGAAGAAGAAGAAGAAGAAGAAGAGGAAGAAACGACGAGTTGTAAAGAAGAACTGAGAAGGAGAAGAACGAGAAAAAAGTAAGAAGCAGACGAAGAAGAAGAAGAAGAAAAACAACAACAAGAACAAGAAAAAGAAGAACAAGAACAAGAAGAAAGAGGAGGAGGAGGAAGAGAAGCAGAAGAAGAAAAACTGAGATGTCGATGGTGATAATGCTTCACTGTCAGCAGTTAACATACATATATGTTTAGACACAGCTGCTTCACTGTCAGCAGTTAACATACACGTTTGTTTAGACACAACTGCTTCACTGTCAACAGTTAACATGCATATATGTTACGACACAACTGCTTCACTGTCAGCAGTTAACATACACGTATGTTTTGCCACAACTGCTTCACTGTCAACAGTTAACATACACATATGTTTAGCTACAGCTGCTTCACTGTAAACAGTTACTGTTAACTATACACATGTGTTTAGCTACAACTGCGTCATTTTCAACAGTTGCTGTCAACAGTCACTGTAAACTATGACATACACATATGTTTAGCCACAACTGCTTCACTGTCAACAGTTGCTAAGTATGATATACACATATGTTTAGCCACAACTGCTTCACTGTCAACAGTTGCTAAGTATGATATCCACATATGTTTAGCCACAACTGCTTCACTGTCAACAGTTGCTAAGTATGATATACACATATGTTTAGCCACAACTGCTTCACTGTCAACAGTTGCTAAGTATGATATCCACATATGTTTAGCCACAACTGCTTCACTGTCAACAGTTGCTAAGTATGATATACACATTTGTTTAGTTACAACTGCAACACATTGTTTAGTGATACTGCTTAATTTAAGATGTTTTAGCAAATTATTACATACAAAAGTGTTAAGCCAGAACTGCTTAGATTTCAGTTGTATTGCAAAATACTGCAGCCTGCTTGTCTAGCAGTATTGCTCACTTTTGACTTGTACAGCAAAAATATTGTGTATGTATGCTTTTCTTTAATCCCTGCTGCTTGCCTTTGGCTGTTATGGCAAAGCATTACATTCATACACATTGATGTGGCCAGCATGGTTTAGATGAGTGATTTCTTGTTGGTCAACCCCAATGTCATTTGTTTTTATAGTAGTACTCGCATTTCATACTCTTTACACTGTCACCACATCGTCTTTTTTGGTGTCACCACATCCTCCTTACTGGCGAATGTCACCACATCCTCATTACTCCCTGGTGACTGTCACCATATAGCATTACTTTCTGGTTATTATCTGAGCGCTTTGATTTGTTGCTTTACAAGATTCAGCGCTATATAAATTCCATACATTATTATTTTATTATTATTATTATAATGAAAAGGAGGAGGAGGAGGAAGATGATGATGATCAAGAAGGAGGAAGAAGTAGAGGAAGAAGAGGATAGGAAAGGAACAGAGAGAGAGAGAGAGAGAGAGAGAGAGAGAGAGAGAGAGAGAGAGAGAGAGGAGAGAGACAGAGACAGAGACAGAGATATTAGAAGTTGGCAAAGAAGAAAAAGAAGCAAAAGAAGATAAGGAAAAGAAGGAAGCGAAGGATGAGGAGGTAGAAGGTGAAAGAGAAGGAGGTGTAAAAAGAAGGTTTAGGAAGAAGGGAAGGAGGGGGTTAAAGCACAAGTCGAAGGTCAGTAACAGCAGCAGTAGTAATTGTAGTATTGGTAGATCAAGCAGCAGTAGCAGCAGCAGTACGTGTCGAAATTTTTATATGCTTGATAAATCATAGATTCATTCGTATCTGTGTGAAGATCTTAATACATGCTTTATAAATCATAAATTTATTCATATCGTTTTCAGATCTTATAATTATGCTTTATAAATAATAAATTCATTCATATCGTGTGAAGATCTTATTCTTATAATCATGCTCTATAAATCATAAATTCATTCATATCGTGTACAGATCTTAATATATGCTTTATAAATCATATATTCATTCATATCATGTGGAGATTTGTGTACGCTTTATAAATCATAGACTCATACATATCGTGTGGAGACTTTCTATGTGCTAAATAGATCATAGATTCATTCATAATTATCATGTGGAAATTTTCATACGCTTTATAAACCATACTCATTCATATTGCGTGGAGACTTTTTATGTGCTAAATAAATCAGATTCATTCACATTATGTGGACATTTTTGTTTGCTTTATAGATCATAGATGCAGTCACTCTTTTTTTTTTTAATCAAACAAAGCATATATGGAATGTTAACATAATTCGAGTTCTATGGAATCGACACGTTTAACACTTTTTTTTTTACACGAGAAGAGCGATGTTGTTATTGTCTCCTATTGTTTTGTTTTGTGTTGTTTTGCGTAGCGTTTTTTGTTATGATTGCTTTTGCGTTGCATTGTTCTATGAGATATTGCATTGCTCTGCATTGTACATAGTACGTTCTCTTTCACTATGTTACATTCAAGTGCTATGGGCATTGTGTCCTACCAATGTAGGTTTTTAATCAAATGCTTTACACACCTTTTAGTACCAGTTACTGGTGTGTGTTTTTTTTTTATCTTACAAGTTTTCTTACGGTAAAAGTTATTTTTAAAAATTCTACAGTATAACCTAGTCTTGCACAATGGTAGTATGATGCATCTGATCGCCATGTGGTTAAAGCAAAGGACTTCAAAGTAACTGGTCCTGAATCATAAAGTCAAGGGTTTGAATCTCGAGGCACCAAGTGGAACAGACATCGGGATTTTACGACTTCCCGGGAACTTTTAATCAGATCTGTCAATACATACTTCTCCACGTGTGTGTGTGTGTGTGTGTGTGTGTTGTGTGTGTGTGTGTGTGTGTGTGTGTGTGTGTGTGTGTGTGTGTGCGTGCGTGCGTGCATGCATGCGCGCGTGTGTGCGTGCGTGCGTGCATGCGTGTTGAAGATTAAATACGCACGCTCAACATTCTCCTAGAGGCAAAATATATCAATTCCTTGAAATGTAAGATGGCCTGTTGCGTTGGCTGTTTTTTTTATTTTTTTTTATCTACCTTCAATTTGCTTATTCCTCTATCTCTATTTTGCTTCCAGCGTTTTACAATGAAGAGAGGTCTTGCAGGTACCAGGTATTATCCAAATATTATAAGCTCGAGGCTTCTGGTGAGTTGACGTCTAATACAGCATTAGATTACCATTTTTTATGCCATATAATATGATAATTATATCGGCGTTTGGTGGTTTTCACCCGAATCCATTGTGAAAGCTACTGAACAAGTATTGTTTTAAACTGCGATATGGACTTTACAAATGGAGGTTTGTTGGCCATGATTTACTTCGACTTCCAGAAAAGTTTGAAAGCGTCTGATCTTTATGAAAATTTGAAAAATTCCTCCGGGTTGATTGCTCGATTTGAAGTCCTTGAGTACAGTTGGCAAAGTGAATCCAAGTGGGGTAGGTGGAGCCTGGGACATGACACTATCCTTGTAGCTTATTAAAGCCATTACCCCCTATCCTTCCCCCCAAAAAACCACACAAACTCTAACAAACAAAAAATCCCAAACTACACCAAAATAAATAGTAAACAAAAAAACAAAAACAACATCCTCCCCCACCCCCCCAAAAAAACACACACACAAGAAAAAACAACACCTCGTCGGTGGGGTGCTGTAGAGCAACTCACTGAGAAGATCCTTAAATTACGTTTGAAAGACACAAAATGTCCTGGCCATTGGAAGATACCTAGTTGAAAAGATCTTGCACGAACATATTGGGATAAATAAGCGATGCTTTCGATGGGTACCACGTGAACTCGCTGATAAAAAGAAGGGTAGGGTAGGTTAGAGTGGTGCCTGAAAATGCTTGAGAAATAATTATTTAAACAGATATTCCAAATCGAAGGTTACGGGTTTAGACAAACCTAGGTGACCATGAAACCAAACAAGCTTTCAGTACCCCCCCCCCCTCACTCCCGGCATCTTCGGCAAAATTTAGGATGACAGACTGAAATCTCTAGAAAACAAATTGGTAGCGTCTTTCATGCCAGAACAGGCCGTGTATCCGCTGCGCTTCTTGAAAACAGGTATACAGTCACGTCAGCGTGGCATGTTTCACTCTTGGTATGAACGCCAACCACATACCAGTCTTTGTGGAGCTTCAGAAGATCCAAACTATGTTCAGTTCCACGCAGCTTTTTCTTAACATAAGAGAACGGGATCTTTGCATCATGACAACGCACTCGCATACACTGCCTTTTTAACAAAAGAGTTCCTGGCTTCGAAGCGAGTTCTACTGTTGGCTCATTGATTCCGTTCTCCAAACCCCACCCATGCGACTTCCACCTTCTCTCGTGTAAAGAAAAAGCAGCAGGGAACATGGTTTGAACTTCCTCAAAATGTCGTTCAAGCTTTCAGAAGGGCCCTAGACAGTTAAGATAAAGTCAAGTGGTCCAAGGCCTGTATGAAATGGTTGCCTGCAGGCTCCTACAGGATTCTTCCAGAAAATGACGTTATTGAATTGTTGGTATGTTTGTTGTGTTCCGAGAGGCAAAGACATTTAGAACACCCCTTGTACAGCACTAATATTCCTGCCTGTTGATGTTTGAAGATGCTCACAGTTCCTGCAAAGTCACCAGATCTCACGTTCTTACTTGAGTTTGCGATTACAGTTTTGGAACAGTTAAATTTTTAGTCATGAACTGACAGACTTTGACTCGACTTAAATCAAAAATACTAGCGAGGATGAAGCACACAATCCTGCTTGAAGCCCACACAAATAATTATACAAAGGCAAAGTCATTACTACAAGACTCGTGATGTCATGATGCTATTATGAACAAAGGTGGATAAGTTTGGTGATCTCAACAGAGCAGCCAAATTTCACTATATCCAGAGCACTTTTCCTCTTTACTGGAACCGTTTTTCTGACTACATGGTACTGGGTGACACGTATGGTATTATTGCACCGCAGACTCTTGAGAATAATCAGATTTTCAGACTGATAAGTATGTCGTAGGTAAATGTTTACAGAAAATGATTTACTGTTACAGGGAAAGTTCACCTACAGCTGCAACACGAAGGCTGTTAACTTAAATTTAGTGTAGAAATCAAACAACTGCTGCATTATGATTTAGCCCGGCAGCGTGGGGGTAAAATCCCTCTTAGAGGTTATGTTTCCTATTTGTTGAAAAACACGCCTTTTTCCCATCATATTTTCTGTGTGCCCTATGTGGAAATTTCACACACACACACACACACACACACACACAATTTAACCAAGCTAACAACTCTTTCTCACCATGAAAGAAAACAAAAACTCTGTGGAAAAGTACTGGGAGAAGAAGAGTGTAGAGGGTGGTTGGTTAGAAGGGAGGAAGAAGCTTGCACACAAAAGCGGGAAAACATGATAACTTGAAACCGTTCAGCCCCCATCCAACCCCATTCTCCTCTCCCTGTCCCCCAAACCCCACCTTTCCCCCTCCCAAGTCCGCCTCTGTGGCTATAGAACCTAGCCTTGACCCAGCCCCACTGTATGCAATAATTGTGAGCTTGGAGCCAACAATTACCATTCTCTGTCAAAGCCAACGCTCAGTGTAGGTATATCTTTACCTTCAATTAGCGAGCCCCGCTTAACGGGACAGTAACAATCGCTACACAAACGTTTCAAACGAAAGCAGTCCTTTGAATGGAAATTTTTTCTCACCCTCATGAAGCTCTTGCTTGAACTTTGCACACAAAAGAAAAAAACGGAAGTAAAACAGCCTTTACGAAGCTGAAGTTTCCTTCAGTTGCTGTGGGGTTCATGAACTTGACATAACGAACATAAATTCTTGAAAAGGAAGAAAATGGCTCCAACACTGACACTGCTGGTGAAAAATGATTCAGAGGTGGCGAGAAGGCAATGCTCCGTTCAAACAACAATCTCCAGCTGGGATTTAATCCCACTTAAAGTATCCCTACGATTCTCTAGCCTTTTCCAACAGATTTTTAAGGTGATCTGAGTGCTAGTAATTTGGAACGGCAGCTTAGTTATATTTCAGATTTACTTACAATATATCAATTTGCAATTTTTTCCGAACGCAGACAGTACACGTGAAATCTAGTTCTTAAGTGCACATTGTAAAAATATCACAACACTGCTGCAAACTAGGGCTAAATACAAATGAAAAACTAAAGAACAGCTGATATTTTAAGAAAAGAAAGCATCGTTCTTCCAAATATACTTGTACTGCAATCTAAATTCACCAGATTGTCTGATTATTTCACAAGTAAATTAAACCAACGACAAACTGACTTATGCAGTCTGCAATTTATGTGACCTGGGCAGAATTGACATTAATTCTTTCTGGCTACATCACAAAAACAATGTGTCCCCAACAGATAGACAGCCTGTGTGGTGGGGAAAAACTCCAAAACCAAACTCTGAATACAAAAACAAAGTCGCTTTGATTTGAAGTGACGTCAAATGACCGTACAGAGAGAGAGGGATGAGCAGGGTGAGGCAATTCCCTTTGTTCTATGTAACATACTATGACTGACCCTTCTGTCTACAAAACCACTGGTTTGGCATGCGACGGCAAATCTCTGTCTATCTGTCTGTCTGTATCTCTCATTCTTCTTCTTATTATTATTATTATTTATTTTCATTTTTTATTATTATCATTATTATCACTTTAATCATCATCATTTTTATTTATTATTATCATCATCATTAGTAGTATCATCATCATCATCATCATCATCATCATCATTATTATGTTGCTGTTACTGCTACTGTTTTTGTTTTTTGTTTTTTGGTGGGGTTTCTCTCTTTTTTTTGGTTTAGGTTTTTATCTTCATCAGTGTCTCCATTAAACGTCATGAGAGTTGTAAACGAAACGATATCAAATCATTTCACCACCACCACCACCACCCATCTCTCTCTCTCTCTCTCTCTCTCTCTCTCTCTCTCTTTATATATATATATATATATATATATATATATATATATATATTATATATATGTGTGTGTGTGTGTGTGTGTGGTGTGTGTGTGTGTGTGTGTGTGTGTGTGTGTGTGTGTGTGTGTGTGTGTGTGTGATGCCCGCTAAAGAAAATTTCACTCATTAAGAGAAAGATCAGGTTCATAAGTAATTCGTCAAATACAATTCCTAAAACAGAAAACAAAATCAGTTGAGCTGTATCGAAGATAAGAAGAACAGTCGAAAATATCAAGAGAAACTTAATTTTAATTGTAGCCTTGAACCATGCAGCAAATACGCAGCATGGAACATTTATTGTCTCTATAAGCATGGTTATACAATATCATACAGATGTGCAATAGCACAGGGTGGGTTTATTGGACATAAACTGAACAGAACACAAGTGTCATTCGTAATGCTCACATGGACATATAACTAGAACAAAACTTTTCTTTTTGAAAAATTCAATCTATTTTTTTTTATAGTAAGAATGATTTAATGGTTGTTCGCTGAAAATAAAAACGTGATGAGTTACGAACAAAAACCATAATGGTGGTAAAAAGAAAAAGACATCTATAAACCTATAACAAATAGATAAAACACATGCACTCAAATGTGCGCACAAAACACTGAGAGGGAGAGAGAGAGAGAGAGAGAGAGAGAGAGAGAGAGAGAGAGAGAGAGGAGAGAGAGAGAGTCGGTCTAATTTTAAGTAAAACGAAATCAGAACCAAACCAAAAGCAAACAAGCACCCTCCCACCGTTTAAAGCACGACGAGGTTCAAAAGAAATGACGAAAGCATGAACAGGATCAACAAAGATGTTTTCTTACAAACTATCTTGTCACAACTAGCAATGTATGGCGGGAAGGGGTGTTTTTGCATTCTGTATATAAAAGCTATGTCACGTTATGCTACTGGACTTTTTTTTGAGTTACTCGTTCATTCTGTTCATGACAAATTTGTTTCGTTTGTTCTTTCTTTGTTATTCCATGCTTTTGCTTTCTCTCTCTCTCTGTTTTTAGCAATATTTGTGAAAAGAGTGAAGATCTTAGAATTTGTCTGCAACGGTACGAAGATGTCTATAATACTAGTAAAGTTTTTACGCTAATTTTGTTGTTCTTGTTAAGACTAGTCCTCAACTACAGACACACGAATTAACCAATGAACAAAAACACAAAAACTGAAAAACTATTAAACAGAAAAAGCTCTCAAAAATTTGCCAGTAACTATGTTTATAAATGTCACCTCTTCACTGAAGTTTTAGTAACATTGCAAAACTTATTTTCCGTTTCATTTGTTGTAGGTTTGTTTTCTTTTGTTTGTTTCTTTCTCTGTTTTTCTTTATATATAAAAGAGCAAAGTACAAGAGAAACATTACTTTTTTAAAAAAAATTTGAATCTGCCCCTCCTCCCCCACTTCCCCAAAAGTCTGAAGTTTCTAACTGCGAAAAATTCCGTAACTTTTTCAAAATGTTTTCGAACAACCTAATGTTTGCCATGTCCACATTTACACACCGCCAGAAAATCCCGTCACCACCAGGGAAGAGGAGGTAGAGGCATAGTACTATTAGCCCTCTATCAACACCAAAAGGTCAGCACAACAAACGGGACTGAACCCCGAGTCACCGAGCCTGACCCGACTCCATGACCTTGCTACGAACAGGGTCATGGCCGTTCAAAGGGTAATGACCTTGGAGAGATGACGAGTGTTGTTTTTCTCTGCTGTTGTTTCTGCCCTCCTCTATCCCCCTCCCCTTTCCTCTCCTCCGACACAGGAAACCAAGTCAACAGACGGAGATCTTGATGGATCTTGACGTTGACGAAGCCTTCCTTCAGCTTGGCCTACGACCTACCGCATTCCAAGGAAGCGTATGCCAGGTTCGTTAAGCTGGGGGAGGATGCAGATATTCTCATGATCTTGTTTACTGTTGGTCAAGCTTACTACCTACACTGAGCAGTACGAATTGTTTGTAAGGGAGAAGAACATGGAAATAAAGTCTTTGAAAAAATCCTAGGGGAGACTTTGATGATGTTTTCTTATTACTATGTACGTCATATGGGGAAAACCATTGCCTTCCTAAGGTGATGGGAAAGATTAAAGAGAATCTATTCGAAGCTGTTGTGATTGTATTTACACCCCAGCAAAGATGGCCGATTTTGAGAGTGCTGCTTATTCGAATATGCTCCTTAT
>CM054141.1:34946842-34964342 GCA_028751875.1 Rapana venosa
TAGCACGAATAACGCCAACATACCCAGCATGCGCTAAGCAACCTGGAGAGGAAGAGGCTCCTCCCAGGTTAAACTTATCCAGAATGCATTACCTGAAAGGTTGAGTTCAGTGCCATGCCTCAAGGACTCCTGAAGGAGTTAAGGGAGAAGTCAAGGCAACATCTTTGCTGCGGTCACCATCTGCGTGATCTCTGATTTAATGTTTCGGGTTTATACATCATTTTTGGGTCTCTTGATTATTGCCGTCTTTCCTGTTTCAATAAAATAAACTTGTCCCATCATGTAACGGAAAGCCGGAATTCATTCTCTCTCTCTCTCTCTCTCTCTCTCTCTCTCTCTCTCTCTCTCTCTCTCTCTCTCTCTCTCTCTCTCTCCATGCCGTGTGTGTGTGTGTGTGTGTATGTGTGTGTGTGTGTGTGTGTGTGTGTGTGTGTGTGTGTGTGTGTGTGTGTGTGTGTGTGCGTGTGTGCGTGCGCGCCGGGGAGCGGGCGGGCATGGTTGCCTGTATGCGCCTGTGAGTATTTATAGGAGCGAGTGTAGCTGTGTAAATTAGATAACTTTGTGGAAACATTCTACATACGCCTCTGATTTTTGTCAACTTTTTGCCAAGTTGGCAATCCACAACTGTGCATCCTTCCATATCAATACTCGAGATCAGCATATATGTGCATATAATAAACAACACTTGTGTGCCCTTCCTTCCAACTACACAACCCCTACCGGCTGAGATACTTCCAGAAAAAAAATTGCAAGTGGCTTTTACTGGTGTAGTAGGTCATACGGAATGATCATCAGCAATAAACAAATGATAACACCTTACAACATGAAAGTACTCATTGCTGTACGCCACAACCTCTGACCTTCACAACCTGTTGACCTTGATCACGGTGACATTGAACAGTTTAGTTTATTTAGTGCAAGTAGAGAAGGCATTAAACTTGATTGTTCGAGAATATCCAGAAAAGAATACCTGACTGGATAAGAATCAGTTTCTAACACAATAGATTCATTGCTCTTCAAGCTCACGCACGAAAACACACACACACACACACACACACATACACACACACACACACACACACACACACACACACACACACACACACACACACACACGTGGCATGTACACATTGGACGATCATGCTCAGTCATGCTCTGTTGAAAATTCAAGACTAGCAAGCATGATGGTTATTCAAATTCACGCTGCTAATCATTTTCGACTTAAGATAGTTATTCCCTCTCCCTGTTATTATTTTTTGTTATACTAAAAGAGTACATCAGCACTAGCAATAAAGATTATTGAGTTTTTCCCCTTGAAGAATCAGACTTTTAATAATTTACAAATCATTATAGTCTAAATAGGTTACAGCCACAAACGGATATTGCTAATGTTGAAGAACAAGCTGGATTGTGCAAAGTACCATTAACTAAGCAGCTTCCCAAGAAGTTTTTGTCCTGCCCACCCTCTACCAGAAGCACCTCCAACAGCAGAACAAGTTCTGCTATGTTTTTAAAATGTAGTTTTGTAGATTTCAAAAGTGCATCTGACACTCTCACTTGAACCAATAAGGACCAGAATGCAAAAAAAGGCCTAACTTCGGGCAGAAGATAATCAACATCATCCAGCAATTATTTTCGAAAGCAACCAATATCATATTCCACATGTTGATGGAAATTAATTCCTTACTTTAATTGGAGTTTGACAGGGTTGGTGTTTTTTCTTACCCAAACTGTTCAACATATTCGTGGAATGCATCATGACTGATGCAATGGAAAATTATGCTTACAAACATAGCACTGGAGGAAGAACCTTCAATAAGTCATTTGGCAGATAATATGGATTGACAAAATACATAAGAAGACAAGACATGAAAACTTGCACCAAGAAGAGGAGCCACAGTTCCAAAATCATGACTGACATGAGTGTCCATAGACAAAAACAATGACCATTCATTCATAAACATTCATTTACCTGAGAACAATTGGTTCACTTGTAATCTGTTATTACCATTAAGGAATACAAAACAGATGAAAAGTCAAAGAACTTCCTTTTCAGTAAAAAAGCAAAATGGAAATCAAGATCTATTTTCTCTACATACGATACAAAGTATACATATGCGCAAAACGACATGTATCAAAATATTGTACCAATTCAAATTAACAATAAAATATAAAACATGTGATAAGGAATAAAAGTGTTTGGCCATAAATATGGGTTGCTTCCTTTTTTTAGCCATAAATAATATGGGGTGCTTCATTTTTTATTATCTTTAAAACGCAAACTTGCAGCACATGTTGAGAAGCATCAAGGATGATGCTGAAATCACAAAAATCTTCATTAGCAATAAGTACTATTTTTACACCAGATACCATTGCACAAGGGGCCAATGCATTGGGTTCCTGGCTGAAGTATCGCGGATTCAAATCCCAAAACAGTCAAAGGGTTGGGTTTTTTCGGATTTTAGTTGTGTCTCATCCAGAGTATCCATCTATGACTCATTAAGAGGTCAAGCATCACCCACTTTACAGTTACAGTTTTGGGAGAGTGTTGCTCAAATTTACCAACACGCAAGCATGGTGCTCAAACTACTTGACCAATTCTATTGCTGTATGTATTCTTGAGCAGGGTTGACGCCAGAATATATTCGGATAGGAAGTGTAGAGTAAGTCCTGGCAAGTTGTCTCAAAACTGGTGCACACATAGTGCAGGGTCATTACATCATCCTCATCACAACTGACCATTATTCAATAAAAGAAAAAATGTCCCTGATTCGGTGGCCACTGTCACTCTGCTCTAATGGTGACCTCAGTTTTGGTTTCCCAAACATGTCTCTGCCTAAGGCGAGTTGGTGTCGTAGCCTTCAGGGTTGAAGGTCGTTGGATGAACATTATGATGGTTACTATTCTAATAATAATAATAATAATAATGTATGGAATTTATATAGCGCTGAATCTTGTAAAGCAACAAATCAAAGCGCTCAATTTTATTTCATACCACTTTAAGTCACGGCAGATTTCTCTCCGTGAAATTCGGGCTGCTCTCCCCGGGGAGAGCGGGAGAACGCGTCGCCACTTAGCGCTGCGCCACCCTTTCACCCTTTTTTTTTTCTGCAGCTGTATTTGTTTCCCTATCAGAGTGGCTTTTTTCTAAGAATTTTGCCAGGGACAACTCTCTTGTTGCCGTGGGTTTTTTTACGTGCGCTAAATAATTATGTGTAACACACGGGACCTCGGTTTATCGTCTCATCCGAAAGACTAGCGCCCAGACCACCACTCATGGTCTAATGGATGGGGGAAAAATTTCCGGTCCAAACGGGGTACGAACCGCCGCACACTTCAGACCCGGACTTTTCGCTTTCTAGACAGGCGCGTTACCTCTAGACCATCGATCCACCAAATCCACCCTATTCTGGATGGGTGTCACAGTCTGACACCTGACTATGCTATCATTGTCGTCAGTGATGGGCTTCGTATATGGTGTCCTGCGTATGTTGTTCCAAAACATGTACTATTAAACGCAGAAGTGACCCAGATGCAGTGCAGGGCTCTTCTGGTTGGTAGCCCCGTGGCGGCCTAATATTGATACGCTCCCTGTTGACTTCCAACCCTGAAGATACAACATGACAACCCAAGGTATGGTTTGGGAGTATAAATCGGAATGAGGTTGTGATAAAAGCAAGACGGGAACGTTACAAAAGATCAGGCGGCAAAAAAACAAAACAAAGACTACTACTACTACTAGCACAAAGATGCTTTGGTGTATTATTCTGAGATAAAGTAGTTGTAAAAACATCTTATTTGTGCCTGTGGTATTCTGCTCATCATGTTATCTCCTTAGATACTTCCTAGTACTCTCTCTCTCCCCTCCTGCTCCTCCAGTATTTAACCACGGACACACCCCTGCACCGAGACAAAAAGAACACACACAAAATCATCGGCAACTTGCACAGAACAATAAACAAAACTGCACAGCAGTGCAACTTTATTATCTAACAACTGAACCTACGAACAAGGCCTCAGCCATTTTTCCCCACCAATAAGAGCGTTTGTTGAGTACACCACATTTTGCTCTGTGCGAAAAGGGTCCGGTTTCATACCGATACAAAGGCGGGTCTTTTCCTTATCTTTCTAGTTCTTCTGCCCAAACAAACAAGTACAGTTCAGGCACCCCCCCCCCCCCCCCCACACACACACACTCTCTCTCTCTCTCTCTCTCTCTCTCTCTCTCTCTCTCTCTCTCTCTCACACACACACACACACACGCACGCACACACGCACTCACCAGAAAATTTTATCTTCACACATTCGATCCACAAACAAGACAAGGGCCTGTGTCTTAGGGATTGTAACTTGGCTTCGGCCCCTGTCGACAATCTCCTTCAGTTTTACATGCCCTGAAAATTTATTAAATATTGGGGATCTAGGGTACAGAACTTTTCCTCTCTATAACAAACAGAGAAAAACAGACAGACAGTCAGACAGAAAGACACACATATACAATACACACACTCACTCACAAAGCTGAGATGATGGTAAGATTATTGCCACAAAAGCTACTTTTGTTTTTGAATCATATTGGGTAGTTGTGTTTTGTTGGGTTTTCTTTTTTTTCTTTTTTTTTTTGGGGGGGGGGGGGGGGAGATAGGAGGGTATGGGGTATAGGTTGAGGGGGGAAAAAGCAAGTGTGCTGCTTATTCAATGTACCACCACGTAAAACAAACTTTTGACTTTGTCACACAGACACACACAGACACACACACACACACACACACACACAAACACACACACACACACACGAAGGGAATGAGAGATATTCACCAATTTGGTATGATTGTGCTGTTGTTGCCATTTGTATTGATACTGTTGCTGCTGTTATCCGTTTTCTTGATGTATTTCAAGGCTTTTTCGTTTAGTTTTGTTTCTTTATCCATCAGTCTGTAACTCTCCATCTTGCTTTAAAAACAACAATCCCAAACGACAACAAAACCGCCAATTACTTAATGTTATAAATGAACACGGAGTCAAATCCCTAGTTGACTGAATTCTCACCCAACTCCTTCGGGAGTCTCTGGAATATTGCACTGAATTCTTCAGGCAGTGTGTCTTGCACAAGTTGAATCCGGCGGAGCCCATCACTCTCCAGGTCACAGGATGCATGCTGGCTACATTTGTGTTATTCCTGCCACTGATCATTGCTGGTCGATCAATTTTTATAATTTTTTGTTACGTTCCTCGGCCAGAGGTCCGAACCTCACCAGTTGTGGGATTTTTGCGTATGCGCCCGTTTTTACTCACAAATAAGCCAGCCACATTCCGTCTTCGGGGATGGTATCTAAATACGACACGTGTGTATGCGTTTAAAAAATGTTACCCAATCCTACTGGCATGAAATGGCCTACTCTTGAGAAAGGTAGAGCGGATTTTTACCGTGTGCGCAAGATGTTCTGCGTGCGTTCACTCACAGTACCTTGGTTTATAGTCTCATCAGGACTTTTGGGGGAGTTGAGTCAGCACGACTGTTTAAGGTGGTGTCCCATAACCTATAAAATTATTAAGGTCGTAGGGGAGCGAGGCGTCAGAGACCTCACTTCTCTAGGGCCAGCGTATTGAGGGCGGCGCCCATCTTCTCTCCCTCGCTGCTTTACCTTCCCTGACCCTAAAGAGGGCAGGTACCCATTTACAGCTGGGTGAACTGGGGGAACAGTACTGAAGCCATGGCGCAAAAACGGTCACCCTTCCAATTGGTAACCACGCACGACGCTTAACTTGGCTGGGGGAAAGCGAGTGCTCCGACCACTGAGCTACCCCGTCCCCAACTGTTTACTCCATTGTTAAATTCCATAAAACCTCAATCACAAGTGTAATGCTCTAACCACTAGGCTACCCCTTCCCTTATTCTCATATTGTAATATATCATTTGCGAAAGATGGATGGGTTTTTAACGTTTGCACATGGTCTTATGCGTGTATTAGCACAGGGACCTGAGTTTATAGACCTCAGATTACATAGTCGCGCGCGCGCACACACACACATTCCCAACAAATGTTGCTGCTGCTGGGCGTTCCCCAGCTTAACACCCTGGGGTCATCCAGAATATGCACTTTATTTCGCTCATCCCATCTGGTGATCACTGTTAGACTTAAAGTACACTCTAAAAGAGAAGTTAGCGTGTATCTGCTTTCAAGAAAACCGCAAGATATCCAATTAGTTATATAGTTAATCTCATAGTTATTTATCTGTTGACTTGTCGACACAGTGTCTAACAGCTCTGTAATATAATTGTGTGAGTAGCTTGGTCCCTGATTGTTTTCACGGCAAAGTGTTGCTTGTTTGCCACAAGGGTGGGTAATGCTCTTCCCTTGCCGTACTTTTATTTACTTTTGTGTGTGTGTGTGTGTGTGTGTGTGTGTGTGTGTGTGTGTGTGTGTGTGTGTGTGTGTGTGTGTGTAGTTCTTTTTGGGGGTTGTTATTTATTTTGTTTTTGTTTGTTTTTTATTTGTTTGTTTTGTTGTGTGTGTGTTTTGTTGTTTGGTGTTGTTGGTTTTCGGGGGGGGGGGGGGGGGGGTGCATCGTTTACTGAATACACAGTTATTTAAACCAAACAGACACCGTAGCAGAGACTCAAACTCGAACTCGCACTCTCAGTTATCATCATATCTAACAGTTAAGCGTTATGACCACAAGGCTATTCCTCCCCTCCCCTACTTGTAAAACTATTACCTAAGTAACAACAACCAGCAATAACACTGTGGACCCTGACCTTGGGCCTCCTTTCAATATCTCACGAGGAATAAAGGGAGCAATAAAATCGGCTATCTATCCGTCAGGGCAATGTCCTGGAGACCTTTTTTGGACAGTACCCTCTAACCCCCCACCCCCACCCCCCAACTCAAATACTTCCAGTATTCTTCTCTGTCTGTCGGTCTGTCTGTCTGTCTGTCTGTCCCTCCCTCCCCCTGCCCTCCCCCCTCCCCCATGAAAAAGTATATCAATATTTATGTGTAACCCTTGACAATAAAGACTGTCCAATCTCTGTCTCTGTCTCTCTGTGTCTTCCCTCCCTGCCCCCCATAAAAAAAAGTATATCAATACCTATTTGTAACCCTTGAAAATAAGATTCTGTGTGTGTGTGTTGTGTGTGTGTGTGTGTGTGTGTGTGTGTGTGTGTGTGTGTGTGTGTGTGTGTGTGTGTGTGTGTGTGTGTGTGTGTGTGAATAGCCTGATGGTTGGAGTGTTGCGCGTTGCGCTTGCGATCTGATGGACAGAGTTTGAGGCCAGGTTGGAGCCACCATCGAAACGCCTGTTTAAGGGGATTTTTTCCTGGACTTAATATCAGAGCCGAATCCACTCCTCTGATCCGAAAGTCCTTCAGATAAGACTATAAACTGAGGTACAGTGTGTGAACGCGCGCAGAACATCTTGCGCACACGTTAAAACCTGTTCCGTCTTTCAGAGGAGTAGGCCATTCGTGCCTGTAGGAACGGATGAAAAAATTACAAAACTGCATGCACACTGGGACTGGGTTTGAAAAAGCACAGTAGTGCTTATTCATTATCCTCGAAATAAAGATTTTAAGAAAAATCTCTCTCTCTCTCTCCTTCTTCTTCTTCTTCCTCTCCTCCTCCTCCTCCTCCTCCTGCCCCTTCCTCTTCTTGCTCCTACTTTTTTTTTCTTCTCAGCCTTTTTCTCCCTTTTCTTTCCTTTTTTCCCTGAAGTTGCAATGAAAGATATCAATCTGACAGTCAACCACAGCAGTCCCCCCCCCCCCCCAAAACCCAACCACTTCATGTATCACGAATACATTGTCTTTGGTAATGGTGGTTGTGGTGGTGGTGTGGGGGGCGGAGTAGGTGCTGCTGCTGGACACGAATGTGATAACAATGATGGTAATGGTGGCAGCCTCGGCAGTAGTGTAACTGGACAAGAGAGCGATAGGCGGCAAACGAGAGAGATTCAGCTGCTTTATTCGTGGTCCAAAGCCCCTTTGAAGAGAGATATACAATAAAGTTTAAGTTGCATAAATCAGCAACTACTTATCATGATAGACAAATACTTTGTTTTTTCAATGTATTATACAGATACATTATTAGTTGCATAAAGCAATAATTGCTAATTATGATCGATAAATATTTCGTCTTTTAAATGTTATATTCAAATAGACCATTCACTGTATAAACAATGTTTCCATTCATTGATGACATTTAAAGTACAAACTTAAACTGACAAGGACTAGCAAATTACCAGTGCGGAATAAAGTGTTCCGTAAGATCTCTTAATGTTAATACAAGACAAAGTCTTTTACCATTTTGAAAGTAATAATCCAGATCCCATCATCCACAATCTAAAAAAATTTCTCGAAACTGATGAACAAAACTTTGTATATCTCCAACTCCTTGGTTGATCCACACTAAACCAAATTCACACTTTTTTCAACACCGGAAACCCAGTTCCTTTTACCCCTATTATCTAACTCTAATTATATTCTGTGTGCTTTATAAGGCAACCTGTGTGTATCCATTGCAATTTTTTAACAGGTATTTGATATTTTAACAACAGATTTAGCGAAAGGGGATATTTTGCTGTCTCACCATATACAAGATTGTTAGGTGTTTGTAACAATGCTCCAAGAAATTTCTTCTTTTCCATATTTCTGCTCCGTACTGTAAAACAGGATACATTTGAGAATCAAACAAACTTTAGGGACAAACCCATCGTTATTCAATACTGAAAATCTTCAATAACCGTTCATACACACATGTTTGCCATATTTGCAAAGTCTATGCAGGCATAAACAAAACTCATCTTTGTGAAGAAGTGCCTACCTAAATAGTTGCACATGTTTACTATAGGCATTATAATATATCCATTGTATGTCCACCTTTCCCTTACTGTTAAGTATCCACAGGTTTTTTAATACACCATTTTTGTCATATAAATATTTAATTATGGTGAAGTAGTTGATCTTTGTAAACTGTTTAATTGATTTTGCAAGCCAAAAAGAGTCTCTTTTATTGAAAAAAAGTCAGCTAGGAGAGAGTGTATAAATAAACATACAGGTGAGTGCTTTACCCTCCATCTCGATCTTTACTCTACCCTATACAGAAATGTATCGGTTCAGGTACGTGTCAAGTGCACGACGTACATGCACATCATGTCAAAATTGTGCATTTTGTGTGCTGATGTTACAGTCTTTCTTACAACAGGTATAACAATAAGGTGTTGTGCTTAATACTGTGTATTACTGTCAAATAAAGAGAAAACAAATATGGTTTAAGTCCTCTGTCTGTCTGGTCGGCGTGTCTGTCTCTAGCTCTCTCCATCAGCCTCTGTCTCTGTCTGTCTGTCTGTCTGTCTGTCTGTCTGTCTCTATCTCTCTCTCCACCACCACTACCACCACCACCAGGACTATACCAGGCCTTTGAGCCCACATCTCATCCATGTTCCATGTTTCAGACTTTGAAACTTTGAATATCGCCAATGTAATAACATCTATCAAAGTGTTCATGTTCAAAAACGCAGAAAACAATTCTCTCTCTCTCTCTCTCTCTCTCTCTCTCTCTCTCTCTCTCTCTCTCTCTCTCTCTCTCTCTCTCTCCGCCGGATGGAAAAAGCATGTGGATGCTTATCTGTAACCCTTGATAAATAAAAATTATTCAAAGATTCCACCACCACCACCACCACCACCACCACTAAACCTTTGTACCGAAGTCTCACCCTATATATCAGACTTTGAATCTTTGAACATTGAGCAGAACATCTTTTCAGAATTCGGGTATCTGGATTTGACTAAGCTGAGGTCAAATAGATTACTAATGCTAGTTTGTACTAAAGTAGAATGTATTTTAGTGGTATGAACATTTTTTTTGTTATCAGAATAGAGCAAAGCTAGCAAAAAAATTTATTAGTATAATTATATTTAAAGCAAAACAACAACAACAAAGAAACAAAACAAAAAAGCACAAAACCCTCATCCCCTACCAAACAACCTATCAACCAACTAAATAAACTACCAACCAAACAACCTATTAACCCACCAGTCTACCTATCAACCAAAGAATATATCAACCAACCAACACCAACCAGCGTACCTACCAGTCAAACAACCTACCAATAAAACAACCTATCAAACAAACAACCAACTTACCAGCCAACCTACCAAACAACCTATCAACCAACCAACCTCCCAACCAACCAAACCACTAACCAACCAAACAAACCCACCATGAAAATAAACCAAACCAAGCCAAACCAAAGCCCTTTCCTGCAGTCTACAGGTAGTTTTCCACTAGTCATCAACTTTATCTCGGAGTCTTTTCAGTTTGATATTGAGTCAGAGAGTAAAACTAAAAGTTGGGTGCGTTTCTAACAACACTTCTTCTTGGTTATGTAGTATGGAAAGAGAATCAGCATTTTTTATTTGAGGTCTTCTATGAAAAAGACCGTGGCAAAACCCAAAGAATGTATTGATCTGTAATAAATTGTTTGTTTGTTTGTTTTTGTTTGCTTGCTTGTTTTTTCGTTCCTCGGCTGGAGTTCCGAGGTTTACCAATGGTGAGATTTTGCGTATGCGACCGTTTACCCACCTTCAATATGGCTGCATCCCGACATCGAAGATGCCGTCTAAACACGACGCCGGCTTGCATGCATTTTTCAAAAATAATTGTAATCCGTTCCAACCGAATGAATGGTCTACTCTTCCGAAGAGCAGAACGGGTTTTAATGTGTGCGCAAGAAGTCCTGTATTCATTTGCACACGCGGCCTCGGTTTAGAGTCTCATCCGGACTTTTGGGGGAGTGGAGTCGGTAGTGATATTTACTCCAGGGGGAAAATCCTCTCAAACGGGTATATCGATTAGTGGCTCGAACACAGGCCGTCAGATCACGAGTTCAACGTTCTAACCACTAGCCTACGCCCTCCTGTTTATTTGTTTGTTGTTTGTTTGTTTGTTTTGTTTGTTTGACTCTTTGCTTCTTTTGCTGTTTTCTTGTCTATTTTAATCCTTTTTCTTAATCCTTTTCTTCGCCGATTGGCAAATACTCAACTCATTCTATACTGGCAGATTGCTTACAATGATCAAGGTACAAAGCACTTGTATAAAACAACAACTACAATTTCCAATAGTCGTCACAATACTGAAGGCCTGTGTATACGAGCACTACAAAAGCTTTAAGCTTGTTGTTGTTATACTGCTGCTATTTGTAATAATTTGTATTATGCTCTACTGAATAAAGAACGTTTAAAGTAAGCGTCCGTCTGTTCCCACCTTAAGTACTTGTCAAACGCAAGTCAATCTGTATCACAATACAAAATGCCATTTATTGATGAAATAACTTTCTACAAAAGACTTTGTTAAAAAAAAGAAAAAAAACTTCTGTGCCAAGATACAAAAAAAGGAAGAACAAAAAAGTTACTGAACTCAGCAGCGCTTTGAAAGAGTTGATTTAAACAAAGCGGTGGTATTTTGTCAATGTTATTTAAACTATCTTTAATGAAACAGAAAGGTACATTTATGTCTTCTTCAACCCATGCTTAAGCAAAATACTTTGGTCTGTTGGTTGAACTACTTATATACAGTTTGAATAAGCAAAATTACTTTTTAAGATCATAAATTCGCCTTTTCTATGCTACGAATAGACTGAATTTCACAATTTCTTTCTTCAGAACTTCGACACAGGTTCATCTCTCGACAACCATTACTGTATGGGTGTGTGTGTTTGTACTTGCGCACGTGTTATCGCATGTGCATGGGGTGTGTGTCGTAATCTCTCTCTCTCTCTCTCTCTCTCTCTCTCTCTCTCTCTCTCTCTCTCTCTCTCTCTCTCTCTCTCTCTCTCTCTGCTGTTCTCAGTAGTTTGAGAAAAACAAAACAGCAAAATAAAACGGTCAAGTTGTCCCTGGTTTTAGTGCATCTGGTTTTATTCACTTGTTTTGATTTCGGTAGAATTGATAACGTGATCTTTAGACCGCCCGTTGTCCCTGACCTGAGGATAAGTACTTTGCAGTTTGTTGTTTTGTTTTTGTTCTTTTGGTTTGTTTGAGTTTTAGTTCTTTTTTGTTTTTGAGAGAAGAGAGAGAGAGGAGAGAGAGAGAGAGAGAGAGAGAGGAGAGAGAGAGAGAGAGAGGAGAGAGAGAGAGAGAGAGAGAGAGATTCTACTGACAGTAATTGGATAAGCCAGAGGCTTCTTTGCACTAGGCCAGCAAAGAGAAAGCATGAATTAGGAAGTATCGAAGGAAACAGATAAACAGACATTTAAGACGCATTTAATTACGCCTGTAAAGGTTAGGAAGTAGACAGATTCTCTTCAAAATTCCATCTCTCGATTGCAGTTTGTAGCATAATGTGTGGTGGGAGTGAGTATGTTGTGGGTATGGTGTAGGTGCGGTGCGGTGTGGTGTGGTGGTGGTGATGGGTGGTGTAGTGTAGTGTAGTGTGTGTGGTGTGAGCGTGCGTGCGTGGTGTGTGCGTTCGTGCGTGCGTGCGTGCTGTGCGTGCGTGCGTGCGTGCGTGCGTGGTGTGTGTGTGTGTGTGTGTGTGTGTGTGTGTGTGCGTGCGTGCGTGTATGTGTGTGTGTTTAAATCCAGTTAAAACCTGGTCGTAATTATCAGTGTAAAGTACTTTTATCTTCATTTTCCTTCTTAAGAAGACTGCACATACGTGAGAAACTGTTGTTACTCTCTCTCTCTCTCTCTCCTTCTCTCTCTCTCTCTCTCTCTCTCTCTCTTTCCCTCACTCACACACACACTCACACACACACACACACACACACACACACACACACACACACACACACACACAACACACACACACCACCTCCACCACCACCACCACCTGTCATCCCTATACATCTCACGTCCTGCGTTTCACTCAGAACAATGAACGCTTTCTGTAAGCCATCAAGCATGACAAAAATTGTGCAGGGCTTGCACTACACCTGACTCTGCAATACCCATCAGCAAGAGTAGTCTGGTAACTTAAGGGGCTGATACACTTGTCTATTGCACACCACTGAAGTGCAGCACCACCCATGTTTCCCTGTCTGCCCATGCATTGGCGTCCTTACAAAAATAACTTTTCTACCAGGGACTTGCTGTATGTGCTTGTTTGTTTGCTTCTTGTTGTTGTTGTTGTTGTTTACGTTTGCTGAAAGCGTTTTACACTCAGGACCTCGGTTTATCGACTCATCCGAAAAAAGCTAGCTCTCAGACCCCCACTCAAGGTTTAGCGGATGGGTGAAAAGTTTGGCCGCAAACAGGGTTCAAACCCGCACTTTTCGCTTTCCAGGCAGGGGCCTTAATTCTATGTCGCAGATCCACTATGAAATAGTAGTCGTTTTACGTTCAAAGACTTGAATGAGTTTTTACCTATGTAAAATCTTTTTATTGCCCTTATCTTGGGTCTAGTTTTCATGTGTTTTGATAGAAAACAACGTGCTAAGCAGTTTAAAAAATAACTTCTAGTCACAATTGGGCCAGGTTCGCGCATCAGTTCAAGGCCATAATTCAGTTAGCGATAACAAAACCACATAATTTATGTCCCAGCGGAGATTTCCGATTTAATCACTGAACCTCAACTCATTCCACAAGAAGTTAAAGGAAGAAGCGAAGTCAAGGACTGCTGAATGCTATCTTTAGACAGCACTGGAAGGGGTCTAGTTGGCTTAGTAAGCGGGACTTTTGATGCTTAACCTAAGGGACTCAGGTTCAGTTCTCACTGTCGACCAATAGGATGGGAGAGACTTTCTTGATAGAGTCAACATTTGTACAGACTTCAAACCTTTTTAGGGACTTTGCTTGAGACATGCAACTGGGGTCCCCTGTGAAACCACACGTAGAGGCAAGTTTGCATGAATGTTTCATCCAATTCTGCATTTGCATATGCCGTTGGAGTGGACGACAAGATAAAAACACATGCACACTGGTGTCATGTTCAGACATCATGGAAACCGAACATGGAGACCCTATTAGTGGGAAAATAGTTGCACACGCAAAACTCTCACTTAAGGACTAAAGGCGCAGAAAAAGACAGCCCTAGAGAGATTTTTTAGTGAGAACAGCGGATTCCTCTTCTCAATGTCGTGTGCTCCTCTTTCAGTCATCTTTAAGAAAAACGCCATTTTCACTATCCACTTTCACTTTTTCTTATTCTACAGATGCAGTGTACTATTACACAAGTCACTGTCTCCTCCCAAGATCGTAGAGATGATTATCCCCGTCTCCCAAATCCCTAAGGTGTTGAGGTTTAAACCTGAGTTGACAAACAAGACAAAAACTGAAAGTAGCTTACACTCCTATTGTATAGTAATGTTCATTTTCAACGTGTTTCGTGTGACTTTTGAAAACGCAATTATGCTCTGGGAAAATTCCACAAACAATTTAAACTGAAACTGAAAAGAAACTAAGAAAAAGATATGGCCTGTCTTTTTCTTTTCTATCTTTCTTTTGGTTGTTTGTTTGTTGGTTTGGGTGTTTTCCTGGAAAGGCGGGGGAGGAGGAGGAGAGATCATCCGGTTGCAACGATCTGTAATAACTGTTATGTTTGCCGGTCTGAAACATGCTTTAAACATACTATGTGACATAGGCTTAACGATTCAAGTTGATGGATATTAAGCAAGGTAACAGGAATGCAGTGAAGCTGTAAAGGTGGTAAACGGAATCTCCATGGCGCGTAGGTGGCAGCTCTTGTCTTTTCTGACATCCTGTTGTTTTTCTCCATTTGAACTTCTCTATCTATCTGTCTGTCTGTCTGTCTGTCTGTCTGTCTGTCTGTCTGTCTGTCTGTCTGTCTTCTCTCTCTCTCTCTCTCTCTCTCTCTCTCTCTCTCTCTCTCTCTCTCTCTCTCTCTCTCGCTTATTTTCTGCCTATCTAGCTCGTTCTCCTGCCTTTTTTCAAGCAAATATGAAATTCGTTTTTCATATGAACGTTTTAATGAGCTTCCCTGAAATCGGAGAGTGTCGGCTAAGGCCAGCGGGCAGACTTCCTGCAGAGTTACAAGCATAGAAGAAAACCAGGCACTACGCATTCCACCCAATACGGCCACATGTTCTTGGCCATACTTGATAGAATATAGAGTTGATTTGTAGGTAGTCACAGAGAATGAATGAATGATCTTTGAATGAATGAATGATCTTTGAATGAATGAATGATCTTTGAATGAATGAACTATCTTTATTTTCCAAGGGTTACAGAATAAACACACATACTTTTTTCACCCCCCTCAATTGCCCTGATTTGGGACTATCAACAAAAAGAAACAAAACAAAACAAAACCCCAAAACAAAACAACTGCAACAAAGACAACAAATGGTCAACCTATGATACAAAGAAAAGAGATAAGTGTGTATTCAACAAACACTTAATCCCCAACTGACCTGAGCATTAATGTCAAAACAGATACATTGATTATAATTACTTTGAGAAAGGAGATAAATATGTGTTCAATAAACACATAATCCCCAACTAACTCGAACATTAATATCAAAACACCTACATCGATTATAACTAAATAAATTAGAGTAAAATAGAGAGGAGACAGCAAGAAGAGAGAGAGAACTCGAACTCGAACTCGAACTCGAACTTTTTATTGAGAGTAAATGGATAAGCTCAGGGCTTTTTTACACCATGCTCTCAAAAAAAAAAAAAAAAACCCCACACCAAAACAACAACAATCAAAAACCACCAAAAAACAAAACAAAAACCCAAACAAACAAAAACCCAACAACACACCCCCCCCCCCCCCAATCCCCAAACAAACCGCAAACAATCATTATCAACAGTTTTAAAGACACCAAAATGAAAATTCAAAATTGATTATTATAATCAAACACTATAAATGAGAACTAGATACAATGACGATGAATGTCATACAAGGGAGACAATGGAGAAGGAAAGAAAAGCAAACAAACAAACAAACACAGACAAACAAGTATTTAAAAAAAAAAAAACACCACCACACACACACAACCACCGACTCAGAAACCACATTACAGAGAGAGAGAGAGAGAGAGAGAGAGAGAGAGAGAGAGAGAGAGAGAGAGAGAGAGAGAGAGAGAGAGAGAGAGAGAGAGAGAGAGAGAGAGAGAGAGAGAGACTTCAGATTGCATCAATACCAACCAAACTCAACAAAAAAATTGATGTATATCAAAATATTTGCACAAACCTTTTCTTTAACACAACACAGAGAGAGACAGAGAGAGAGAGGGGGGGGGGGGGTCTGTCTGTGTATATGTGTGTGCCACAGTGTGACTTTAAAAAATACATAGGAAAGGGGAGGGAGCGAGAATAAATTAAAGAAAATAAGAAACGAAAGGGATCCCCCCCCCCCCCCAAATAATCCCCAAATCTCTCCCTATTCATGTGACAGGTAAATCACAAAGCAGGGATTATTACATCTTACAGCGTGATAATCGTCTGCTCGTCACGACAGTCACTCAAGGGTAAAAGTAGACCCTTGCAGCGTTTACATCATGCAAGCGATGCTCTTTCCAAAACAAACAGGGGATTATTGTCGCGACGATTTTCTTTTTCACTGAAGGCGTTTTGTTCTGGTATTTTCGAATGAAAGCGAGAGGGGCAGAAACGTGGGAGGGATACGTCACTGAAGCTGCCGTCACTGTTGTAAGTAGAGCTGCAAAAGAAAGGTGTGCGCGGGCTTAGTGTGCGTACGCGCATGTGCATGCCCATGCCCGTGTGTCAAATGCAAGTATGTACAGGCAAGTACATCTGGTCATTGCATACCCAATTCAATCCAATAATAACAACAACGGCAACAAAATATGAAGAATATTATCAATAAAAATAATAAGAATCATCATCATTATCATCAAGGCTATTACTTCGCTGAGAATCATCGCTCAGAGAAAATTTCGAAACTGTTCAGAAATTACAACTAACGTCTGTCTCCCTTAAATCCTTAAAGCCATCGTAGGGGGTACTGCGCTGAATTTTTCGGGCGGTGTTTCGTGGGCATGTTGAACCTGATGGAGTCCATCCTCTACAAAGAGAAATATACATGCTGGGTATGTGTGTCTCATCCATCTCACAAATCAGGGATGGAGTTTTAAAGTGTGTGCAAGATGTTCTGCGTGCGTTTGCCCACAGAACCCAATTGTCTCATCCGAAGGATTTTTGTGGGAGTGGAGTCAGTACCTCTCAGTGTTAACTCTTTTTGGAAAATCCTCTAGAACGGACTGCTAAGTGATACTCGAATCTGCACCCTCACAAATGAAACTTCTATCATTTTTAAAAAAACCTAAAATTTCTTCATTCCTCTTCTGAACGCTCTAGTTGATAGTCTCAGGTTGACATTGGTGCTTGCATGCTTGCGCGCGCGCGTTTGTGCGTGGGCGCGTACGTGCGTGCGAAGGCGCATTGGCGCGCAAGCACTCACGCAAGTGCTCGCTGTTTTTAAGCACGTTGTCTACACGCAAGCACTCCTGGCAAGTCAGTATAGGTGTTTACCGGATTCTCACCAACTGACATTATCTCTATTGCCGTCGTTCC
>CM054141.1:34966956-34981956 GCA_028751875.1 Rapana venosa
GTGGTGGTTTTTGGTGTTTGTTGGAAGGGGGGGGGGGGGTGATTTTGTTTTGTTTCGGTTTTTTGTTGTTGTTGGTTTAGTTGTTGTTTTGTTGCTTTTTTGTGAGAGGTGGGAAGAGGAGTCGCTCAGTAATGCGTGGGTTTCAGTAATTTCACATGAAGTCCGTGTTTCGGAACGCGTCTGTCCCAATCAACTACAGTGTCATTACAGACTGGCGCCATAAACGATGACAAAATGCATTCATCCACACAACATGACCTAAGTGTAACTGATAAAACAATAACAGGCGAACTGGAAAAAACAGGATTCGAAAACATTTAGCTTTTTTTGCTATCACCCCCACCCCCCCTCCGGCATTTAAAAAATATTGTCTATCTTCCTCCCCCCCCTCCCCACTTGTAATGTCAACGTTCCAGTTATGCCCGGAACAAACACTTCATGTGGTAGGTCAGGGCCAAACTCTCCAGCATAGAAATTCATTGTCATTGCTCTTCGTCAATTTTAAAAACTTCCAAATAAGACAATCTGAATCACCGTTTTTTCGTTCCTCGGCTATTATCTCCTAGGTTCACCAATGGTGAGATATTTGCGTATGCAACCGTTTCTACCACCACCACCCCTCCCCCGCCCCCATTCCATAGTTTAGGTTGCCGCATTCCGACTTCGGGAATGGACAATCATTGCTTTTTTGCAAATCATCAAAATTTCAAGCAATGATGAGAATACAGTCATTATCAGCTTTAAATCACAAAGTTCGTTTTAAAATAGCTGTTTTCTTGTATACATATCACACACACACACACACACACACATACACACACGCGCGCCCAGAGTGTGGGAGAGACAAACAGACAGACAGAGACAGAAGAAGAAGAAGAAGAAGAAGAATAAGATGATGATGATGATGATGATGATGATGGTGATGGTGATGATGTTGAGTTCCAGGGGTTAAAGATAAGCATTTACATACTTCTTCATGAGAGAGAGAGAGAGAGAGAGAGGGGAGGGGAGAAGAAGAAGAAGAAGAAGAGAAGAGGAACAAGAAAGAAGAAGAAGAAGAAGAAGAAGATAAAGAAGAAGAAGAAGTTGATGATGATGATGATGATGGTGATGATGGTGATGATGATGATGAAGTTGAGTTCAGGGGTTAAAGATAAGCATTTACATACTTCTTTCATGAGAGAGAGAGAGAGAGGGAGAGAGAGAGAGAGGGAGAGAGAGAGGGAGAGAGAGAGGGAGAGAGAGAGAGAGAGAGAGAGAGAGAGAGAAGAGAGAGAGAGAGAGAGAGAGAGAGAGAGAGAGAAAATGTGTAAAGAAGGAGGGTTAAAAAAAACAACCCGCAAAGGCAGAAAGCTCGCCCCTTCCAACATTTCATTCTCCTCTCACGTTCGTCCTCTTCTTTTTCTCAAGGCTTTTGACTCACATGGCTTGGAGGATTTAAGTGTCTTATGGAGGATGTGCCACTCTAATTAAAGTTCAGGCTACCAACCCCACAGATCCTCAGTCCCTCTCCCCTACCCTCTCTATTCGTGTCGCCATCCTAAACCCCCGCCCGGGGTATCAGTTGCAACACCACACACACACACACACACACACATTTCTCGTCTGTACATGAGAGTCATTTTCAAAGGTCAACGACTTTGTTTGCGTTTCCTATTTTCTGTTGTCTTTGTTTTATCTTTGAGGTCAAGCATGCTGGCCCTAAAACACCATGCCTGTAAAAACAAAGATCACAGTGAGGAATAAATACATTAAAGCGAGCTTTATTGAATTCCCTTAAGTACATGCTCATGTAATCTTCCATGTATGTCCGTCCTCCACAAACGTTGATAGGAGCTCGCCACTAAGCGAGAAGAAAAGAAGAAACCAGTACTGAGGTTACCATGAAACCAGCACAACAGAGGCCACTGAATCAAAAGCAAGGCTTATTTTACTAGTTGTTGTACATTTATTAATGATGGCATTTATCAATGAAGATCCTATGCAATGACAATGTCTATCATACTTATTATATTTTTGCTTTAACCTAACCCAAGAGCTATAGCGAACTGCTGAGGGCTGGTCCAGAACTTTTCATCATCGTCACCATCACCATCAGCATGAACAGACAGACCCTTGATCTATTTAGTTGTCAGAGGACATGAGCAGCGTGTTGGACGACATATTTTCTCAAGACTGGTAAGTCTTCAGCCTTCCACCACAACGCAGCTATGTCAAGGCCAGTCCAATCTTTGCACTTTTAACAATGGTCACAATTCCGTCCATTAAAGTCGGTGAAGGTTCAATGCTGTCCTTCCAATCCTCCCACTGATCCCACAGCACACTCAGTTCAGGGACGGGTGGTCAACATTTGAAAACCTCCTGTCACTGACATAGGCGTTGAACCCATGCCGTGATTTTTTTCCTGGGAGAACTTTCTTGTTGTGATGGGTTCTTTTACGTGCGCTAAATGGGCATTGCCCATGGGACAACATTGGTACATCGTCTCATCGGAAAGACTAGCACCCAAGCCACTTCTCACGGTCTAATGGGTTGGGGAAAAGTTTCGGGCACGAACGGGGATCGAACCCTTTCCGATCCCCCTTTTGTCTTGCTGTAGCTTAAATCACCTAGGGGATTGAGGGGGGGAGGGTGCATAGCCTAGGGGTTAGAGTGTTGCCCTGGTGATCTGACTGTCCGGGAGACCCACAAGGCGCCCGTTCTAGGGAATTTTGCCCCGGAGTTGACACCAATACTTACACCACTCCCCAAAAGTCTTTCGGATCTGACTACGAAACCAAGGCCCCGTGTGAGAACGCACACAGAACATCTTGCGCACACGTTAACAACCTGATCTGCCTTTCGAAAGAGTGGGCAATTTCGTGCCGTTAAGATTGCATGATTATGTTTAAAAATACAAAACAAAACAAAAACCGCATATACCCAGGTGTCGTACACCATTCCCAAAGTAGAAATGCGGTTGCCTTAATGGTAGGTAAGAAAAAGGGTCGCATACGCAAAAACTCTGGCCATTGGTAAACCTCGGAGCTCTTGCTGAGGAAAGAAAACAAAGTATCGGAAGTCAACTACTAGTTTTGCTCCTTTTTTGTTGTTGCAAGCGTATACATGATGAACGTATAAAGCACAGAATGTGTCTGACTTGCAGGAAAAGAAAAGAATGTGGTTAGCGAAGAAACGCCAAGTCAAACAAGCAAGCAAAGAAAGAAATGAATGCTCTTGCTCTGTGTGTGTGTGTGTGTGTTCATCTATCTCTCTCTCTCTCTCTCTCTCTCTCTCTCTCCTCTCTCTCTCTCTCTCTCTCTCTCTCTCTCTTTGCGTGTGTGGTGGGGTGGTGTTTTCTCTCTCTCTCTCTCTCTCTCTCTCTCTCTCTCTCTCTCTCTCTCTCTCTCTCTCTCTCTCTCTCGTGCGTGCGCGTGTTTGTTTGTTTGTGTGCGTGCGTGCGTGCGTGCGTGCGTATATGTGTGTTTTAGAGAGCTAGTGTGTGTGTGTGTGTATGTGTGTGTACATGTGTGTTTGCATCTGTGTTGTTGTTGTTTGCTGTTGTTGTTCCCTTCCGTTTGAATCTTCCCACTCTATTCCTACCCCGCCCCCTCCTCCATTACTTCAATTAGTACTTTGTCAACAAACATCAAAAACATTAATAAACATAAAAAATTCAATAAACATAAAAAGCGGATTGCGCTATTTACGCCTGGTACGTTATGACAAAGTTCAGCTGTCAAATGTTAATTAACCCCTAGTTGCAAAAGCATTTAACAGGTGAACATCCAAATTTGTTATTAAATGGACAACCACCACCACCCTCCCCTTTCCAAACACACATAAAACAAATACATGGAACACTAGGAATTGTTAAAAAGAAAGAAAAACAAACTCATTAAGTCAGGTATTGTTTAAGCAGACTGTTTTTCAATGCTTGCTTCGCAAAATTCTCTCTCCTGTCTGTCATTTATTGCCCCCCCCCCCCCCCCCCCCTCTCTCTCTCTCTCTCTCTCTCTCTCTCTCTCTCTCTCTCTCTCTCCTCTCTCTCTCTCTCTCTCTATCTCTATCTATCTATCTCCCTTTCTCTTTCTTGGTGTGTGTGTGTGGTGGTGGGGGGGGGGGGGGGCGTGCACACGTGTGTGTGTGTGTGTGTGTGTGTGTGTGTGTGTGTGTGTGTGTGTGTGTGACTTTATACCGACGTACCGTGTGCAAATGCACTCAGAACACCTGACGCACATGTTAAAACCTGTTCTGTCTTTCCGAGGAGTAGGTGAATGCGTGCCGGTAAGAACGAATGACAAAATTAAAAAATGCATGATCTTGTTACCATGGGTTCTTTTACGTCCCCTAAATACCACGTCTCACACAAGACCTCGGTTTATTGTCTCATCCAAAAGATTAGCACCTGCACCACCACTCAAGGTCTTCTGGATGTGGAAAAACTTTTGGCACAAATGGGGGCATCGTTTTCTAGGCAGGTGCGTTATCTCTAGACCACCATTCAAGCATGTTGTCGTCTTCTTTTTCGTCAAACGCTCAGTCAGGAACTACTGTTGTCTGTCATACGAGTGAAAATGTGTTGCGCTGCCATTAAGCCCCTGACAAGTCAGGCCCAGCGCGTCCGACTTCGGTGAGAGAGACTTGTTATCTTTGTATCTTTCTGGAAAATAGGCAGGAGAATGGACCAAAAAGGCAGACAAGAAGGAGGTTACAGTAAGAAAAGGAAAAGGGCAGAAACACAGAAAATGATAGAAAAGAGGGAATTCCTATCAAAGAACACTGGTAACAGAAGTTGTTCGGAAAGAAATAGGAATTGTTAATCATAGAAAGTGTAGTTTTTGCTGTGGTGAAAGATATTCCGTTGAACATTCCTTATGGAGATGTAAACATATAATAACATTCTCGTCAGAACTACAAAAACTACCCAATGGAACGTGTCAATTGTCTTCTGATATATCAAATGAAATGACTGTTTTACTTGGTGCAACATATGGATTGTAGACTGACAGCTGCTGACTGCATAATGCAGTTTGCCAAATTCTCTCTCTCTCTCTCTCTCTCTCTCTCTCTCTCTCTCTCTCTCTCTCATCTCTCTCTCATCTCTCTCTCTCTCCTCTCGTGTCTGTCTCTCTCAAATGCAAGCCGTTTTCCTCAAGAACAGACAGCAACTGCGCATTACAACCCCAACCCCTTTTGTATTTTGTTTTGTTTTCTTGCTGTTTTGTTCGGTTTGGGGTTTGCTTTGGTTTTCTGTTTTGCGCTTTTTTAGGGATTATGGTGTGTCGCCGGTTTGCGTGGAGTCGTTTTGAATTTTTTGTTTAAATACCCAAGGGATGAGGGGGAAAGGATTATACTAACAATTTTTCCAGGGACAATTCTTTTTGTTTTTAGCATTTATCTAGGGTGCAAAACTTATGCCGCATACAGGATGTCGTGGGTGTTTGTTGGGGGTTTTTATATCTCATTCGACAGGCTAGCAGTGAATCTACCACTCAAAATCTGGTGCATTAAATAAGATGAATGATAATAAGAACCAGATTTGAACCACAACACTTCCGTTTTCTAGACGGGTGTATTCATCTCTAAGCTACTACCCACCCCCACCCCCACCCCACCCCCAATCCCCGTGAAGCTCCTTATGCTGAGCTTTAATACCGCATTTCCGTTTGTAAGGCACTGAACTAAAGCACAAATTAGAAACCGCAGATTTTAAGCTAAAATCAGTCAAACGCAAAGGGTGTCATGCATGTCCCGTTTTCGTTATCTTCCCTTGCATCTCTAGACCATTCTTTCAATACAAGTATTACGATTTATAATCACTACTATTCCCTCCATCTCTTCCTCCCATCTCTCTGTCTCAACTTTGTCTCTTTCCCTCTGACAACAGATGAATGACAGTTACGGTACGTTGTACATTGGTCGGAATTCTGACCAGACTTACCGTGGATCGCAACCTTTAAGTCTCTGGGTTCCGACTGACCTCGCAGAATTCGGCAAAACGGTAAACAGAAAGGAGGACTGGCCTTTATCAACAGCATGTTCTAGTTTTCGGGAGGGTCAGGGCAAGCGGACAGGCCATTCATTCGTTATGGGTAGTGTCAGAATCATGTATGTGCATAATTTACCGCCACGTGAGGTTTGATTGATGACATTGCACATAGCGTGCGAGCTGCCTCCGAGGTGCGGCACGTGCGCAAGCGCTTGTATGTGAGGATGAAGCATAGGTTTTGTGGGCGGGAGGTGTTCTTGGGACAAGAGTAGGGGGTAGTGACGGAAGAAAAAGACATCAGTAGCATTATGGATCCTCTGCATAATTTTGCAATTGCCTTTTCATGGTAGGACAAAAGTGGACGTTCAAATATAACAAGAAGACATCAAAGATAGCGATGGGGAACAAAACAAAACTGAAAATGATGCTGCTACTGCTGCTGCTGATGATGATCATAATGATTATGATGACAATAACACCAGCGACGATAATGAGGATCATAACAATAATAATGCGACACCGATAATATTAATGAAGGACGAGATCAACAAAAGCATTACATTTAACAAAAACTTAACTTATCTGTAACAATATTAAAGTTAAGCTGTGTGTGTGTGTGTGTGTGTGCGGCGCGCGCGTGTGTGTGTGTGTTTATGCGTGCGTGAGGGTGTGTCTGTATGTCTGTCTGTCTGTGTACGCGTGCATGCGAGTGAGTCTGAACATGCATGTGCGCCTACATATTAAAACTTTCCATAGTACTTTGACAATTAAGCATAACTATAGCAAGCATCATCATACTAGTCCTGAAATCACGGTTCGGGGGCTTAAAACCCCGACGACACCCGAAGCTATTCAGACAGTATTGGCACAAACCACATGTCAACACGCCTCCTTACGGCACTACGGCTCAAAATCCACAATACATCCTTCTGGAATGCCCAGTTTACCCAGACCTCAGACATACGTCCACTATGACCTGAAGATGTAGACCTTGGGAGAAGTTATGATCACTGACTGAGGCACTGAGAAAGACAGCGGGCTTCATCCTCAGTACTTGGCTGGTGGTATGAGAATGGTTTGTAAGATCAAAGAATAAAGAGGACACAAAGAAATCTGCATAGAGTTGTCATTGATGCCATTAGGCAAGGATGAGTAACTGATTCCTTCTGTTTTGACTACTGGAAAGAGAAATTGTTGCTGTAATAGGTTATTTCTTCATTCTTTGCTCAACTTTTTTTTTTCAATGAATGTGCTCTAAACTCGATGAAAAACGAAAGATCACGGAGCATTTCACCCGCTGTTAATAGAAAATTGTTGTATTGTATTGTTTTGTACTGTACTGTATTGTGCTGCATTGTACCTTATTGTATTGTATTGTCTTGTATTGTATACCACTTCAGTCACAGCAGATTTCTCTGGGTGAAATTCGGGCAGCTCTCCCCGGGCACAGCGCGTCGCCACAAGAGTAGCGCACCCATTGATTTTGGTTTCTGTTCCTGTCTGCTTTGTATTTTTTCCATTTTTTCTATAGTTTTGCCAAGGAAAAATCTCTTGCCCTGGCTTCCTTTCCGTGCTCTGAATGCGTGATGTACACAGAACCCTGGTTTATCATCTCATTAGAAAGACTAGCACCCAGACAACCACTCACGGTCTAATGGATGGGGGAACAGTTTCAAGCATAATCGAGGATCGAACCCGGACTTCTTGGTTTGAAGACAGGTGTGTTAACTCTAGACCATGCATGCACCTAATAATGGCTGACATGAATGATTTGTCTTATTTTTCCGAATTTGTAGATGCACTTATCTATAAAATGCTGTGCCTACATATTATACAGTTGACCTAATTTATTACTTGCAGACTATTAGCTGGCCGACCACCTGCTATACTCTACTTCGAAATAATCTAACCGAGTTTAAACAAACAAACAACAAAACACAAACAAGATAAAACCAAAACCTATCAGCTAACTTCATAAAATAATCTCCCACCCTCCTCTCCAAAACAAAAAAGGAGTTAGAATACAGCAGGGACAACATTCCCCCCCAACACCACCACACCACACACACACACACACACACACACACACACACACACACACACGTCTCATAATCATCGGCAACACATGTTCTAATACATTACGTAATAACATATTCATGCATATGTGTTGGTATCTACCTATCTCGGTTCACGTATTCATTTCATGCATTTGTACACTCTTTTTCTGATCTTCTTTTCATATTCTCGGATCATTTTGGTGGCCATCTGTATGTCAACATTTCGTGTCAGTATTTATATTGTGAGCTGTGTCACAGATGGCATGTATCTGAGTGCTCTGAAATAGTTATTACTACTGCAATGAAATTCACCCTGATTCCCAACGGCCCGTCCCCGTAAAATAGGTATGTGCCGGTGTTTATCAATAATAATAATAATATAATAATAATAACAATAACAATGATAATAATAACATGATGATGATGATAATGACGACGACGACGATGATGATGATGATGATGATAGTGATAATGATAATAATTACAACAACGCTGTATTTGTTTTGAGCTTTTCATTAAACAAGTGATAACGCTCAACACTGCATTATAATGTGACTATTCTATTCTTTAAACGGCAATATTCAGACTTGATTTCACATTCACTGCGCTGCGATAGGCTTTTCATCACACAGCATTCATTGACTACGGGTAAAAACAACACAATACAAAATAAGAAATCAGACACTGTCGACAATCACTTGCAATCGCCCCCTCCCACACTCTCCATTACCACCTTTCTATCTACACCTGATGTTTGCAGACAAAAGAATTGTTTCTTTAGCTTCCTTTCGTTTGTTCTTTGTTTGGTTTCATTGCTCTTTTGTCACCCCTAAGACCTTTTCTTTCTTTCTTTTTTTCGGCTGTTTCTTACTTCCATTCTCCCTTTCATTTTTGTCTTGCTCTATCCCCCTGCATCCCTTTTTTCCTTTTTTTCTATTTTCTTATTTATTTTTCTTACTCTTTCATCTCCCAATTCCAAACAGAAAACGTGTCAGATTTTGTCCTCCCACTAAGCCGATGAAGCACCTGTCATTCGGCCGGCGCCATGATGTCTACAATCTTGGCCAAAAGAATCGATGGATATCGGCTGAAACAAAATTTTATCAGCGTCAGCACCGTGAACAGCTCGATTAAAGACAGGAAGAATGGTGAGAAGATCCTCTCACATGTTACAGGGTGAAGGTTTATTTCTCTAGGTTTGGTTTTACTCAAAATCTTCCAGAATTCCAAATTCCTGGATTCATGGCACTAGGGGTGGGAGATCGGTAATTGCAATAACATTGTGACGTTGATCGGTGGTGTAGTGGGGCTGGTGGTCTAAAGGTAACATGCCTGCCTAGAGAGCCAGAAGTGGCGGGTTCGGTTCCCGCTTGAACTTTTTCTCCATCTTTTAGACACTAACGTCGCGGTGTAGGTGCCAGTCTTTAAGATGAGACGATATACTGAGGCCTCAAGTATAATGCATATTTAGTGCATGTAAAAGTAGCCACAACAAGAGAGCTAATTTCTGTAGAAAAAAAGCCACTCGCAAGGGACGCAAAATACAAGAGTAGTCCGAGTTTCATGCAGAGAAATCTGCCGTGACTGAAAGTGCTACACAATTCAACACAATGAAATGCAATACAATACCGTATCGTACAATACAATGCAACACAATAAAATCCACTACAATACTTCCATGTAGGCATCTCACGCATTCTGGCTCCACAGCTTGGCTATAGTTGTGAATTGAAGGTTTAGGGTAAGTTTGTACTGCATACACACTGGCGGATTCGTATGGTAACTTTTCACTGATTGAAGACAGGAATAACAATGACAAATAATCATATTCTTTGTCACAAAGTTGTATTAGTCTTCAAGTTCTGCTAATTTCTTGGTGGAGTTGTGGGAAGGTTAGGGGTGAAATTAAAAATGTCTGTGGTTGGGTGATATGACAGGAATCATTCACAAGGGCTCATCTCAATCAGTTAATCCTATTCATAACAATCATTAAATATGAGAGTGGCTCCTCGAGTCCAAGGAGTTTTGAGTTTGCTGCCAGGAAAAAAGGTGACCAAATTAATAATATTGAGCACGCCCCTCCACCCCCCTCCCCCCAACCCCCCAAAATATGTCCATTTATGTTAGAACATATGTGGTAGAGAGCATGTTGTTTATTGTTCACTCCCACACAAACAACCAAAAGAAACCCAAAACTGAAAACAAGAATACGTTGTTTGCGGTTGCGGTATGGCTCCATAGCTAAGCTTTCCTTGTCGCCAGTGTAAGAGTTGGTAAGGGATTATCATTTCTATGTATCCGTATGTCTAGCTAATATGTGTCATGATCATCACTGGTTTCAAATTTGTGTGTCTTGAGTTTTGATTGACTTTCACCTTCTGGTGAAATAGAGCACTGGAAGAGAGAGAGAGAGAGAGAGAGAGAGAGAGAGAGAGAGAGAGAGAGAGAGAGAGAGAGAGAGAGAGAGAGAGAGAGAGAGAGAGAGAGAGAGCGTGTGTGCGTGTGCTCGCATGCATGCCTGCGTTCTCCATCATTTGCATTTTCGAAGACATGAAGTTAGTTTAAATCATCATCATCATCATCATCACCATCATCATCACCATCAACTTCATCATCATCATCATCACTACCCTCATAATCACCATCATCAACAAACACGACAAGTAACAAAAACAGCAGCAATAGCAAGTATAACTACAATGAAAAAAAATTTCTTAAAAAACGATGACAAGACACCAAACAGTAGACACGAAAAGGAACGGGATATCACTGGTAAGTACAGAGAACCCCGATCAAGCCTACAACTGGTGTGTGACTGGGCATTAATTCTTTTCACGCTTGTTTTCCTAACTAGCGACCTCAGCTGAACTTAAACTGGACCTCAGGTGACCCCCCCCCCCCCCCCCTCCTCCGCCAAAAAGGTACTGGACGTTCCCTGTTTTTATCAGGAAATTCAAACAGCACTTTCAAGGACAGAACCGTAGAGAATATAATCCGCGTACGTGTCATTCCAGTTCTCATATCATTTGAGTGTTTTGGGGTGGGTTTTATTTTATTTTATCACCCGTTCCTACCGGTGCACAATGGCCTTCTCTTTTGAAAAGCAGAAAAGATTTTTAAACCGTGTGCAACATGTTCTGCCTTCGTTCGCACGCGGGATATCGGTTTAAAGTCTCACCCGAAGGACTTTCGGAGGAGTGGAGTTGGTACTGATGTGAATTCCAGGGTGGAATGAAAACCTCGAACAGGCGGCTCGAACCCGGGCTGTCAGATCACGAGCTCAACGCCCTAGCCACAACGCTATCGCACTTGTCCATTCCATTCCATATTGTTTACAGCTCTACCAAGCAGAAAAGCTATTATTATTATTATCATCATCATCATCATCATCATCATCATAAATCATCAGCAGCAATGTCTCCGCTGTAGCTGTAACGCTTACTTAGTCTCGCTCTACGACTGAGTCATCAGTATTTCTGTCAGCTCAGCTGGGAGTACTCAGCTCAGTGTTTTTGCATTGCTGATGACTTTGCTATGCCATGGCTCTACTGCCGACCTGGACGGACCGCTGCAGCAGGTAATGCAAGGTGGCACTTCAGGAGCAGCTGCGTAGGCACGTAGGGGGGGGCCAGAATGAACGGGATGCAGGATGGAACAGGGATAGGTCAGGGTCGGGGGGAGAAACGAAAACAAGCTGAGATAAACAAGAACAGTCTCCCACATGAAAACAAACACAGCAGCCAAAGAAACATCTCTCCCCCCCCCACCCCCCCAAACACAATAATAAGCTATATCTCTGTACTCTCTTCTCTGTTTGCCGGGCTCCTCTCTCTCTCTCCTCTCTCTTCTTCCCCCTTTCCCCTCTCTCCACACCACACCCCCACACCATGCGCACCCCCCCCCACACAACACACCCCAAAACACGCGTACGTGCACGCACGCTGCAACACAATTAACGGCGCCGTTTTGCACACAAAGCACCATTTATTTGAAAACCCAATGTTTCATTTTGTAATTATGTATCATTCAATGAACTTAAAAGGGGCCAAGGACATACAAAATAATCTTTCTCTCTCTCTCCCTCTTTTTCCTCTTTTTCTCTCTCTCCTCTTCTTCGACGCACGCACACACACACCACACCACAAAACACACAACACCACACACTAACCCAAACACAGTAAAGGCAGACGCACGTGCCGTTCAGTGCCCGGGGGAAATGCTTTTGCAAAAAAATACTTCCCGGGCATGAACCTGGGTTACAGGTCAAAAGTCAACAGAAATCACCGGGTCGATGACCTCGGGTCCGAGTCAAGGCTGTGTTGCGTCTTGCTGTGCTAAATTTACACAAATGGCTGGTCTAAATTTAAAATTCAGTTGGTTTTAGATAATAAAAAAAAATAATAAAAATAATAAAGAAAAGATAATAATAAAAAAGGAAATTTTTTGCGCATATCTTGCAAAGACAAAAGAGGCTTGATTCAACATATTCTTAAAGAGTATGCAGCCAATAACTATCAAAAGCTTAAACAAAATTCAAATGTACCACCTTTTTATAACATACACACGCACGCACGCGCGCACACACAAAAAACACAAACCAACACACAACACCAGGTTGTGGCTTTGGGGGGGGTTTAATGGGATTTTGGCGTTGAAGGCAGGGGAGTTTGAGAGGGAAAAGAGGGAAAAAGTTAGTTTGAAAACAATATTTTGAGGGGGATTTTTAAAATTGTCTATGTGGCCCTTTCGAAGAGAGAGGGGAAAGGTCGTGCCAGATGGATGGAGGATAATTATGTGAGGATATGGGGCCCATCGTGTTCACTTTCAAACAGTAAAAGGGGGGTTTGTATTTTTTTTTGTCCTCAGCTGGCATTGCCCACTTTCAAAATCAAATAACCCCCCGATTGGAAAAGGGAGTACTTAATGGGGGCAAAAACAGTTACATACTAAAAAATTTCATACTATGATAATTGTTTTTCTTTGTCTAACATCCTTAAACAACCAAAAACCAACGATTTAAAGCAAAAAAGATTTAAAATACTCAAAAATTCTACTGCAAAAAAAGTAAAAGAAAACAAAAGAAACAAATTTAAAAACTGTTTCGGAATAAAAGCAACCCTTTGTTGTTGAGTGCGAGCACAAAAGGGAAGGGAAGGACCAAGCAAAATCAACGAAGTCTTTATTCCACCTTTTTTCGCTGAAAGCAGTCAGGATTGAGATGATCTTCATCTTTATGTCTGACGGTTCTTTCTATCTGTTCTTTCACATTCTTCAGACGGACAGCTCTGACGGCAATGGAGGTAGCAAGCAATACACCACATGTCCTCCAAACTGCCGTGGAGCTTCTTTGACACTGGGGTGGGGCTAAGCCAGATCTTCTTTGGGAATTGCATTCTCTTGATGAAAACGTGTATGCATACTTTTTATCTACACTGGTCAAAAATATTGGCTGAAAAAGGTACGATAGTTGATTAGAAGATTCGCAGGTTTACATTTCGATGGATCGAAGACATCTCTGGCACAGCCTCAATTTCTGTTGGTGCTTTACTGGGAAGATTTCCATATCTGTCTTGGTGCTCTACCGGGAGGATATCCATCTCTGTCTTGGTGCTCTACTGAGAGGATATCCATCTCTGTCTTGGTGCTTCACTGGGAAGATCTCCATCTGTCTTGGTGCTTTACTGGGAGGATATCCATCTCTGTCTTGGTGCTTCACTGGGAAGATCTCCATCTGTCTTGGTGCTTTACTGGGAGGATCTCCATATCTGTCTTGGTACTTTAATGGGAGGATCTCCATATCCGTGATCGTGCTTTAATAGGAGGATCTCCATATCCGTGATCGTGCTTTAATGGAAGGATCTCCATATCCGTGATCGTGCTTTAATGGGAGGATCTCCATATCCGTGATCGTGCTTTAATGGAAGGATCTCCATATCCGTGATCGTGCTTTAATGGAAGGATCTCTATATCTGTGTTGGTGCTTTAATGGGAGGATCTCTATATCTGTGTTGGAGCTTTAATGGGAGGATCTCTATGCACTGTTAGTTCACCTCAAGATGCTGTTGGCTTTCCTGCTGGCTCTTGAAACCACTGCGTGCTGTTCCATTGTGTCCAACAGTGGACACATCCCCCACAGTGCCTCACGTAGAGTTCTGAAGTGCTTCTGGCTCTTGCTGATGACACTTGAAATCATTGTCAGACCCCACACAAAATATGAATCCAATGCAAGGTCAAATGCTGCTGACAAACCTCGACAACCTGACCAAGATGTAAAATATCGGCCTCAGACTCATCACAGGCGGCATGAAAACTACTTCAGTATCATCTGTGGAGAAAACAGAAGGCCTCCTTTGACTTCAAGGAAGGAGAGAAGAAAAACTCGAGGCAAATCCAAAAGCTAAAGAGACTCTTCTCACATCTCCTCCTCCCAAAGCTCAAAGCCCCCATGAAGAACTGACTAAAGTCACAGAGCCCTAATCACGTCATCAAGGCTCTTGAGAGGAGACACTACCATCCTCTGTCAGCATCCAACGAGCCGACTGAATCCCTCCAGGACCTTGAGGACTGGCAGACAGACACCTTAGCTACCACACTCAACATCCCAGGTGCTGAGAGCAAAGAGTGCCACACAGCAGCTGAACTAAAGTCACTGACACTAGAAGCACTGAATACCATATACCCTCCCAATACCTGGGCTAGAACACACACAGATAGGTCTGCTAATCTGTCCCTGTTCCGCCTACACAGACATGCATGCAAAATAGGTACGCAAGCACAACCACTCATACACACACACAGCCTCATCCACCCTCCCCCCCCCCCCCCCACCCCCAAAGGTTGCTACATAAAAGAGCACGAAAGAAAGGAGTTAAACAGACAGACAGACAGGCAGGCAGGCAGAATCAGAGGCAGTATGAACAAGATTTGCTATACTTGTAACAAAACAACATGGTATATAAACAAGGCACACGC
>CM054141.1:34986956-34994456 GCA_028751875.1 Rapana venosa
GTTTGGGTTCAAACAAAAATCAAACCCCTAAGTTCTTGCTCTGTGGACAGGTGCGTTACAGCTAGACCACCGATCCACAGTTATTTTTACCTTTTTTTACTTTTATTTTATACCACTTTAAATGACACGGCAGATTTCTCTGCGTGAAATATGGGCTGCTCTTCCCGGGGAGAGCACGTCGCCACAAGAGCAGCGCCACCCATTTATTCTTTTGCCCATCTGCAACTGTATTAATTTTGTTTCCCTATCAGAGTGGCTTTTTTCTACAGAATTTTGCCAGGGACAACTCTCTTGTTGCCATGATTTCTTTATCAATTTTGTGTAACACACGCGACCTCAATTTATCGTCTCAACCGAAAGACTAGCACCCAGACCACCACACATGGTCTAATGGATGGGGGAAAAGGTTCGGGTGCAATCGGGGTTCACACTTCCAACCCGGAATTTCCACTTTCTAGGCAGGTGCGTTACCTCTAGACCACCTATCCACCCAGTTAAAACGTCATAGACTAATGTGTCAGTGGTATGTCATGTACTTTTCCTTCAATTTACTTTCTAATGTGATGGTGTGTACCGTTTGCAACCTCCTTTTTAACCCTTATCCTTGACAATTCCATGTCATGTCAGCAGACCTACGAATTAATCTGACAATGAATAATAGTTGAAAATGACTGTGATATTTTGTTGTTTTTAGATCGTTACAACGAGAGAGGTTGAGAAATAGACTAGTTACTTTTAGGTCGCACATGGGGCGTTCTACATATTAACACAGCACACTAACACACACCACACACACACACACACACACACACACACACACACACACACACACAATTAAAACGTGTCCACCTGAAGGGGTTTGAGTGATAGTGAAAAGTAAGTCTTCGGCTTTTTCCTTTTCTTTTTTTTTTTTTTTTTTTTTGGGGGGGGTGCTTCTTTTCAAAATAAAAATGCACGGTTTCGAGCCAGTTTGCACTATATATGACTGTTATTTTCTTACGTGAATATGCATATATATATATGGGATTGGATGTAAAGAAGTCTTTCGCTTATTCTATTATCCTCAGAAAATAAAATCTCTCTCTCTCGGTCTCTCTCACGGTCTCTCTCTCGGTCTCTCTCTCGGTCTCTCTCGTCTCTCTCTCTCTCTCTCTCTCTCTCTCTCTCTCTCTCTCTCTCTCTCTCTCTCTCTCTCTCTTCGCATACATGCGCGGATATACATATACATATGTGTATACGTGCGCGCCAGCATGTGCGCCCACGCACGAGTATAAGTACTTGTGCACGTGTATACATGCCTTTGAGGTTCTCTTTATTTTTTATAACTCAACCGCTATACATATGTCCCCGTGTAAATAAATCTTCTCGCTGAAATATACATCCGAATATACACGCACACTCTGCGGGGCTGAATCTTGGCAAGCTTAGTCGCTTTGGAATCCAGGTCAAAAAACCAGCACCATCTTAAGAAGAAAGAAAGAAGGAAAAAAAAACCACACATGAAACTCTTCATCACTTTTCATTTCACAGATGATGGGTTTGGGCATCGGATTTCATGACAAGTGCTTTGCCTGGGGCAGGGGGGATTTTTCTGGGGTTTGTGCCTGTGGTACTATTATGTGCAATCTTGGAAGCGTAAACAGCTCTCTTCTCTCCTCTCTCTCTCTCTCTCTCTCTTTTTGTTGTGTTGTTTCAGAGGTGCCTCCCCCCCCCCCCCACCACCACCCATCCCCCCCCCCACCACTCCACCACCCTGGAGATTAGGCAAAAGATACCCGTAACGCTCCAGGCAGCTGCTGTTTTCGTAAATACAACGCCCCTGTCCAGAAAACGGCACAGACACAAAATGATCGTATTTTACAGATATACTGGTCTTAAATTTGACTCTGCGCACACACACACCCACCCCCCACCCCCACCCCCCGTCTCCACGCGCTCTCCTTTTGTACAGATCTAGCTAAAGTAGCTAGGCTAAACAGAGGAGCTGACTGGTAGGTATGGGAGCAAAGTGGATAAAATGACTGACTTCTTATCCTAATGAAATCAGGGATTTTATGTTCAAATCCTGGCAACGCCCATTAGATTAATAAAAGGAATAGTTAGCCTCCCAGACCAGTTTATGAGGAAGCCTGCGAGTTAAGTGTCTTCCTCACTTTTGAATACATCTGCATGCAGGACTGAGATCAAGTACGCATGTTAAGGATCTCGATGTCATACTAACGTTCGATAGGTGGCGGTAACACGAAAAAATAGCCAACAAGCATCAAAGGTTCCACCAATGTATTGTATTGTGTTTAAATGTATTGCATTACTTTGTGTTGTATTGCTTTGCATTGTATTGTATCGTATCGTATGTCACTTTCAGTCACGGCTGATTTTTCTGCGTAAAATGTGGGCCGCTTTCCTGAGAAAGCGTCGCCTCAAGAGCAGCGCCACCCATTTTCTTTTTCTTTTTATTTAGACATTCCTCTCCGTATGTGTGCTTCTTTCCCAAAGTGAGCAGCAATTTTTCTACAGATTTTTCTTGTTACATTCTTATCTTATTCCAAAATATATGTTCATATTTGGCCCGGGCAGACACTTTGTTAGTGATTAAATAAGCAAAGCGCAAAAGCCCATAATACCTAAATGTTGTTACGCTTTAATTTGTTTTTTAACACTTTGAAATTCTCTTCAAATCAATGACAAGCTCGTTGCACGATAGCCTATCAAAAAAATTCTCTAAACCCAAAATACAGTATAGGGCTGCCTTTCTGGCGAGAACCTTGAAAACAGCCAATACACGCAAATTTATCATACAGTGTGTATTTTGCAGTCTCACAGTGATTCCCAGGTTGTGATGAGTGAGATAGAGTGTATTTTCTGGGTGATTCCCAGGATTCTTTAGCTTGAGCTCATACACAAACCATTTGACGCATGTACCAGATGAGAAAAACAAAAGTTGGCACGTCAAACAGCCTTAACAATTCAGGTCAAAAACAGCGGTTACGCAGACCAAGAAAAGCACAGGGAAACAGCCTAGGAGCAAAGAGGCTTCCCCACAAAAACATCTTTTAAAAGCGATAGAATCAGATACCGCATTTCACAGGACCCAAACGGTTTTCCATCAATGTTGGCTTGAAACAGATTTAGACTTGGCGGTTGCAGCAACCTCTTTCTCTCCTCCACCCCCTTCATACTTTTCTTCTTTCTCTTTTTCTTCATTCAAAGCAGATTCTGTGAACTACCCCTCCCCCAACGAAATGCTGTTAACTTTCACAGCTTCATGATCTAGGCTAAGGAGCAAAGAATATAAAAACAATTTTTTGTTTCTCTGGTGCTGTAGCGTTTGCGTTACTGTTTTTAAAAAACAACAACTAACGAGCCTAACTAGCTAGCTAACTAAATAACTAACTAATGGACGAAGAAACTAATCAACCTAACAAGCTTATTTTCAAACTAGCTTACTAATAAACCAAAGAGCTAACTAAATAGCTAACTAACTACCTGTAGTTAGTTACCAAAAGATCTATAATTGTGATACGATTCAAAACAAATTACGTGACAACATTGTATTTAAGATCAGAGATCTCGATACATTTACAGTTTCTTTCACATTATAGTAACAATGGTTATTATTCTTATTACTGGAATTGTTATTATCATTATTATGATCATACATGATTATGACAATAACGAACATTACAACATCTAACTTGATTAATACAAAAGACCAAGGCGTTTACAACAGCCAATACGTACAATAAACCCTAGAAAAATTCAAAACCGAAAAAGCAAGCGTGCACGCACACACACACACACGCCAGCGCGCGCGCGCGCGCGCCACACACACACACACACACACCACACACACACACACACACACACACACACACACACACACACACCTTGCCAAGCTCAGCAAAACTAAAGACAAAGCTCAAGCGCTGAAAATTACAAGTTTGGGTGGCTAGAGAAGAGGAAAACTAATGAGATTTTAAAGAGGATTCAAAGGACAAAATGGAAGGAGAATGACGACCACAGGAGAGCAATGCATTCCACGAGGAAGAGGTGTGAAAAGAAGCTTCATTAACCGAATTAGTTAGTTGTGTATGACTGAATTTTCAATGTTTAATCATAAACGTCACTTTTTTTGAATGAGCGTTTGAGAACATATCCAATCACAAAGAATACTCGAGGGTGTCAATAAACAACCCCCCCCCCCCCAAAAAAAAAAAACAAAAAAAAAACAACCAAGCAGCAAACTTCAAAGAAAAGTAAAGAACAAACAACAAATTCCAAAGGAAAAGGAAAACAATATATTTTACGGCAAAATAAACAGCTCCGAAACATACGGTCATAGGGAAACATACGCCATCACAAGTAGGAACCTCAGGGGGTTAACACCCTCAGAGAAAATGGCATGATTTCTGCACGAAAAACAAGCCAACAAAACTTGAGACGAAGCATGCAGAGCAATGACCTAGGCCAGTCTCTAAGCCTACCCAGCACTACACATCATATATCACTGACACAAGATGGGAACAAAAGCAAGATGGAAAGGATGAGAGAAGAACACAAAAGTCGGGAAAAGTTGATTGTGGCCACGACACACTTCTTCCAGACACATGGAGGAGATTATTATACAATAGGAGAAACCAGGCCCTCCTTATGTGCGTGGGGGTACCTGTCTACGAGGCTTTTTTCTGCATTGTCTGCACCCCGTTATGTGGCACCGTGCCATTTATTACAGTCCTGATGAATACCACTGCTTTTGAGGTGGCATTGGCTGATGCTGCAATGACGTCATATTTCACTGGTGGTGGTGGTGATTGCTGCTGACAAGTTATGAGCGGTGTGTGGGACATTCTTCTTATGACGTCAGGGGTTGAGGTGGTAATGTGGTGTCATGATTTTATTTTCTTAGGGTTTGTTTTTTTGTTTTGTTTCTTTTAGTATGAATGTGAAGGTAAAGGGTTCCTATGTGAGACAAACTGTGCACTGTGCCACCTGCATGTGATTTACATATGTGTGAAAGTTCACAAACGTGTGCGTGGGTACGCAATACAAACAGATGCATACATTAAACTTACAAACGCGTGCGCGCACACACAACTACGTTTCTAGTTACCCTATCATGAACGCGTCACACATAACAGATGGTCAGCCCCCTTTTCTATTTTTAACAAAACAATATACAAAATAAACGAATAACTAAAACAACCAGCTGCAATAGATGTAGTAACTGACAATACGTATATTTCAGTCTTTTCCCCTTTTTTCCCCTTCCTTGTGACATGTTTGCATATGTGACCATTTTTTGCCCACCATTAAGATAGCTGCATTCCGACTGTAAGGATGATTACTAAACCATATTAGTTTCCATGCCTTTTTTATATGCACTTTTCGTCGTCTGTTCTTACTGGCATGAATGACCTACTCTTCCGAATGGTAGAATAGATTTTAATGTACGCGCAACATGCTCTACGTGCGTTCGCACAGGAGGCCTTGGTTTATAGCCTCATCCGAAGAATTTCGTGGAAGTGGAGTCAGTACTAATGTTAAGTCAAGGGATAACACTCCCTTAAACGGGCGACTCGTTGTCAGCTCGAACCTGGGCTCGATCCTGGGAGTTATAACGCGATTGCATGGCTCTAACCACTAGGCTTCCGCTCGCCCCAAGTCTCTTTCAATAACAGATGTAAACTGTAAAAAAAACATAAGATTAATCAGAGATGTAGCAATTAAGGATTTGCGGTTTGTTTTCTGAGATGTCACAGCGTTCAGAAGATGCCACGCACGCTAGACCACATCTTTCAAGTTAGGTCAAGTCAAGTCACATCAAGTTGAAGTCGTCACTCATTACAGAAAAAGAAATGAAGATCAAGGGAAAACGCGTACAATGCTTACTAACAAGCAAACCAGATCTGCGATCTTTCCAGCCAATTATAATAAACTTTCAAAGTCTTAGGGGTGAAGATGAATAGAAAAAATGGAGAGACAGAGACACACGGACAGAGACAGAGAGACAGACAGACAGACAGAGACAGAGAGACAGACAGAGACAGAGAGTCGGACGAGATAAACACACACACACACACACACACACACACACACAGTTACATACAGACAGATTCACAGAGCAAAGACAAACTGAGAGACAAGACAAAGAGGGAGACGACAGACGACAGACAGACAGACAGATCTACATAGACTTGACCACCTGTACAACCCAAATGCGTTGGTAAAACTTCAGGTGCATGCTGGATATTGTTTTTCTATAATACAAATAATACTGACATGAGATAATATATAGCAACACTACATTGTTAAATAATGTGGTGTTGTAATGTAACTGCGTAAAAGATATAAAGAAAACAAGCGCTGTAGGAGGTTTCAACATACACTTCTTACCAACAACAAAAGAGGGGAAAACAATGAAACACAATATGGATTCTTCTAGTGTGCATATGGCTACCTTCTGCCTGTTCGCCACAACTGTTGTGCTTCAGATATCATTTACATATCATGCAGATAAGATCAGTTAAACACCTTGTCACTGGTTCTGTCAAATGAATAATTATCTTTTTTTTTCTGGGCAGTAGCCGCACCAAGGTTGGTGTTGGGTATCGAAATGACGTCAATACATTCATAATCGTTATGTACAAGGCGTTAGACTATACTGTATACGTGTGGCTGGGGTAGTCGTGTATAACTGATTTATTATGCTGCATGTGTGTTGTTTGTTGTTTTTCTCCTTTCTGCGTCGTGTATTATCCATGCATTGTGACTGAAAAGAGGCGTTTATCATACATGGCTTGGAGAATATAGTAGTGGCCACTTGCATTCATGCAAATTCAAATATGAACAGAAACACGCATGTAGAGGATGGTGAATACACACACACACACGTACGCTCGCGCGCGCGCGCGCACACACGCACACACACACACACACACACAGCACACGCGCGCGCGCTCACGTGCGCGCATTTTGAAAGAGTTCCGTTTTTTGTTTTTGGAATTCGCAACAAATGGCATATACACACACACACTCGCGCGCGCGCGCGCGCGTGTGTGTGTGTGTGTGTGTGTGTGTGTGTGTGTGTGTGTGTGTGTGTGTGTGTGTGTGTGTGTCTTCAATTTTACGTCTGTTCACTTAAAGTGATATTGTGTGTGTGTGTGTGTGTGTGGTGTGTGTGTGTGGTGTGTGTGTGTGTGTGTGTGTGTGTGTGTGTGTGTTGTGTGTTGTGTACATCCATGTTTGATACTTTAAAGGTTAACACCAACACCTCCTAGGAGTCTGGAAGTGATAAGAAAGAAAGGTTAGGGGCAAAAGAGTTATGCCATGACTTTATTCCATAAAAATAAAATAAACCAGTTCTAACGTCTAAGTCCGAAAACACAATATCCAAATCCATTACCTCGGAACGCAAATGCAAAAGTGCTGGTAATGCGGCAATGCTCTTTTTGTTTTGCAGATGTGGTTGTTGCTTCAACTCTCTCTCTCTCTCTCTCTCTC
>CM054141.1:34996956-35029456 GCA_028751875.1 Rapana venosa
TGAAAATGTCTTTTGGAAAGTCAAGAACATAGTACAGTGCCAACAGTATAGCAGTTAGTTCAGCTGTAAATATAGATTTATTTTTTCCCAGGTTGACAGATCGTTCAACTTTCAATGATGGAATAACGAAAGCCGCACCAGCTTCATCAGTATTTAGAACGGACCCATCAGTATAGATTTTTAGATGATCAGGATAAGTAGTTTGAATATGTTCTTTTACTAGCGATGTAAGAATGTTAACATTTTCAACTTTTCTTACAGAAGAATAATTAATATCAAAATGAGCTTTAAGCAGTTCCCAAGGTGGGTAGGGAGCTGACTGTACTTCTGACTTTGCTAATTCCTTTGGATTAAGTTCTGAATGTTTAAAAAGGGGAGAAGTGTAAGTACTAATTGTAGTAAGCGAGCTGATAGTTCTTGTTCTTTTTGGAAAGTGAATGTCAGACTTTATCTGGACTTCATTTTCAACGTTGCTGTCATTTGTAGTACTTCTTACGACATATTTTGCCACAGCAAGTTGTCGATATTCATTTAAAGGTAGAACTCCTATTTCCTTATATGTGCCTAGAGTTGAGGCGTGTGCTGGTACACCTAAAGCAAGTCGAAATGCTTTACAATCAAGACTCTGGATTTTATTAAGCAAATAATGTGTGTGTGTGTGTGTGTGTGTGTGTGTGTTGTGTGTGTGTGGTGTGTGTGTGTGTGTGTGTGTGTGTGTGTGTGTACCTTTGTGCTTTAAGCAGAAAGTAAAAATAAAGGTAAATGAAAGCAAACAAATGCAAACGAAACAAAAAAATTCACAATATGTATGTATGTATGTATGGTATGGATGATGGATGGATGGATGGATGGATGGATCGCTGGCTGGCTGGCTGGCTGGTTGGCTGGCTGTGTGTGTGTGTGTGTTTTTTTAATGTATGTATGCATGCATGTGTGTATGTATGTATGGTTTGTATTTTAAGAAGTTGGCCTAGTTTTTAAACCTCCAGACTGGCAACCAGCTCTCCGCCCATTAGACACAGGTGTCATTGTACGACATCTCAAGGCAGGTCCATGACAGCACTATTAACTTCTAAGAATTATATAATGCAAACAACACACACACACACACACCACAACACACACACACACACACACACACACACACACAGAGTAGACTTAACCACATAATTTGACAGAATCCTAGTTTAGACTACATCGAACGGAACATCATCAAGGGCAGAATACCATATACACGAACGCACGCGTGAGCAAAAGCACATAGGAACACAGCTTTATGTGCAAGCTCATATGGAAGACAGAGACAGACACATAGTCAACGAAGAAGAACGCAGAAAACCCAGGCAACCATCAATCAAGAAGAAGAAAACGGATACACGGGGAGAAAACAAATGAACCCAACTACTCGTGATGGACCTGCGGAATGTTGACAAAAACAAACACAAAATTAATCAACAGAAAGGCGGTCAGTGGTGGTACCCGCCTCACCTGCCACTCTCAGCTTTCTTTCTAGTCTTCCTTGCCCCCCCCCCCCCCCCCCCCCCCCCCCCCTCTTCTTTAGGCCCCAGCTTCCCCTACCCCTGCCTTACCCTTGAATTCTTGCGTCCATCACTCTAAAGGCTATGCGACTGGGAATTTTTCGGCCAAAACAAGGGCCCAGAGACCCAGTGAATACGGAGACAGAATCTTAACCTTACTAGGCCTGAGATCACGAGTTACCGTTATACGTTACTTCGTATATCAAATGTCGATGAAAATATAGCCGCACAAGAAACACAAACAAACAAACAAAAAGCAAGAAAGAAATACCAAAGAAAGCAAGAACTAACATTTAAAAGACAGAAAATAAAGAGAAGTTGCTGATGGAAGGCTTTTGCACATAACCGACACCGGAGGGAGTTGGTAGATAGCTCTTTAGTGTGTGGCCCCAATAAAATCTGAACGGATCTGAAGAGGGATGGGGGGAGGGGGAAAAAGATTATTTCGACAGCTCCTGGTAAACGAAATATGGCAATATATATATATTTTAAAATACTTTCAAGGCCTCTCTTTGTATGCACATACATGGCTATTTAGTATTTTTGCTTGACATTGTGAATGCTGTTTCTATTTTTCTAACCATCAATTGTTACCCTTGCCATTTTCTCGTTTATTTCTTTACACTTATCCATGTTCTTGAGTCCTAGTGCTTTAGGTTACTTCTAAGGTAACGTAGTCTACAACCTTCTATTATTATTATTATTATTATCATCATCATCATCATCATCATCATCATCATCACCATCATCATCATTTATCATTATTCTTGTTCTTCTACTATTATTATTATTTGTTGTTGTTTCATTGTTTTAATGCAAAGATAATAAAGAACAGATGCCAGAAGAGGAGGATGGAGAACAGAGGCAAGGGACACAAGGTTATAAAATCGTCAGGAGCTGTCGGAGTATGAAACATCACTCATCACTCATCACTCATCCCTTGGTCGGGACGACCGTTGGGGTACCCGCACGGACGCTGCAAGTGGACCGCCAAATGGTTCTGTCCTGGGCTGCTTTCAGGAGGTTTGGTACAGTGAGGCCGGTCCACTCCTTGATGTTGGATATCCAGCTTTTGCGTGGTCGTCCCTGCCTCCTTGCTCCTTCCACCATTCCCTGCAGGACTGTCTTTGACAGGCTGTTATGCCTTGTTGTGTGGCCAAACCATTTCAGTTTCCTCCGTTTGACTGTATCTAGCAATGGTTCTTGTTTGCCAGCCAGTGCCTCGATCTGCTGCCAGACGTAGTCATTGGTTTTACGGTCTCTGTAGGTGATGTTCAGGATCCGCCTGAGGCACTTCATCTCAAAGGCTTGAATTCGACGTTCTAGATCGGCAGTAAGTGTCCATGCTTCACAGCTGTACAAGGCAATGGATGTGACGAGTGCCTTGTAGAGTCTGACCTTAGTGTGGGTTCTGATGTTATGGTTTCTCCACACTTTCGCCAGCTTAGTCATGGAGGAGAGTGCCACAGCAAGTCTGATCTTCACCTCTTGTGTGCTCGTACCTTCTTTGGTGGTGACTGCTCCAAGGTACTTGAAAGTTTCTACCTCCTCTAGTGTCTCGCCACTCATCTTGATGCTGGTGGGAGTGGTTGGTGTAGTGCTGTTCACTAGGATCTTGCTCTTTTCCGTGCTGATCTCCATACCGTGGGCATTGGCTGATGTTTCCAGTCTGGTGGTGAGATCCTGGAGTTCTTCTTCACTGCGGCCCATGAGATCAATATCGTCTGCAATCTTCGATGAAACATAGCACCTTATAAAACAGCAAGCGCCTCACGCCCAGCGTGATTTCAGACTTCGTTTTCTTGTTGTTTACTGTCTTCTCCTGTTTCTTCTTCTTCTTTTTCGTCTTCTTCTTCTTCTTCCTCCTCTTCTTTACCCCCTCTTCCTTCTTCTTCGACATCTTCTTACTTTCCTCTTCCTCCTCTCCCTCCTTCCTCATCTTCTTTTTCATCATCATCTTCTTCTCCTTCTACTTTTCTTTTAATAACCTTGGGTTTTTGGTTTTGATATTTTAATTTGATGTTTTGTGTGTTCGTATGCAAGTTTTGGATACTGTACATCTATGTAATCATAATATGGGTTTTCCTTTCCTATAATTACAGGATTCATGGTGATATTTAATTCTACAGGCATTATGAAAATGAATTTGCCGTGCCTTGCTTTGCTTTCTTGCCTTTCAATGCCTCTCTCTCTCTCTCTCTCTCTCTCCTCTCTCTCCTCTCTCTCTCTCTCTCTCTCTCTCTCTCTCCTCCATATTGACTTAGCCTTAATCATACTTTCAATTTTTGTAAATTTTTTCTACATGCATGAAATTATGTTGGGGTGAGATCGCATGGCATGTCCATAATATATGCATTTCTTTTCTTTGTTTAATTTTTTTTTTCCATGCTGTTTATTGCAAGTTTTTTTCATTTGCTTGCTCAGTGTTTTTCACCCCAGAGGGCTGGATGTAAAAAAGCTATTTCTATAACCCACTATAAAGAAAATTTGCTTAAAATCGCTTGTTCTACCTTTACTTTTACTTCGTTTTCTTTTTCTGTCATTTTCCTTCCTTCTTTTCTTTTGATCATTTTCTTTCTTTCTCCGTTCCTCTGCTGTAGCTCCGAGGTCCACCAATGATGAGATTTTGCGAATGCGACCTGTTTTGCCCACCATGGAGGTAGCCGCTGTCTGACCTCGGGGTTGATGTCTAAACACGACACTAATGTGCGTAGGTTGTTTAAAGCACAAAAAATTGTCCCCCTTTCCTACCGGCACGCCCTGGCATTGCATGGGTTGTAACCTTGTCTGCCTGCGTTTGCACACTTGACCTCGGTTGATAGTCTCATTCGAAGGACTTTTGGGGAAATGGAGTCGGCACTGACGTTAACTGCGGGGGGAGGGGGGTCTTGTCTCCCCCCCCCCCCCCCCCCCCCCCCCCCCCGGAACAGGTGTCTTAGCAGTGGCTTGAATCCAGGCTGTCCATTACGAGTTCAACGCTCTAACCACTAGCCTTCCCCCCCCTCCCCCCCCCCCCCCCCCCCCCCCCCCCCCCCCCCCCCCCCATGCCTTTACCACCATTTTCTTCTTTTTGTTGCTGTTCTCCTTTTCTTCTTCATCATTGGTTTCTTTCTCTTTCTTCTTGTTTACTTTCTCTTCTTGATCATCATGATCATCGTCATCATCTTCTTTTTGCCTTTGTCCTCCATCTTCTTCTCCTTTTTAATCTCCCTCCTCCTTTTCTTCTCTTTCTCTCACGATCCCCTTCTGCTTTTTCTCATCCTCCCCCTCCTTCTTTCCTCATAGTTGCCAAAATGTCCAATACATGAAGACACACAGTACTCTAGTGGCAACAGGCTAGAACCAGAGAAAACCAGGACAACCAGAGAGAACCAGTTCTGTACACCCTTTCCTATGGCAGTAATAACCAGTGGTAGAAAAAATATATGATTATCATCTCGGCTAACATATGCAAGTGACTTGCCCAAGATAGTCAGCACCTTCATATCAGTAGCCAAGAAGAAGAAAAAAACAGGGACAAAGAAAAAAACCAATAGAGAGGAATTGTGAGAATCAGAGTTAAGAGGTGAGTTATCACTGATGTTCTGTGACAGGGACGGATTCTTTGCGTATGCTGCAATGTTGGCAAAGTATACACAAGGCCGTATGTCAATATGCGCAGAAACGGCTTGTGGCTTTATAACCGATTTGTATACTGCTGTACTTCAATAAAAGAAATCAACAAACAAACGTCTGGATGTTCGGTACTATGGCAGGGTGTTTGTGAGATCAGGTGAGAGACAGACAGTAAAAGGCGACAAAGATTGCAAGGCAACGCAAGGCTACGCAAGGCAAGGCAGGGCAAGCCAAAGCATTCAAGGCAAGGCAATGCAAAGCAAAGCAAGGTACAAGACTTTACTTCCAGGATAACAAATGAGCATGGAAATGTTCTTTAACCTTCAGTCCTTGCCCTTTTTAGGGATCATCTCATAATATCAAACAAGATGCATAAACCACAAGATTATGACAAGAAAAACAACAGCCAAAACAAAACAAAAACAGATAAAGAGAAAAAGGAGAAAAAACAAACAGTATTCACCATTACGAACGTTAAATCTCTCTCTCTCTCTCTCTCTCTCTCTCTCTCTCTCTCTCTCTCTCTCCTCTTCTCTCTCTCTCTCCTCTCCTCTCCCTCCCTCCCTCCCTCCCTCCCTACCTGGGTAGGACTGTGGTGCGAACGCATGCAAAACATTTTGCGCATAGTTAAAACCAGTTCCACCTGTCGAGAAAAGTAGGCCATTGTGTGCCAGAGGGAAAGGATGACATTAAAAAACTGTACACATAGGGACTGAAAGTTTTAAAAAATCATAAAATACAAAATTTTACAAAGCACATGAAATTTAATCATTCTCCTCGAAAAAAAAAATTCATTTACCTCTCTCTCTCCCTCTCTCTTTCTCTCTCTCCTCACTTACAAACCCATGTTGTGGATTTCCATGCCATGTTGTTTATTTGGGCTGTTGTTGATTGTACAGTAGAACTCGGTTATAAGGAGTGCTCGGGGACCGAAAATTTTACTCCTTATAACCGAGGTTCCTTATAACAGAGTTCTCGGATATAAGGAGTACCCAAGCCCAATTACCTTATAACCGGACTTTTGCCGTTTTTCGGTGTCAGTATCAGCAACTCTCTCTCTCTCTCTCTCTCTCTCTCTCTCTCTCTCTCTCTCTCTCTCTCCTCTCTCTCTCTCTCTCTCTCTCTCGCTCGCTCGCTCGCTCGCTCGCTCGCTCGCTCGTACAATGAAACAACAATCTGATGAAAATGACTCAAACAGCTATATTCATCTTTTTTTTTTTTAATTCAAAACAAAACAAAACAAAAACATAAAACGCACACTTTGTTAAACTGAAAGCGAGTGTAGTAACCAAACAAAAAGAAGCAAAAAGGACGCTAAACAACCCCGTTTAGAACAACAAAACCTGAATCCTGAAAGTAAAACAAATGGTAGCAATAAGTACAGAATTATTGTTAATCGTTGAAACGATAAGTCCTTTATGAGGCCATAGGCACTTCACTTGGTGAATTCAGTCATGTTGATTGGCTTTACCTACTGGAATACATCATCTGGCATGGTACTGCGTATGATTGAATCAAAATGTGATACGAAATGAAAAAAAAAAAAGTCATTTAGTGTAGTAACGTAGCTTACATCACGTAGATCTAACTAAAAATAACATTTTGTAAACGTTCATGAAAAAAACACACCAAACTAAGAGCACTTTGGCAACTTTTGATATGGTGCTGTGACTACATACAGATGTGTATGTCCATGTCCACTTTGCGTTGATCCGAAGGTCAAGGTCCCTCAACAGTGACATATGGTGACGTAGCTCAAAGGATACTTGACACTCTTTCAAAATGTCCGCATAAGTTTCGGAGATAAATCTTTTCCTCGAAGTGTGGGGCATGTGGAATTCGGAAGAGCGGATTGTGGGTCAGCCATTTCCTGGAGAAAGGGGTGATGGCCGTGTAGACAACCACGGTTGTCTCAAGGAGCGTTGCGGCGGCAAAGATCTCAACATCAGACCCCCATGCCCTGCATTGTATGTTGCGTCAGATAACTCCCAAGGTCACCACCAACATATCCCGCAAATGTTTCCTGGTTTTCAAGCATGAAATCTAGCAGCATCTCCTTCAGGCGCTTGTGTTGGTCCTGTGTCCCGCAAAGCTCAAAGCTAAGTGCCCTGTAGAGACAATTTCCGTCTCCAGCAAAAGCTGTTGCTTGATTTCTCTGTCGGGTAGAACTTTGGGATAGGGAAAGCCTAATCTTTTACATTGCTCTTTTCGCCATTCTTTATTAGTCGGGTGGAATCGATCTGGCTCAGGATTTTGTACCTTGGTGATTTCTATGCCCGTGTATGCATCATCACGTTCTTTTCTCGCTTCATTTCCATCGTCATCTTCTCTCCTTCCTTGCACTCTTTCACCTTCATCTCTCTTTCCTGTTTCTTCCTCTGGGGGTCGACTCCATCCACCCCCCCCCCCCCCCCACTCTTCTCTACTCATCCCCCCTACTCCTCCGTATTCACTGCTGCAAGCTTTTTCTCCACCTCTGCCTACGTCTTTTCCATCCCTTCTCTTTTTAATCGGCGTTTGCATGCTTCTCTTTTCCTCTCTTTCAGTGAAATCATCTTCTCTCAATTCTGAATCATCTTTTGTTCCCTGTTCATCCCCTTCTCCCTTTCTTTCAAACCACCCACCCTTCCCTCCTGAGGGTTCCGAATCTGTCTTTTTACGTTTCCGCCCTTCTGTTTCTCTTGTCATGTCTGTCTCTTCATCCTTCTTCCGTGCATTCTCCCCTTCGCATTTTTCCTTCATCTCTCTTTCTTTCGTTTCGCTTGCTTTCTCTTTTTCACATTTCGCCCCTGTTCTTGTTCCGACATCTTGGATACGAACGGAATTGAGTTTCGCGAAAGCAAAGGCCTATGAAATAACTCAACCTACTTTCGGTTTCAAGCTGGTGCAGTCGGCACTCCTTATAACCGGGCTCAGGGTCGATTTGGGGCAATATTTTTCACTCCTTATAAGCGAGGTATCGTATAACCGAGCTCCTTATAACCGAGTTTTCGCAAGTCATAACAAAGAACAAAGTAAATCGGGGATTTTTTTTTTGCTCCTTATAACCGAGGTACCTTATAACCGAGCTCCTTATAACCGGGCCCAACTGTATTTCTTTGTATTTGTTCCCCGATTTATGTGTTTTGCGCCTAGTTCCCATCCATCTATCCCCTTGTGAATGGGCGTAAAGCTTATCACAAATAAATAACTGTCAAAATAATTGTCAATTGTCACACACACACGCACATACGCGCGCGCGCGTGTCGGTGTATGTATGTATGTATGTATGTATGTATGTATGTGTGTTGTGTGTGTGTGTATGTGTGTGCGCGCGCGCGCGCGCGCGCGTGTGTGTTACATGTAAGAAAAATTGATGGTGAGGCATGATGTGAGGAGATAAAAGAATTGCTAACGGTAGTTTGAAGTGGACGCCAGTGTGTTTAGTCGTATTTCAGGTTTGTTTGTTTGTTTTATTGAAATTTGTCATGATGTTGTTTACATTTGACATGTTTTTAAAAAGTTTCTTTCCCCTGTGTGTTTTTTGGGGGAAAGGGTATGGGTGGGTGTGGTTGAGGGCATGGTGTAAAGAAGCTGACAGCTTATCCATTTACCCTAAATAAAATCTTTTGTAATCGTAATTTTCGTATTCTCTCTCTCTCTCTCTCTCTCTCTCTCTCTCTCTCTCTCTCCTCTCTCTCTCTCTCTCTCTCTCTCTCTCTCTCTGTGCAGTTTTCCTGAGTTCATGAGAATATCACACTACATTTTCACAGTACAACACGCAGCTAGCCAGCTAAATCAATAATAACAGAAACAAATATTTCTCCCGTGGCATATTTTTTCTTTTGTTTCTGCCTAATCTTGAATAACATTCGTATCCCGCTGTTCTTACGCTGCTCATGCCAATCTCTCCACCCCTTCCATGCGTAGACTTGTCAAATTTATCGTATCTGCCCTGGAAGTCTTTGTGAGAGTGCTGAAACCCACTTGTGTAAACTACTCTAAACATGTTGCATCTGTTCTCACTTGCAAAAATAGCGGATTTTCCCCTCTCTTCTAGAAAATGTTTTAAACAAGGAAGAAAACATAAAAGAAGAGAAAAAGAAAGAAGAAAATTGGATCTTTGCCCGTACACTGCATCTGCAGGTAAGAGTGCCCCTCTATGCGCTACAGCCTAGACCACTATATGCCTGTTTATCTGTGTGTCTATTTCTGGCATGACTGTATTTGCATCAGCATGTCCGCTTCCTTTCGTCCATGCATCCTTTGTGATTAGGATGCTGCAGAGAAAAACAAGGAAGACGATATGGTGTATAACTGGTGGATCGGTGGTCTAGAGGTAACGCGCCTGTCTAGAAAGCGAAAAGTCCGGGTCTGAAGTGTGCGGCGGTTCGTACCCCGTTTGGACCGGAAATTTTTCCCCCATCCATTAGACCATGAGTGGTGGTCTGGGCGCTAGTCTTTCGGATGAGACGATAAACCGAGGTCCCGTGTGTTACACGTAATTATTTAGCGCACGTAAAAAAAACCACGGCAACAAGCGAGTTGTCCCTGGCAAAATTCTTAGAAAAAAGCCACTCTGATAGGGAAACAAATACAGCTGCAGGAAAAAAAAAGAAAAAAAAAGGGTGAAAGGGTGAAAGGGTGGCGCAGCGCTAAGTGGCGACGCGTTCTCCCGCTCTCCCCGGGGAGAGCAGCCCGAATTTCACGGAGAGAAATCTGCCGTGACTTAAAGTGGTATGAAATAAAATCTGAGCGCTTTGATTTGTTGCTTTACAAGATTCAGCGCTATATAAATTCCATACATTATTATTATTATTATTATAACTATAGTAGTCGTCATTATCCTTACATGAAAATGTCCTACCCCGAGACTGAAGCCCTAAAACGTCTCATTACAAAAGAAAGCAAGGCATTTTTCTGCGTCACTTTTGTTGTTACCATTGCTTCCTGGCCAAGACCATTTCTGACATTTCATACGTCTTATATACCTGATTATTTCCGCACACAAGCGCGCATCAATAAGCAAGTGCGCAGGCACACGTGCACGTGCACACACACACACACACACACTTGCATACAAAGTTACCAATCACACACTGACGCATTTTTATGCACTCATATATGTACACACGCACGCAACACTATCACGCGTTTGTGACTTGTACACGTTAACTTTATCATCCCCCCCCCCCCCTTTTCAAATCACACATACATACCACGTCCCAAAACACACACTCTTGCACATACAAACCTGAATATATGCACATGCATTCACACATACACACACTCACACATTTACGCGCCCATACACATGCTTACACATATACACGTATAAACGCATACGCGCACGTACACACACGCGCACGCACAATCGCATGTATAAATATGTGCACACATACTTGCACACTTATACACCCAAGCACATACACGTCCACTTATATACCAATGTACACGTGAACAAGTTCACACGTGACCGCACATATACATTCTCTCTCCTTTCTCACACACACACACACACACACACAACACACACACACAAACACACACGAGCGAGCGAGCGAGCGCGCACGCGCACACACACACACTCTGTCTTTTACACACACACACACACATTATATATATATATATATATATATATTATATATATATATATATATATAGATATAGATATAGATATATATATACATACATATACATACATACACACATACATACACACACGCATACACATACATACATACACACACGCATACACATACATATACATACATACACACACACGCATACACATATATACATGCACACACGCGCGTACCCCCCTCACCCCTCCCTCCCACACACACACCAAATCTGCACATAAATCTGCATGGGAAAAGCTAACGTAACGTTTCAAATGGCAGCTTTTCAAAGACAACAACAAAAAACAAAAAAAATCACGCACTGCCCTACTCACTTCCTTCACCTACCCTCCTCCCTCCCCCAGGCCCCAACACACACACACACTTCCCCTGCCCCACCCCATCCCCTTGTTTCTTTCACCCCCCCCCCCCCCCCCCCCCCGATTCCTCGGAAAGCGAAATGTTATGTAGGGAAACTTACTCCCTATACAGCAAAATAACATGTGAAAGTTACCTGTAAAAAGTTGGCCCAGGCCAAAAGCCATGTCAGTTACTGATAAAGTTACTGGTAAAGTGCCGAAGCCTACATTGAAATGATGTTATCTTTTAAACTGTTCTGTTGATATTGTTTTCAGCCTTGACAAACTCTTAGCTTAACAACTGTTGTATGTTTGTCCGTCGTGTCCGACGATGACCTCCAAAACAGCAGAGGAGGCAGCTGCTGTTTTGGAAACTGGGCAGAAATTTGATTATAGTGGAGATGCCTTGCCCACAGTACATCACCACTCTCTCGGCCAAGTGGGCATAAGGACAGTCAGCTTTGGAGATGTTCTCCAAAGGCCAACTAGCCCCCAGGGCTGCAGCACATAAGGACTGTGCGAGTCAAGCCTCCTAGTCAGAGAGTCATAGTCGATCACTAAAGACTAAGCTGTAAAGTGGAATTCCATGAGTGGGAAAGCCACTGGTCATACAGCCTCTCACTTTGCTGTTGCCCCCAGCGTCAATGGTTTAATCAAGAACTGTGATAAAGCCCAGGCGCTAACGGGCAAAACTGTACTCTCCTTCAAAGAATTAAAAAAACAAAACTCTCTGAAATCGGAGTATGGCTGCCTCTATGGTGAGGCATTTGAAAATAATACACAAATATACACAAACTTCTCATCCAGTGTGTGCTCACGGTCTCAGGGAGATTCCAAGGTGGGATGAAAGAGACAGCGTGCATTCTGGATGATCTCCAGAGTGCTAAGTTGAGGAACAAGCAACAATAGCAACAACAGGTAAAGTATAATTCCACAACGGAAACAAACCTTTTTTTTCATGGCTCTTTTTCTTCCCCTGACCCTCTGAGAAGTTGTGGTACTGTACTGAAACCCCCATACGGTATCTGCAGTGAACCGAACCTGGCGCAGCCCATCATTCTCTAATCACAGATTGCATGCTAGGTATGTTCCAATCATTCATACTACTGAACATGTCTGAACTACTGTTCTATAAAAGTTGGAAGATTTTGAAGCGTGTGCACAAGGTGTTATACTTTGCGTACGCACAAGAGGCTCCGGGTTTGTTTTGTTTTGTGTTTGATTTGGTTTGGATTTTTGTTGTTTTGTTTTCTTTGGGGGTCTCTTTCTCTCTTGACAATCTGAGCGAAGTAACCTTAAGAAACCAAGCTTCCTTCACGCTCTTCATAGTAAAAGTTGATTTGCTAAAACAATTTTTTTAAGGAAAAAATTACAGCAAAAGACAGCAACAAAACACAGAAAATGAACAAAAAACACAAAAAGACAGTGATATAAAGAACGCCAATAAGAAGACTGTATTAACAGACAGACAGACTGAAAATAACATTTGAGACAAATTACTATGCAATTTTCACCCTCACATTATGGTTCTAGCAACAGAATGAAGGTGGGGTTCCAGGACAACCAGTGACATTACTTTCTGCACGGGGTTATAGACCGACTTTCGCCTTGACAGTCTGTAGATCTAGACGTATCATGAAGGATATGCGAGTCGCGAAAATGCGGTGACGTGCCAAGCTCTAGCTCTCTCGCTCTCTCTCTCGCTCGCACGCTCGCCTGCTCTCTTTTCGCTTCCTATTTTCTGACCCTTCCACTTGTTGCGCTCTAAAGTGTAAGAATAATTGAAGTCAAGTCAAGGGTTATCAGGCGCTTTTGAGTATCTGCTGGATATCAAAGTATTAGTTTATAAATCGGGAAAGTGCGCGAGCGAGTGTGTGTGTGTGTGTGTGTGTGTGTGTGTGTGTGCGTGCGTGCGTGTGAGTGTGCCCACGTGCGCGCGTTTTTGTGTTGTGTGTGAGCGCGTACGCACGTGCATGCATGCACTGATCTCCCTCTCTAAGTTAGTCAAGCCCTCCTAAGGGAAGAAAAAAGAGTGAGAGGTTTTCATTAATATTCTTACGCAAGTGACATAATTGCAAATATCTAAGACCTTATAATGTAGATCTAGGACTAAATTAAAGCTCTTGGTCCGTCTTCCTGGCGGTGCTGTTGTTCGCCTTTGCTTTGTTTTTACTTTTTAGCTACTTCCTACAAGGCTTCATCTTCGGTGTGTCAGCTCCATAGTCAGGCCTTAAGCACATAAACATTAGCCTACACCAAAGCCGTATTTTCAACCAAAAGTACAATTGATGTGACTTGCTTCTTCGTGTGCATGAAACTTGAAATTAATGCTTCCGAAAACTTAGATCTGTAAGACACAGGCCAGTGAGAACAGTTTTGTTCTTTATAAAATGTTGGTCTGTAACACCCGGAATATTGTAATGGAAGGAATTGTGTGTGTTTTTTGTTTGTTCTTTACAAAGTGAGAAAGGTTTGGGTCTAATAAGACCAACCTACAACAATATGAGTGTCTAACAGAAACATCTATTCATGTCTTTTCTAACAATGATTGAAACAAGGCAGTAATGAGTTTCACGCTGATTTTTTAAAAACATTTCAAATAATGATAGATCTAGAACTAGATTCCTAATCATTTATAGGTCTGTCTGACTCACGAAAAAATAAAAAACGGTTCTGGTTTGCAATGAATGCCCGACACATTATTTATATATAATAGTACACTACAGAAACCATAGCAAGGAACCACCAGTCTCCTCCAAAAAAATGGGGTAGGGGGTTGGACACACACTGTTAAAATTTAAAGGTTCACTTACCTCCTCTGAAGATTGCTGAACTATTCCACCATGTAGACAGTCAGGCTTACATATGGAACTGGGTTTTGGCAATAAACTGTCCGAAGTCTGGAGAAGTTCATTATCTTGTAGGATTTATTCTTCAGTCATTTGTATGTCCAACAAAAGCCGACTTTTTCAGGATTTTCTTTTTCATGTCCATTTATAAATCTACTGGGCTACTTTTCACAAGCCCAACTGAAACTACTTCTGAATGTCTTTTATTTTTTAACAGGTACTTGATTTACAAATCTATCGTATTTATTTCAAAAATTATCTCACCAGCACCATTACCTGTTTAAGTTCAAATTAACATAATGTCCATGGTTAGATCTAAGCTCGATTCATTGACTCCGTGAATAACTTTGACAATACACACGTTTGAAGTAACAGGAGCTATTCATATCAAAATCCTCATCAGCTGCGGGCAACAAGAATGAATACATACTTTTCAGTCATTGTACCGCCCTTGCATTTCAACTCGAAATACATTAAATTTCAGAACATAAACTTTGCAAACATCAAACAGACGACCGAAACGAAATCGAGGCTTAGTCGTGTGCAAATACTTGAAAGTAGTGCGGAGTTTTCTCCCGTGTATTGCTACAACAAATTAAAGTGGCGACTGGAAGACATCGAAAATTGGTGTTACACAGAAGAAAAAAAGTCCTTTTAAAATGCATTTGGATATACTGAGCATAATATAAAGACCTTTATAAACAGGTGGCGTCTAAAATAATGCATCAATAATAATAATAATAATAATAAGATATAAGCCTATAATGATTGCTGTCTTTGACAGGTAATTCTTTGTTTCATGAAGAGACACATGCACTTGATGGTACAACCCCTCCCCCTACACACACAGTCACACCCGCGCGCGCCCGCGCCCATAAAGCACGTATGCACACACGCACGCACGCGCGTGCACACACACACACACTCTCTCTCTCTCTCTCTCGCTCTCTCACACACACACACACACACACTGTGGCAAAAACGATTGTCAATGATTGGTTGGCACACTTATGGAATATCGTGTATGAATTCTTTTAGACAACAAAACATACAACAACATCTATTTATAGAGTTTAAATGGATTGTTTCAGTATGCACTTATGCATACTTATGTACGTGCTCAAGCGCATGTGTCGGTGCGTGCACGTGCATGCTAGTATGCTCAATTGTTTTCAATAGAAGAAGCAGAAAAAGACTGAAAGTGCGTGCTAGTGTGTATGCGCGGGGCCCACCAGCGGTTTGTATGTATATGCGTACATGCTGTAGCGTGTGTATGCGTGCATGTCTGCGTTGACGTGTGTGTGTGTGTTTGTGAGTGTGTATGTGCACATACGCGCATGTGTGCATGCATATCTATATAATAGATCTATGAGTAAAGGTTAAAAAGCTTTCCTCAAACAAAATCTCAGCTTCCTCGCTTTGACGAGTATATAGGTAGGCTAACAACACACGCTGGACGATTTATTATTTTTTTTTAATTATTTATTTATTCTTGTTTCGAAAATAAAGGAGCGAAACCATACGTACCCATCTATTTTGCAGTATTTCCAACACTGCATAAATAACATTAAAAGCTACTTATGCTTTTAATAGTCTAGTTGACCAACTTTGACCTTGTGAACTTGGTAATCAATTCAAAGGCCCTTTGTTTTGCGAAAGAGGGGGGGGGGGGGGGGGGGGGGGGGGGGGGGGTAGCATAGTGGTTAGAGCGTTGCGCTCGTGATCTGACAGCCTGGGATCCATCCATCACGGAGGCCCCCGTTTGAGGGGATTTTACCCTAAGGTTAAAATTAGTGCTGACTCCACTCCACCAAAAGTCCTTCGGATGAGACAGTGAACTGAGGCCCCGTGTGTGCTTTCCGAAGAGTAGGCTATTCCGTCCAAATAGGCCTGGGTGACATTTTTTTTTTAAAAACAAACAAACAAACAACGCATGTACACAGGTGTTGTGTTCAACTATTATCCCGGAAGACGGAATGCGGCTACTCTAAGGGGTGGGGAAAATATGTCCCATGGGCAAAATCTCGCCATTGGTAAACCTCGGAGTTCTTGCCAAGGAACGAACAACAATAAAAATGCCTCAGTGATTCCCAGATGGAAGGAGTGAGACAAGAGGTTCATATTGTGGGTAAACCCCCAGGATTGATTAGCTGGGGAATGTACTACAACCACAAAATCTGTTGCTCGAAAACTTAACCCTTAACGCCAGTTTTATCTGTCCGATTTCCTGTTTGGTCTGATAGATTGAATTTGACATGCGTGCTTTTATTTCCATCTTTGTTGTTGTTCCTTTAGAAGATCTTCAGAGCTGAAAATATATAGGAATGACGTTTCTAAGCGTTGCCAAACCGACTTGTTTTCTTTCTTATGTATTATTTGTTGGTTGTGACGTAAGTCAGCTCTGTAAGATTGCCAAGAGAGAGAGAGAGAGAGAGAGAAGGGCGAGCCAGTGACAGACAGACAGGCAGAAAATAGACTGCGGCAGAGACAGGCAGAGACAGAGAGGACAAAGACAAAAAGCATACTGTTTGTTTCTTAAAACTCACGCACGCGCGCACATACACAGGGAGACAGGCAGAAAGACGGAGAATGCAGCTCTGATAAGATTTCATTGCACCCTCCCAAAGACGTAACTTCCCCGCTGTTTGACGTAGACATACACATAAGCCTACGTCTCCTGTGATTTATTAGCCTACACCCCCGAGTTATTGCTGAACTACACCCACCCCTTGTGGTAATGCCACGGTGGCCCGGTGGTTAATACATGGGTGTAACACCAAAAAACTGTGGGTTCGAATCTTATCAAGAAGTAGGAAAGTTTCGGGGCTGTGGGCTTCTTTATAATGATGCAGTTCTTGGTTCTTTATTTAAAAATATTTAAGTATCGGAAGGCTTGCCTCTTCTATATCTGAGAGAGAGAGAGAGATTGATTGATTGATTATCTTTATTCCCAAAGGATAAAGACAATTATTGATGTACTTTGTTTTTATCCAGCCATTGCCCTAAGAAGTGACCAATAGTAAGTAATCACAACAGATAATTTCAAGAGAGAGAGAGAGAGAGAGAGAGAGAGAGAGAACTACGTACCTGGTAAGCTTCAGTTTATGGTATGAATGCCGTAAACGTCGAAATCACTGTCATGTCCATAAAGTTACAAGATCTTTACATGCTTGTTTATTCTCTTTAAAATGTCAACCCTATAAACATTCTACGATAAGGTACAGTATATCACTCAATCCCAAATATCAAGATTGTATCAACAGAGAAGTGCAATCGTTGAGTCCCCCTGAAACCAGTACCTTAGCCATCTTGCTATCCCTTTCTTTCCAGTGCTAAAGGTCTATGATGGTGATGGTGATGATGATGATGATGATGATAAATGAATAAAACTGATGAAACTGGAGAAGTCTTACACAATGAGTAGGCCTGACCTTAAAAAAAAATCATTTTGTTTAGACCAGTTCCATGTCTTTTTATTTGTATGTTTTTGTTTGGTTTAGATTAGCTTCAACAGAAAGTAACATGAAAAAATAAACAGAACAGAAAGAACAAAGACGCTTTTAAGTTTTGAAGAAACGGGTTATGTGTCGTAAAGAGGTTGCCGTTGTAAAGTGGACAGGCTTAAGGTAGGTAAAAATTCCTTCCTGGGTCTGGAAATTTCCTGTGAAAACTTACCTTTTTCTTCACCAGGTGGGCTGCCAAAGCACAGACTGAACATCGCAAAACAAACGATTCCAAATCTGACAACTACTATCATCTTTGTGAGCATACGATTCGGGTAAAAGAACAGATTATCTTGGTAAATTTAGAGAGTATTCCTTTTACGTTCGCAGTCTCAGCTGAGTTTATAATTGTCATTTCTTGTTGTCATTATTTTCGGTCGTGTTTTAATGTGTGTTGATAGAAAAAGATGTGCTGAGCAGTTTAAAAATAATTTTCTAGTTACGTTTGGACCAGTTTGGCGTCGTTGAATGCCTTAATCCAGTTAACGACAATAGAACCTGTTAACACCACAAAATTAATGTGCTCATCACCGAATTCAAGAGGGGTAATTCAGTACAATTTAGCTTGAGAATAGTGAAGTTAGTTATGTACCCTGCCGTGTAATGTCACTGCGACACGTTTCACACTAATCAGATCAGCCCCAGCCTTGTTCAGTGTTTACTTCTATATGCGACTCTCTCTCCCTCTCCCCCCCTCCCATTTCCATTTTATAGCTTCTGCTCCTTCCCATCTCACGATGTTCTACCTGCGTCTACCGTAACCTTTAAAATTATATAATTTATGTATAATTTTTCTTTTGGGGTCTGGGAGATTTGTTCGTCTTGCTGCTTTTCGTTTTTGTTTGTTCGTGATGATAATGTCGGTTGAGAAGTATTCTTTTCAGCGTATTCAGCGCTATATAAATTCCATATATTATCCGAGAGAGAGAGAGAGAGAGAGAGAGAGAGAGAGGGTGGGGCGGGGGAGGGTATAAGCATCCGAGTTCTTGTGCACGTACCCGACACACCCTACACACGTGTAAACACATTCACGAATGGAACTCGTAACAAGGTCCTTGGTCAAGTTTTTATTTTTGGTCTCACGATTGCGTTTTTTTTAATGTTCTTTTCACATTCAAATAATCAACTCGAAAATAGAAAAATTCAGAATTTGATTAGAACATCCAGTTTTGACAATCTCACAAATAGAAAAATTCATTAAAAATTTGATCAAAACATCCAGTATGACATTATCTTAAGTCATTCTGAAAAGTGCTTTTCATTTTGTTTTATTCTAGCTGCACACAATTCAAATACTTTATTATCTCACAAACAGAAAAATGCGCTAGAATTGATTTGATTACAACATCCAGTTTTGACAAAATCTGCAAGGTGTTTTTTTCTTTTATTTTTGCTGCGAGCCGGCTACCCAACCCTAACTCCAGTCTTTATTGGCTGAAGGGGGAGGTAGGCTTTTCCCAATGCTCTGACCAGCAGTGACAATGACCAACCCACTTTTGTTCACTTAAATTATCACACTATCATTTGGAATATCTCAGACAACGTGTTCATTCCAATATGCTTTTAAAACAAGGCTCAATTCTGGCCAGAAAGCACATACACTCAGCATACAAGTTTTAAGGAAGAGAAAGCTGTGCAAAACATTTCTCAGCCAAATAGTTGGGTAGTCAAGTGTCATTGGTGTGTGCTCACCACCTACTATTTCTTATTCTTTTATTTCGAGGATAATGGAATAAGCACTCGTGTGCTTTTTTACAGCCAGTCTCTGTGTGCATGCAGTTTCGTAAACTTTGTCATCTGTTCCTATTGAATTTAAGGTATAAATCTATCAATTGTGTTACAGGACCGTCTTCAAATACATGAAAAATGAAAGGAAATGCTGGTTACAGCAACATTTTTTGTTGATCTATAGAAACATGCAACATTTTCTCCAATCATTCAGATGAGTATTAATACATATAATTATAATATAAGTTATGAAGCTGGGTAGTAAAGTTTGTACATTTCCAACTGGGATTCTAAAACGAGCTCAACTGGATTTGGGGCAAAACAAATCTTTAAAACAAAAATGAAGTGTACGTACAGAGCCAGGAAACCACTGCCAGTGCTTGAACCAAAAAAGCTATTTTGCAAATGGGTTTTCTAGTTCACCCTTTCATGGGAGTAAAATCAATGGCAAAGCAGCTTCATATGCAATCAATTGCATCAAAAAAGAACCCGTGGAGGGTTTTAACTGTTTAACTTACATAAGATACCATGCAAAACCATTGTCTAAGAATTCCATCTAGGCTAAAGACACGATTTAAACCATATCCTTCAAATTGTTATGATTAAGAATTGATGCAGGCAACAAGCTACACACCTATCAATTTGAAGGCAAAAAAAATCTGGACATTGCCTGCAATGGTTACATAAACTGCACAACTGAACGGTTACATAAAATACCCAACTGCCCAGATCAAGCTATAAAATTTCAAACCTTCAAAATATTTTATCAAATACCAAAAAATAAAACCTCGTACAATTCATTAAAGAGCGGGTACTGTTATGTTTGGAAGAAGAATATAAGATTTTTGTTATCACACACTTTTATGCTTGCTGTTTATGCAGAAGGAGAAAAAGTGACGTCGAGCAACCCAATGGTAGAAGACAAACCTCTAACAAACACGTGTCCCTTACAGCTGGGCAATAGATGAGATGGGGGTATAGGCAACGATTCATGGTCAAAACCATAAGGTCACTACAAACTTTAGCAATAATGGCGGGTTATGTCGAAATAATGGATCTACAGGTGTCGTGGCTAACAGCAATTGCCAATACACAAACTCTACCCTCTATAATGACAAGAAAAAGGAATAAACTGCTTCACTCTGTGCTCAATACTTAACATAAAGCAAAAATAAAAGTAACATCGGCTTTTTAAATAAATCCAGAAAAATATACTGAATGTTTCAATACAAATTGTAAACAATGATCGTCAAAACATCAAAGTGGAAAAGGCAAACAGTACAAGACTACTGTCCGCTAGAATACCTTGCTAAAATTTGTTTCTTCTACTTGAACAAATCGACTTAAAACAAAAATAGTCTATACACCCAAGTGTTTCATGCAACTGCTTATTTACAATAAACCACTAACTACTCATGCTGATGCATTTTCTAGTTTTACACAACCCAGGTTTCATGATAGCATAAAGGTAAAAGCAGGAAGAAAGGCTGTACAACACCAAACCACAACCTGTACAACACTATCACACTGATCAAGAATACATCATTTCACAACAAAAAATTAAAAGTTTTATACTTGAAGAAAAGCAAAATCAGTATAAAGGAATGATAAATAGAAGATAGACAAATATTTCCCTTTAGTCTTGCTGGTATCTCATTTACCCATTTTCTTTTGTAAAAAAAATTTCCCGTTGTTCATTTTTGTTTTTTAAAACATTACACTGGGAGCCTACAACCCCGATTTTCTTTTGAGACTAACAAAACAAAGTAGGGGCTGTAATTGAGTACAATTGTGCTGACAATGGAAATCAGAGATTGCTGGGAGAGATGCAATTGGAGTAGTCTTAATAATGGGCTGGGCGCGATATGACCTGGGAAATTGGTTTTCCTACAGAAACCAAAGGACAAGAAAATAACTAGATACACCAATGCAAGATGCCTACAATCTGATACACATATAGAGATTGAAAGGCAAAAATATTTTCTTATATTAAAACGGATAAAAAAATTTTTATTAAAGGTAAAAATGTCCCAAAACATGTGGTCGTAGGGTAGCAAGGTGTCGGATAACTCGGTTTTTCTTTGGCTTCAGCTTCTCTCCTACTAGATTTGTGAAATACCATGCCTTTTCTGATGCAGATAAACAATTCTGAATTTTTAAATGATCTATCTATTGCACATTTGATGTGATATTGACTTTCTCTACAACCATCCTTTCCAAAATATTGGCGAAAAGTTTTTAAGTCAATGCTGTTACAGCTGCAAATCCATTAAATTTCTTGAATCAATTTAGATTCTTGGTATTTTCCAGTGAACACCCTACCAAAAAAAAAATCAGATATACACAAAGGGGTGTGCAACCTTTGTGTTGCTTGCACAATACAGCATACAGTTATGACAAATCACCTGTGGTTTATCACTCACATATTTACTTGCAGGACAAATCCATCCTTCACACATGCACACACACAAACTGAACATAGCATACTTTCTTGCCCCACTTTATAATGGTCTTTTCAATGCTTCCTCATCGTCTCCCAATATCTTTGGTGGTTATTCAATAACACATTCCAAAACCAGCGCCCTCCCTTTTATTGTGAGAAAATGCATCTCGCCTTCGAATGATTTAACATTCTAAACCCAGCGCCTTAGTTTTTAACTGAACTTTTCATAATTTACTCTCCGCCCCCCACCCTCCCCTGAACCTAACCAGTGTTTGACTGCCTGCCGCTATCCCGGGTCATTTCACTTTTTGTTTTTTTTATCCCTATACACTAGAGTATTCTAACAATTCCCCCTCCCCCATTCCAGTATCCTTTCCCCTAAACTAGCACTCATTCTACCACGGCAAAGAACAAATGTTTAACCACAGTGTCAGCATATACCTTTTTATCTTCATGCCTTGTGTCCACATTTGGGGCCAGTGTTAGAGTTGAGGTTAGCGTTAGGGTTAGTGTTAAGTTAATCGTGGGTAAAGGTTGTCAGATGGTCTGTCTGACTGTTAGAACGCATGTGGACAAAATAACACACAGACAAAAGGTATGCAGCTCTAGACACAATGGTACTTTGTGACAGCATGGAGCTTTAAATCAATCATTCCCAGCAACAGCTAAGGCTGTGCATTGTATTCCAGTGTCCCACAAATTTCCCGTTTTTTGACAGCAATTTCAGGCCAAATATAATTTTTGCATCCATTAAAGAAAGAGCCCCAAAATAAACCATGTAAGAAAAGTCTAAGCACGTGAGTGCTTATTCCAGTATCCTCGAAATAAATGAATAAAGAAAGAAATATGAATCCGCCCCGTTTTTCTCTCTCCACTGCTCTGACCGTGAATCCTTATCCCTCCTAAACACCCTGTTCTCCTCCTTGCCTCCCCTTCCACCCTGATGTCTCCTCACAACTACCCCCTTCACACACAAATCTCACAAAAAATGATAGCACTAATGATTAAAATATGACACCTTTTTAAAACCCAAAAGCATATTCTACCGTTAAATCTGATGTACTCCTGACACTTTGCTATCGACCACATAGGTTATGGAACATTAATATTTTACCCTCTTTCCAATAACTTTCTATCCTAAAAAAAAGTTTCAAAGCATTGCTTTTTATACCAACAATAAGGGGGAGATTATCACAAAACTATTTTCTTAACGATTTAATTCTATTCACTGGGGGAAAAAACTAATAAAACCTTTGCCAGTATGACAAAGCTGCGAGGACAAGAGTACTTTCACACAAACTAAACGAGATTCATTAAAAAAAATGTAACCATTACAAACACTTGCCACTGTGTAGCATCAATGGAATATGTTGAGTATTTTTATTACAAGCAATTTGTCAGATGCCTTTTTGAAAAAGGAAAAATTCTATGATAAAACGCCATATATTCTGATTCTAGATTCACAGAAGATCATGTCAAAACCAGACTGTCAAAACATTACAAAATGTTCAAAAACCTCAATGACAGTTTAGTCATACACCAATTATTTTCTCAATCATTTGACCAGATTCATTGCTACCCAAAATCTTATACAAAAACTTTGGTTCACTTTTTGTGTCTTCAGAGGAAGATTTATACAGTAAAAGCATCAAAGTGAAAAGATTTTTCTTCATTTGTGCCTAATGTTTAGAGCCATAACTTCCCTAGTGCGACATGCATACCAAATGACATTACAATTATTTTTCCTTAGGAAAACTAAAAGCAGACAGTACTGAGGATGCCAGGCATTCTTCCATTTCTTAAAAAACCGTTTAATACATATCGAAAAATAATTCTTAAAACAAAAGTCTCAATCTGCCATACATTCTGCTCATTTCATTAAAAATGGTTTAAAATATATCTAAAAACATTCTTAAACGCCAAAACTGTCTCAATCTTGTCCGCATTTCTAGTTGGCTGTACAAGCATTCCATCCTTTCATTTTTTGTGATTTTGATTTACTACTTTTCCTCACATGTAGAATGTAAAGCACTATTAAAAAAAATGTATGAATATTTATGTTAGTCTGTTCACTTTTTTGTAAGAACTTTAAAAAAATCTTGAAAGACCATTTCTCATTTTTTCTTTGTCTTTTTGATTCTCAATTTTCTTCTTTGTCTTTTTGAGTAATGAATCATCAAAATGAGCAAAATGTTTCCCCTTATTTGCGCCTGACTTCTGGGGCCATAGCTGCCCTAGTGTGTGATGCATGCTCTTCAAAAATTATAAGAGAATAAGACTGTCTGGGTTAGATACTGCTCTAGTGTGCTAATTCATGCAGTCTCCTTGCTGGTCGGTGGCTTCCTTGACATCCGTGGATGTTCCCCAAGTGTGTCCTCCTCTGGTGCTGGAGCCATTCTTTGCACCGAGAACCGGGTGCCTTCTTGAAGGGCTAGTGCTCCACATCTTTGAGATCTGTAGATTTAAAAACAAAATGTACGTGACTTGATTTGTATTCTATATTATTTCTTGTAATATCTAATCTGTCAGCTAATCTTCCTAGTATGTCAATGTCATTTTCAGGTTGTTTTATAGCCCTGCCGACCACGAAAGCCGCACGAGAGCTGTCAGCACAGTTTCAGGTGCTCCAGTAACATTCGCTCCACGTTCAAAACCAACACCTGATACCTTCAAATATTTTAACACGTCAATCTCCGGAAGAAAAATGACCATAATCATTTCATTTCTTGGGGCTGATAAAACCAGGCCATGCTGAAGACGCCAGCCATTCCACTTACTATATCATCCCCAAGTGACAAAAAGTAGCCACCCTCCAGCCCCTACACATTGGCAAACAATATCAAACTAAGTTACGTAGCATCTATGGTCTGAATGACTATTTTAATTCCAAGAAAAAATGTATGAGCGAAATTTGAAAATTGTGTTCCTGAATGTAACTGGAATCTTCCATTTGATTAAACTGCTAAGTAATCAATATTACTGGAAATCCTGATTTTTCTTCTTTATCTCAAACAGCGCTCATTTGAACTAATTTTGAAACAAAGTAAATTTACACTTACCTTGACACAAAAGTTTAGCTTGATTAGCTCAAATATTAGTCATTTGGTTTCATTACCACGAAATATAAAATGTATGTCATTTGATTTCAGTACCTTGAAAGATAGAAACTAACTATTCTCTGAACACAACCTTTAACTACTGATTTTAAACAAATCATTTTCAATAACGGATTTTCAAACGATTCTCTTTTTACACAAATACTATGACCTTAACATTCATTGACTGCTCCCCTCCACCTCTACCAACAATGACACAAAGTCATGATCCCAGTGAGAGGTCTCAACCTGTCTTTCTATGGAGAAACATTCTATATTTTTTACACTGCATGGGAGTAGCGATTTTCTAACCTGGGTTTTTGCCTCCCGGTTCTCTTCTTCTGATGAACAAGTTAAAGTGCCTGCATGGTGATAGTCCACTTTGGTGGCACTCCTCCCTCGTCACATGGAACCTGGTTCAACAGATGTGCATCACAGGTAAAAGATAGGGAAATAATTATGAAAAAAGCATCAGAAAATGAACAGAAAACTACTGATAATGAACATAAAGACTAGACCAGGAGAGAGGTCAGTAAGAAAAGAGTACAAGAGTAAGAATAGTGGAAAGAAAAGAAATCGAGTAGGAATAAAGTTTAAAAATAAAGAAAGAATTGGCTAGTATTGGACACAAAATCATTTTGATAGTTTAAGAAAAGTTACAGAAAAAACGCAATAAAAAAAGTCATAATGGACAGAGACAATGGACAAGAATGGACTGAAAAAAGTATGCAGTCAGAAAAAAATGGACATATCAAAAAATACCTTACATTTCTTTTAGAAAAGGCAGGTCATGATGGCTGCCATCACATGTCAGGTCACAAGTACTCGACTCCAAACCCACAGCCCTGAAAGCAGTAAGTTACCATCAGTAACACTGAAAGCTCCACTTGATATAGTATATAAAATATCACAATATGATAACCAATTTCAGTCACACATATTTATTAACCTTTCACAATATAGTCAAAACTTAAACATAAGTCATATTTACGGGTTTTAAACATTTAAATGTATGAGTGACCACGAAATAGTTGCGACTTGATGCTTTCTAAAATAATTTGCAACAATGAGGCACTTCTTTCTACATGATATTCCTTGTTCCAGATGTAAATACTGGTATATCTGCAGCAACCAAAACCAAATTCTTTGAAGGACATTTTTAATAGAAACTTTCACTTGAACATATACACAGCTAAAAACTGAACCACTATGTATAATATGAGTTCAACAGTAGCTATACAATTGCTTATGTACTTACACTTGCAAAACCTTAAATGTTAAGCTAAAAACTATGTATGATGAATTAAAAAGTATGTTCAATAAGCTACGTACTTACACATGCAAGATCTTGAAGCAAATGTCCCCTCATTCGGCCACTGTATTCTTCTCCGTCAAACGTTCAGACAGCAACTCCTGGACAAATGCTGCCATGCGCTGAAGGCCCTCTGGGGTTTCTCAAGAGTTTGTCCCCCATCGTCAGGTCAGTAGGCCAGATATTGACCCTCAGGTTTTGGTGTGTTGGACAGGTCTGAATGAAGTGTTCCACAGTCAGAGAAGTGTCACGCCTCAGAATCACCAATGCGGAACTTGGTAAACATGTGATGTCCGAGTCTGCAGTGTCCAGTCCTCAGCCTCTAGTGTAAGTACTTCTCACATGCACTAACTGTTCCTTTTGGTAAGATGCCAGAACTGTTGTCCAATTTATGGGAACTGCTCTCTTCCACGCTGGTAAGGTAAAGTGAGTTGGTATTTGTTCCCTTGCAGCATCAATGCAGGATCCAGCTTCTCAAATCTTCCCTTGCAGCATCAGTTCAGCTTCTCAAGTCTTCCCTTGCAGCATCAGTTCAGAATCCAGCTTCTCAAGTCTTCCCTTCCAGCTTCTCAAGTCTTCCCTTGCAGCATCAGTTCAGGATCCAGCTTCTCAAGTCTTCCCTTGCAGCATCAGTTCAGGATCCAGCTTCTCAAGTCTTCCCTTGCAGCATCGGTTCAGGATCCAGCTTCTCAAGTCTTCCCTTGCAGCATCAGTTCAGGATCCAGATTCTCAAGTCTTCCCTTGCAGCATCAGTTCAGAATCCAGCTTCTCAAGTCTTCCCTTGCAGCATCAGTTCAGGATCCAGCTTCTCAAGTCTTCCCTTGCAGCATCAGTTCAGGATCCAGCTTCTCAAGTCTTCCCTTGCAGCATCAGTTCAGGATCCAGCTTCTCAAGTCTTCCCTTGCAGCATCGGTTCAGGATCCAGCTTCTCAAGTCTTCCCTTGCAGCATCGGTTCAGGATCCAGATTCTCAAGTCTTCCCTTGCAGCATCAGTTCAGGATCCAACTTCTCAAGTCTTCGCACACTGTGCACAGTATGATCCACATGACTTTAACCACCCGGTTAGGACCCATGTATCAAAGGATAAGGAGGGAGATATCCCAAGAAAACGATTTAAGAGCAAGAGTGACTGTCATAACCCCTGTGATTACTGTACCGACACCTCTGTAAATGTAAATGATTTGAGAATGGAGTGACAATATACACAATCCCTCTTAACCACTGTACTGAAACCTTTGTGGACGTGAATGACCAGAGAATGGAGTGAGAGTCCTAGCACCTTATGACCACTTCACCAAACCTTTGTAGTTGATTGGAGAATGGAGTGACAGAGTCCTAACCCCGTATGACCATTGTGCAGAAAAGAGTGACAGTCCACTGTGCAGAATGGAGTGAAGTCTTAAACCCTTATGACTACTATACCGAAACCTGTGTAGATGTAAATGACTGAAGAATGGAGTGACAGTGCTAACCTCATAACCACTGTACCAAAACCTTTATAGATGGAGACACCAAAATCACTGGCACCAGGATTGCTACTCCTCTCAACTCTAATCCTCTCCCCTTGTTGATTGTAGATTATACTTTGGTTTATGTTATTCTTTTATTTTGATTTGGCTTCATTTTCTTTTGGTTTTATTTCGCGATTTTGATGATTTTAGTTTTATCTTTTTATTTCAGTTTTATCCTATTTTTGATTTTGGTTTTACTTCATTTTTGGTTTTATTTCCCTACATTTTAAGATTTAATCCTATTTTGTCTCATTTTCTAGGGGGAGGATGTTTGCTTTTTCTCTTTTTTTAATTTAAAGCTTTTTCATTCTATTTTATTTTTAAATTTTAAAGTAATTTAAATTTATTTTAATACTGTTTAGCAAGGAGCACTGGTGCAATCAGAAGTTTGGTGTCCAGTGATCATTTGAAGACAACTGACAGAAATCACAAAGAACTTCAGCAGATGGAAATGGAAAAGACAGGTGTCCCTTTTTGTGAGCATGGTAGACATTCTGAACATGCTCTCCTTGACATGCCCGTGAACCGACTATACAAGGCAGCAACTGTATGGCCAAAGACTTTGTATCTCTACCTCTTTATGAAATCCTATGTTGAACAAGAGTCTCTGCAATGGCTAACTGCTCTATTTTCCCCTGATATCAGAACTAAGGTGTCACTAGATCCTCCTTGGGTCAGTCATTTCACCAGAGCTCTAAGCTTATGCCTGAATCAGTATCTGGCAACAGATTTCAAGAAAACTATGAAGCATTACAGAATATCCCCACCACTCTGAAGCTGGGGAGTTCACATTCCAATACACAAACCCTGAGAAAAAATACCTGAAGGGGTTTGGTCAACCCTATTCTAATGTCCCAAATGCAGAGAAAAAATACCTGAAGGAATTTGGTCAACCCTATTCTAATGTCCCAAATGCAGAGAAAAAATACCTGAAGGAATTTGTCAACCCTATTCTAATGTCCCAGATCCAGAGAAAAAATACCTAAGGAATTTAGTCAACCCTACTCTTATGTCCCAAATGCAGAGAAAAAATACCTGAAGGAATTTGGTCAACCCTATTCCAATGTCCCAGATCCTGAGAAAAAATACCTGAAGGAATTTGGTCAACCCTATTCTAATGTCCCAGATCCAGAGAAAAAATACCTGAAGGAATTTGGTCGACCCTATTCCAATTCCCCAGATCCAGAGAAAAAAATACCTTTAGGAATTTGGTCAACCCTATTCTAATGTCCCAGATCCTGAGAAAAAATACCTGAAGGAATTTGGTCAACCCTATTCTAATGTCCCAGATCCAGAGAAAAAATACCTGAAGGAATTTGGTCGACCCTATTCCAATTCCCCAGATCCAGAGAAAAAAATACCTGAAGGAATTTGGTCAACCCTATTCCAATTCCCCAGATCCTGAGGAAAAAACCTAAGGATTTTTGTTCAACCATATTCTAATATCCCAGATCCAAAGAAAAAAAACGCTGAATGGCTCTGAACATTTCCTTCTCCCTCCAACCGTGATCCTTTAATAACAAGGGCCTAACACGTTTAATTATCACCATGTGTCTCACACTGCCACAGCATGATGAATCTGCAGTGAGAAGATCCAAAGGTGCTGGGAAATATCTGGCAACAAACAAATGTGTAATAAATACATGGTTTTGTGTGTACATTAATTTCTGCATATCTATGTTCATGTGTTACAGAGAGAGAGAGAGAGAGAGAGAGAGAGAGAGAGAGAGAGAGAGAGAGAGAGAGAGAGAGAGAGAGGCTGTCCATGAAAAAGGGGAAGGCTGTGTGGCTGGATTCTCATTGTAAACGATAACTCAAGTCCATAAAATGATGGGGACCCTTTGAACTCTTTGCACAGCTAAACTGGGGTAACAGCCAGCGAAAGCCCCCACCCCATCCACTCTCCCATTTCCCTCTTTATGCCACCCCCCTTGCCTTAAGAGCTGCTGGTCCATTTCTTTTATGAAACCTGATACCCATTGTTGGTAATGTGCACCTGGCCCCCTTCTTTCAACAGAAAGAGTTCACTTGCTGCTATTTAGTGACCCAGAGAAGGGAAAAACCTTTTGTTGTGATTTAGTCCCATCTACCATGCCAGCTGCAAGAGCAGCACCAGCATTGGGGTTTTTTGGATGTGCATTCGTTTCTGTACGAATGGCTTTTCATCTACAGAGCTTTGCCACAGACAAAGCTTGCTATCAGGGGGTTCTTTTACTTAACTATGTGGTTAAGTGTGTGCTGCATGCAGGACCTCAGTGTGTAGTCTCATCTGAGAAGATAAGCACCCAGACCACCACTCAAGATGTAGTGGTTGAAGGAGGGGGGAGGAGAGGAGATTGGATTCGAATGGGGTCAAACCCACAAGTGGTCACATGCTAGAAAGGTGCATTGTCCTCTAGACTACCGGTCCACCTCGTGTGTGTACATGTGTTGAGTGAAATGTTTGCATGCATACATTTTTAGTTATTACTGTGCTTGCTTTCGATGCAAGGCTCCTGCTTAGGAACAAGTTTCAATACAGACTTGAGAGCTACCACAGAAAAAAAACCTTAGAAATTTGTAGTGTTCAAAATGATGCAACATAAGTCATGTTTCTATGCTGCTGTCAATTCTACAAACCTTCTGTGCAAACTTAATACAAAATTGTGATGTATCCATATCGTTTCTGTATTCGTCTCGTTTAATACAAATGAAAAACGGGTCGTAAGGGCTAAGGTTTTGTTTTGCAACTCACTGTGAAATTTTCTCCCTAGTCTTAGCCAGCCACAAATCCATTATTAAGTCACTGAAATGCTACATTCATATTGGGGTTACAGCCTTCTCAGTGTAACGTTCAAAGACTTTACAATTCCCCCCTCCCAAAAGAAATTCAAGGTTGTGATTTATGCAGTTCTGTGTTTGTAGCCTGCACATGCTATGGTCTTAGCACTGACTGCCACGCAAAATTATGATGCCTGCATATATACAACAGTCTCATTACCCAATATGTTCTTGGGTAGGTACCTGTCACTAAACTGCTTAACCTGGCAATAAACCAATCAAAATTATTTTCAATAAATACCTGTGTACATGGGGTATGTGTGTGGATGTGTTCAATTTTTCCCCCCAAGAATGAATAACCAACCACTCATGTGCTTTTTTCATTCAGTCATGTGCATGCGGTTTTGTAAACTTTTGTCATCCATTACCAACAGTACACAATGGCCTTTAACGAAACATACTGGTCATTTTGAAAGAGGAAGGGATGGGGGGTCTCAAAATTCAGAGTCTTGAGGCACGTGTGATTCCGGACTATTCAGTCATAGACTATCTCAAACTTAGAATTAGGTTGCTACTCACTTGTCATGGGCAAAAATAATGCTCCTTCCTCGAGATACTAGCAGTTGACATTGCTATTTCAGATACAGCAGCATGAGAAAGTCAACTGGCATCAGTTCATACTTCAACTGTGGACAATGCATCTCAGTAGCAAGGAATCCGACCTGAAAGCATTCACTTTTCATGAGTATTCATAGCTTTGTTTAATATATATATATATATGTGAGAGAGATAGAGAGTAGTGCAAGGCAGATAAAACAATTATCAAGTTCTAATACCATATAATCTTTGTGGTTATACTTCAGTCATGAAAATGAACATATTTTGTAATTATTCTAAACAGTTCTCACGCGAATCACACCCAAGGGACTTTTTTTTTTAAAGCTGTGCTGGCCAATACTTAAATATCTCAGAAAATGTAAATGTCTTTAAAGTCTTGGCCTAAAAGAAATATTCTGAATGAAGCTAACATGTCAAATTGGCCCTATTTAAGTTTAAGTGGTGGGCTTGCAAATATACTGCGACTACAAAGCATTTGCTTAAGCAGGTTCTGAATGAAAAATAGTACAGAATGAAGCAATCTGCAGACCTAAAGCGTTACGTAACTTGCTGGAAAACTAACCTGAGCTACACACAAATCAGTCTCCATAGCCACATGTAAAATGCCAGTCGGGTTCAAATCACCACGCATCTTGTCCAAGGCAGGTAACTCGTCTTTTTAAAAAAACACACTAGCATTCACATGCTGTTTTAGGGTCGTTTTTTTTAACCAGGATACTTGTAAATTTAAAGTACTGTAATTTGCGTGCAGCCATTTGAATGGTGAACATTTCACACCCCCCCCCCTTTTTTTTTGGGGGGGGGGGGGGGAATAAGAATTGTTTCACTGTTAGTACTACTTTAACTCTCGGAAGTACTAGTGCTTACGTTGGTTAGCCGGCTAATACAACAGGGAGCCAGGGGGGGGGGGGGACGTATTAAATTATTAATTGCCCGCCATGTCCAGCCCTCATTTTTACAAGATTTTTTCCTGTCAAAGATTAATAGTAATAGGGAAGGATGTCCAATTCAACCCTCCGTTACTTTCCGATGACCACAGGGTAAACTTAGTCAATCTAGATCTATATTCTGGTCTGTAACAAATTGGGCAGAAGGGCAAAGATTACAAAAGTCGGGCTTCTTGGCCCTTGAACAGAAAAACATGTTCAACTCTGAATTGAACAGGAAATGGCTAAACTACTTGGCAGGGCCTGAAATATATGAAAAGCAAATATTAGGCTACTGTATCGACGCTAAACTGGCGAAGAATTCGGTTCAATGTTGCTATATCTCAAGGAGTAAAAATCTCGTTACAAGAGTGGATGCACACGGAAATTTTGCCCGCCATATTTTTCTGCTCAACTCACTTTTGGAACACTTAGTTGAACACTGCGTAGAAAAAATTCTTACAATCCTCTTACTTTTCCGTATGTTTTGATTTTAATGTAAAAATTTTTTTATTGTGAATGAGACACTGAAATAAGAAAAACAACCAAAAAAGGGTAAGTTACCTGTCAACTCGGGTCAACGCTGCAAGGTCCGGCAACAATACTTCTGGTCCACTTGTCCCCGGCCCGCCGTTTAATCACT
>CM054141.1:35036956-35039616 GCA_028751875.1 Rapana venosa
TAACATGGTCAGAGCCACATGGTTAACATGATGTATAATAACGAGGTATATCACAACAAAATTGGCACATAACTCAAACACATGTTTTAGAATATCCAATTACTTAACGTTTTTCAACACGCACACACACGCGCGCGCACGCACGCACACACACACACACAACACACACACACACACACACACACACACACACACACACACACACACACACACACACACACACACACACAACACACTAACCGATTATTCTTGCAAGCGCCTAAGCATGCATGAGCCTACACACACACACACACACACACACACACACACACACACACACACACACACACACACACACACACACTACCGATTATTCTTGCAAGCGCCTATGCATGCATGAGCCTATGCATCAACGTGTAACCGCACAGCTTGTGTTATTTGGATGGTGTTACGTACTTAGATCATCAATGACGAAAGAACTGATGACGACAGAAACACAGTCACGCATGGATATTTTGACAACGGGGCATATGTTGCTTTGCTGGTTGTTGGCCCAAAGTCGAATTCATCATTATCTTCATCACGATGTTTTTTTGTGTCAGTGTGTAGGTGGTTTAAAGCCTGACCCGAAGCGTGGAGTGAACTAGCTTTGTGTTGTTTGTTGTGTGGTGTTTTGTTTTATGTAGGTTTTGGTGTGTGTGTTTGTTTTGGAAGAAGATAGGGTTGTAGCGTGGGTGAGTGTGTGTGTGTGTGTGTGTGTGTGTGTGTGTGGAGAGAGAGAGGAGAGAGAGGAGAGAGAGAGAGAGAGAGAGGAGAGAGAGAGAGAGAGAGACTGTCTCGTGTATATCATATTATATTCTTTCTTTTTTTAATAAAAAGAATTAAGCTGTTGTTCTCACCATAACTATGTAGGCCTAATTAAAGGTAGTCCTGCTTCCCATAACCTATGACGTCGTTGAGGAGCGAGGTATCAGAGACCTCAGCTTCTCCAGGGGCCAGCATATTGAGGGTGGTGCCCATCTCCCCTCCCTCGCTGCTTTAACTTCCTTGACCCTAAAGAGGGCAGGTACCCATTTACAGCTGGGTGAACTGGGAGACTTTACTGAAGCCAAGGCGTGCAAACGGTCGCCCATCCACTTGGTAACCACACTCTGACCACTGAGTTATCCGTGCCCCAACTACCATAATTATTTCGCCTTAAGTAAGTTACTTGTAAATACAGCGGACATCGAAAAATCAACCCACCCCTCTGCTCCCCAACGCCACCTATTACCATATAATTATTACAATGTCCATGATTATTAATATAGTTATTGAATTGAATACCATTTTTGGCCATGGCAGAGTTCTCTGCATGAAATTCAGGCTGCTCTCCCCAGGAAGAGCACGTCACTACAGGAGCAGCACCACCAAACCTGTCAGCAAAATGTATGTATTTATTTCCCTACCAGAGTGTCCTTTTTCTCCCACATGCGCTGAATGCGTGTTGCACACATGACCACGGTTTAATCGTCTCATCCGAAAGACTAGCACCCAGTCCACCACTCAAGATCTAGTGGAGGGGCGGGTGGGGAAGAGAGGGGGGGGGGGTGAATTGAGGCACAACAGAAAACACTTCGTCCCATATGAATAATGGCATTTAGATTATTCAACAATAACTCCAACAAACAAGCAAACATATCTACCCTTCAACCGAGACAAACAATGTGTCATTTCAGGTTGTTCCCCCTCTATAAGAGCGTGTCTCTGCAATCTAGTACATAATGAATTATTATTCTCACTGATTTACTTCTTTGTTTTTGTGTTTGCCAGTTTGTTGTTGTTGCTGTTGTTTAGGTGAGCGTACACATTAAGACATAGACTCACTTGCGTAAGCAGATCTTTTGCTGATATGATTTGTGTGTAAACAAGGTGACCCTGTTTTTTCTGTTGTTTTCTGTGTGTGCTGTGCTGTGCTGTGCTGTGCTTTACTGTACTGTGCTGTGCTGTGCTGTATGTGTGTGTGTATGTGTGTGTGTGTGTGTGTGTGTGTAGTCTCTGTCTGTCTGTCTGCTCTCTCCTTTATATTATGGAGGTGTTTTCTCTCTCTCTCTCTCTCTCTTTTTTTTTTTTTTTGGGGGGGGGGGATTATTTTTTGTCGCCCTCTCCCTTTGTTTGTGTTGTGCTTTTACTTTGCTCGTGGTTTCCTTGCTATTTGTTGTTGTTGTTGTTTCTGTTTTGTTTTGTTCTGTTTTGCTTTCTTTTATTATTAAATTTTGTTCTTCTCCTCTCTCTCTCTCTCCTCTCTCTTCTCTCTCTCTCTCTCTCTCTCTCTCTCTCGTCTCTGTGGCTTTTATGGTATTTTTGTGTGTGGGTATTTTTCTCGTTTACTGTGTGAGTGTAGTAGTATTGGGTTTATTTTATTTTATTGTCATATATTATATCCCAAGGGAAAAGGCACATGGGTGCTTATTCATTATCCTCGAAATAAAAGAATGTGTCATTGTCATTGTCTCCTTTTATTGTTTTGCTTTTAGTTATAGTTGTTGTGTATCCTGATGAAGGACGTATTCATACTGTATATTGTCAATATTTTTTTTTTTTTTGGGGGGGGGGGGGGGGGCATGTTGACTGTACTTGAGTTCATGAACGTAACGGGGAACAATGTGATGTACATTTTAACTTATTTAAATTTATTGTTT
>CM054141.1:35040116-35060116 GCA_028751875.1 Rapana venosa
TTTCTTTCTTAGAAAGCAATGTATAAACTTAGTTGTTGACCTTTTCTTGAACTAAAATCATGAAAACCCTTTAGCTAAAACAAAAGTCACTTGCTGATTTGCCAAACATCTTCCCACATTTCACAATAGTTCATGGTCCCATACATACATTCACTCTCAGTTTTGCATCATTGCATTTCTAATCTCGCTCACTTCAGTTCAATTTTAAAAAATCATAATGATAATCATATGCAAATGCAGTTTGAAATACAGAATGGAGAAACCAATGAAAACACAACAAAAATATTCAAAGCATTTTCCCGCGCCTGGACATTCAAGATTATTTTGTCCACGTAATTCCACATGTACTCGATAACACACAAGTTGAAGAGAATGCAGTTCAGTTAGTATAAAAAAACACCCTCAAATAAAAGTTGCAAGAATGCTAATTATAGACAATAAAGCACAATCTGATTTAATATTATGTCAGATATACCATCATTCATCATATTCATTGAGATTTTCTGTTTGTGATGGTAGTGTTGAAATTAAGTATTACCACTGACATTTTAATTGAGCAATTATGACAATTATTTCCGATTAACAATCATGCTCAAACATAACAAATATGTTGCCACAGAAATTTCCTCATGCGAGAATGAATATCAACAGAACTTTTCCAGAATGCTCCATTCTTATAAATCAGTTAAGATTTGTTTATCTCTTTATTTCAAAGTTCTGACAGAAGAATATCCAGAAACCTGGAGTTTCTCTGGAGTGTTCTCTCTCTCTCCTCTTTTTAATTCAAGGATAACTTTTCTTGGTCTTTTTCTTCCTTTTAAAACTCCTTACAGAAAAACATCAAGAAAACCTCGACTTTTTCTAGAATCTTCTCTCCTTAGAATTCAGAGCATATCTCTGTCTTAGGTCACTTGCCTTTCATTTTAACCAAAATTCTGAAAGAAAAACGTCCTCAGAAACATCTGGGATTGTCCATACTTCAACATCTTTCTCTAAGATAATATCTTTGTCTTTTACTTCATTTTCGTTAACTTCTGACAGAAAAAGTATCCACAAAATCTGAACTTTCCATGGAATGTTCCTTATTTATATCTCCAGGCACATCACTCTTTTTTCATCCTGGTAAAAACTCTGAAGGAAGAACGTTCAGAACCAGACCTTTTCTAGAATGTTCTTCATTCCACACTTCCTAGGAGACACGAGTGTTTTCTCTCTTCTCGTGGGATGATCCAGGAATCCTTCACCTGATGGCAATAATACCAGAATACTTGGAAGTGTTCAGATGGCTGTAGCAGCAGAGCAGCACTATGAACGATGTGGAGGAGAAGTGGCAGGCAGGCAGCAGTGCTAGCTGGTGGAGGAGCGAGTGTCGATGAGGTAGGGAGGGGGTCCTTTGTGGTTGTCGTAGTTGGTGTTGACGTCCAGTTCCTCCATCTCCACCGCGTCGCGGTACTGGGTCAGCTCTTTGGAGATCTTGATGCGCGTGTAGTTGGCGGCCAGGCAGATCAAAAAGATGATCTGCACACACACACACACACACACACACACACACACACATACACACACACACACACACACACACTACACACACACACACACACATCACACACACACACACACACACACAGATATTCATAAAAAATATGCCACTGGTCAAGAAGTTTTATATGACTCTCAGCAGTTCATAACATCAGTTGCTGAGATTATATATTTCTTCCCAGTAAGACCTCTACTGTAAGATAGTTGGGGAGAATATAATATACGTACATTAAAGAGAGAGAGAGAGAGAGAGAGAGAGAGAGAGAGAGGAGAGAGAGATGTTGGTTTGAATGTGGGTGTGTCCTTATCACCAAGTAGTGAATGGACATTAAACAAAAACAAACAAACAAAACAAAACACACACCATGTTTCCCTGCCTGAGTGTGCGCTTCCCAACAAACCAGCCTTATGAGTGCTTCACACTGGGATGATGCAAGACCCAACAACTCTTAAGATACTACAATAAGGGCCCCTGAAACAAGTCATGCCTTCAGCCAGAAAGTCAAGTCTTTTCAAGATATTGGAGAGTATCTTGAAGATCAGTTTCCAGAACAGCAACACTGACACAATCTCCCGGGAGTTTCTTCTTCTTCACAGGCAACACTTAAAAAAGAGAGAGTACTTCCAAGCTTAAAATGGGCATGACCAACAGATCAGCAGCTGTCAGGGTAAAAAAAAAAAAGAGAGACAAACGCATTTCATGTACTGATGGATTACTTCCCCTGCAGTCTGTGCAACTGACTGTGTGCTTCACACTTCAGTCTCTATTTGTTTTGTTTTGTTTGTTCCTCCGCTAGAGCTCCGCGGTTCACCAATAGGAAGATTTTTGTGTATGCAACCTTTCTGGGCACCATTAAGGCAGCCACACTACGACTTCGATGACCAGTTTTCATTCAAATACTGGTTTTGTTCTTTCATTAACCATGGAACAAATGTAACAAAGAACATGACTACCATGACAACAACACGTTAGTAGCTTATATCATGATCGCACATCACATCAACATTCACAAGGTACTAATGATCCCCATGATGACCAGAGAAGATGGAAGGAAATTCAGTCTTTTTTCCTACGTGAGAATCATACCAAAAAACAACCAGTCTTGCATACTATCTTGGAGTCAAGATTCTATCACACACACCCATCTTAATCAACCCAAAATGTGTCTTCTCATTCCAATCACTGGGGAACAGGATAGCCTTCTGGCCAGAATGTTGCACTCACAATTTGATGGACCGGGATCAAACCCAGATCGGACCCAATCCACAGCTGTCAGTTTCCCCCACTTTCAGCTCCTCTCAGCTGCTATCCATCCCATTCCAGCTGGTGCTAATTATAGCAGGAACTGACCACACTTGGACTTGGTAAAAGGAAGGGGCCAAATTTAGCACTGGGCCCTGGACCTTTGACTGAGTTATGCTGGATTTGACTGCTGTGAATCCTGAGACAGCTGTTCAAGGGGATTTTCCCTCTGGAGTCAAAATCAGTCCCAACTCCACCCCCCTGAAAGTCCTTTGGATGAGATTATAATCGAGGCATCATTCACGAACGCACACAGAACATCTTACATACATGTTAAAATCCTTTTTGCCTTTTGGAAGGGTATGCCATTCATACTGGCAAGAACAAGTGACAAAAAAATATTTTTGAAATGCATGCACATTGATTTCGTGTTTAGACATCACTCCCAAAGTCGGAATGCAAATACCTTAATGGTGGGCAAAAGTGGTCACATATGCAAAAAATCAAATCATTGGTGAACCTCTGAGCTCTAGCTGAGAGAGAAAAAGAAAATCCAGTCAGTGTCATCAATACACAGAAACAAGTTCAAATAGTAAAACAGAGGTAAGCGTAAACTCACCATTCCCAACAAGATCACGATGGAGGAGCCAAACGCCACACAGAACAGGGGACCAGCTTCAGTCACCTAAAGACCAAACAATGACCAGAACAATGATCTATGAAGTCTCAGATCATACACACACACTCACACAAAACACTCACACTATCAGTATCAGAAATCACACACACCCCACTACTCACACACATGTACACAGCACACACTAGTCACACACACATGCACAGCACACCCACCCACAGCACACACACTCTCACCACCATTCCTCTCTCACACACACACTACACACACACACACACTACTCCCACATACTGTCAAAAAAAGACAAACACACTCACACACACACTACACACACACATCACACACACACACTACACATACACTACTCACACACACACTACACACACACACTACACACATACACCCCCCCCCCCCCCCCCCCCCACACACACACAGACATACACACACCCTGACTCACCCTGTTACACATCAGCTGTAGTTCAGTGTGTTCACACAGCTTGTCTGATCCTGACGAAGGGGAAGCCACCTGCCCTGCTTCCCTGCGGTACAGACCTGTATGACAGGCAGCAGATTGTTCGAAATGAGAAAGTGTGTGTGTGTTTATCTATTTATTCTTTTATATCGAGGATAATGGAATAAGCACTTATGTGCTTTTTTTAACATCTAGTCCCTGTGTATATGCGGTTTTGTAAATTTTGTCATCCGTTCCCACCGGCACACAATGGCCTACTCTTACGAAAAGTGGAACAGGATTTAACGTGTGGGCAAGATGTTCTGCGTGCGTTCGCACACAAGGCCTCGGTTTATAGTCTCATCCGAAGGACTTTGACATTCAGTTCGATTTTGTGTGTGTGTGTGTGTGTGTTTTGTGTGTAGTGTGTGTGTGTGTATGTGAGTGTGTGTGTGTAGTGGTGTGTATGTATGTGAACGTGTGTAGTGTGTGAGTAGTGTGTGAGTAGTGTGTGTGTGTAGTGTGTGTGTGTTGGTGTGTTATGTGTATAGTGAGTGTGTGTATGCATGTGTGTGTATGTTTTGTGAATATGTGTGTGTATGTGTGTGTGGTGTGTGTGAGTGTGTGTTTGTGAGTATGTGTCAAAGTCAAATTTTTATTTTCAGATGATACACTGAATAAGCAATGCATTTGTTCTATTTTTATCAATTCTTTTTCTATTTTTTTCATTGTGTGTGTGTGTGTGTGTGTGTATGGGTGTGTGTGAATGTGTTTGTGTGTGCGTGTATGTGTGCGCGCATGTGTCGTATGTATGTGTTTCTGTGTAGTGTGTGTAGTGTGTTTGTGTGTGAGAGTGTGTGTGTGTGAGTGTTTCTGTGTAGTGAGTGCAGTATGTGTAGTGTGTGTGTACACGCATGTCTGTTTTATTTATTTTAATTTTATTCTTTTACATCGAGGATAATGGAATAAGCACTTGCATCCAGTCCCCGTGTGTATGTGGATTTGTGAATTATGTGTGTGTGCACGTGTGTGTGCGCGCATACATGCATGCACGCGTGGTTCGTTCGTTCATGCATGTGTGTGCGTGCAGTGGTGGACAGCGCCATACCAAATCTCGACAGCTCGAAGCAGTACTTCATGTCCTCAAGCTCCTGAGCGGTGTGGCTGTAGATTTCTCGGTTACAGACGGCGTCCACTGCCACGTAGAAGAGGACAGGAATCATGGCGATGCAGGTGATGGCGATCCACGCCATGCTCAGGATGAAGGACAGGAAGATCAACTGCAACGGACAGAGAAAATCAAAGACATCAGACTCTAGACAGACGGAGATAATAATAATGTATGGAATTTATATAGCGCTGAATCTTGTAAATGATGTAAGACTCCAGACAGATGGAGAGAATGAAGACGTCAAGACTCCAGACAGTGCGTATATGCATTCTTTAATCATTCGAAAGAGAGTATTGAAAAAAAAAAAGAAGAATGAATTATATTACATATTTATTAAAAGAAAGTAACTATGTGAATGATGTAAATAAAGAAAAAAGACTCCAGACAGATGGAGAGAATAAAGACCTCAGACTCCAGACAGACAGACGGACGGAGAGAATGAGGACGTAAGACTCCAGAAAGACAGATGGAGAGAATGAAGATGTAAGACTCCAGAAAGACAGATGGAGAGAATAAAGACGTAAGACTCCAGACACACAGATGGAGAGAATGAAGACGTAAGACTCCAGACACGACAGACAGACAGATAGATGGAGAGAATGAAGACGTAAAACTCCAGAAAGACAGATGGAGAGAATAAAGACGTAAGACTCCAGAAAGACAGATGGAGAGAATAAAGACGCAAGACTCCAGAAAGACAGATGGAGAGAATACAGACGTAAGACTCCAGAAAGACAGATGGAGAGAATGAAGACATAAGACTCCAGACACGACAAACAGACAGAGAGAATGAAGATGTAAGACTCCAGACAGACAGACGGAGAGAATGAAGACGTAAGACTCCAGAAAGACAGATGGAGAGAAAAAAGACGTAAGACTCCAGAAAGACAGATGGAGAGAATGAAGACGTAAGACTCCAGACAGACGGAGAGAATGAAAACGCAAGACCCCAGATAGATTGAAGATGTAAGACGAAGAGAATGAAGACACAAGACAGATGGAGAGATGAAGACGTAAGAGTAAGACACAGCTACCAGTTTCCCCCACTTTCAGTTCCTCTCAGCTGCTGCCTATTCCATTCCATCCCAGTCCATCTGGGGTCAGCAGGTGCTAATTATAACAGGAACTAACAGCAATTGGACTAGGTAAAAAAACCACCTTAAAACAACAACAAAAAAACCAACTGATGTGCTAATTTTAACACTGGGTCCTAGACTGAGTTATAACTTATGATGGATTTGCATGCTGAGAAGATTCAAGACAGATGGAGAGAGTGAAGACGTAAGACTACTATTTATTATCCCACAATGATGAGTTATGAGTGGCAACACGAAGCAAAAACACACACACATTTCACCTAGCTATTTAAACAAACCCTTCTCCCTGAAGTCAGAATGCGGCTACAATTAATGGTGGGTGGTTAAAAAACTGTCACCCACCACAGCGCTCAAATCCAACATCACTCGGTCAAGAGTGCTTAAATTAGTGCACCCCTTCTGTTTACCTAGTCCAAGTGTGGTCAGTTCCTGCAATAATTGGCCCCAGATGGGCTGGGCTGGGACAGAATTAGCACACAAAAACAACCCAAATGTCCCCTTCCCCTCAATTCACCTTGTGTACAACAGACCAGGCAAGGCCAGCTTTGGCCATACGCATGTATACATGAATGACATGACCATACCCAGCATGCAATCTGCAACCTCAAGAGAGATGAGCTCCACCAGGCTCATTTCCAAGACATACAGCCCTAAAAAGTTCAGGGCAGTGCCTAAACACCTCTTCATGGCAGAGGTAGGTAAAGGGTAAAGGTGTCCCATAACCTATGTGGTCGTCAGGGAGTGAGGTGTCAGTTTCTCCATGGGCCAGCATACTGACATCTCCTCTCCCTCGCTGCTTTACCTTCCCTGACCCTAGAGAGGGCAGGTAGCCATTTACAGATGGGCAAAATAGGGGAACTGTACTGAAGCCAAGGTGTGCAAATGGTCACCATAGACTTGGTAACCATGCTTCATTCTGCTTAACCTTTCTTTAGGGAATTGCCAAAAGCTAGTGCTCCAACAAGTGCGCTATCACATCCCCTCTTCATGGCAGAAGTCAGTGACTTAATTAAGCAGAAATCTCACAGACACAACTTACAAATCCAGCGGAAATTCTGCCTCCCATGATGCACTTGGCTCCGGAGTAGACGTTTTGGCGTGTGGCGCCGGTGGCGAGGAAGGCGAAGACCAGGAGGAGAATGGTGAACACCCCCATGACGATCCCGATCACCATGAACATGATCTGTATCACCTCCAGCCTGAAAACATACATGACACAGGTAAATATACAGTTTATGTATGCAGCATTTTTCATTGTGCCGTCAGCGCCTGGGTTTTATCCCAGTTCTTGATTAAACCATTGACGCTGGTGGTAACACTAACAGCAAAGTGAGAGGCTGTATGACCAGTGGCTTTCCCACTCATGGAATTCCACTTTACAGCTTAGTCTTTAGTGGTCGACTATGACTCTCTGACTAGGAGGCTCGACTCGCAGTCCTTATGTGCTGCAGCCCTGGGGCTAGTTGGCCTTTGGAGAACATCTCCAACACTGACTGTCCTTATGCCCACTTGGCCGAGAGAGTGGGGATGTACTGTGGGTAAGGCATCTCCACTATAATCAAATTTCTCCCCAATTTCCGAAACAGCAGATGCCTCCTCTGCTGTTTTGGGAGGTCATCTTCGAACACGACGGACAAACATACATTTTTCATCATTATTTGTACATAAGGAAAACTGTAATGTTCAGCAATAGATCAATCAAACATGATATTTCATCCCTGTTTTATGTTTGTAGTTTTCCCATCAATCAATCATTGAATCGATCAAACAGAGATTCTCCATCATTATTTATTTGTAGTTTACATATCAATCAATCTAGTATCAAACAGGATTCTTTATCATTATTTATTACAGTAGTTTTACCATTTGTCTTAGATATCTTATTACTTGTCTTTATATATCAGTTGTTTAGATATTTTTTGATTACTGTAAAACAAATGTCCTTTGATAGAGGACAATAAAAGTTCTGAATTGAAATTTGAATCAATCAATCAATCAATCAAACTGGATTCTTCATCATTATTTTTTTAAGTGTAACACAAATCTGGAGCACAAGTAGTACACTAATTATTATTCTCCCTAAGTCTGTATCTCACATTGACTGATTGAGTCTCAATCTCCATAAGTCCGAATGAGTGTGCTATATTAATAGTAGTATACATGATACATGTTTGCATACATTACTTATACTACATACATGTACACACACATTATATGCGTGTGTACATGCACATAAAGTATGCAAATATGCATTATGACTGTAAACATGTAACATACATAGATACATGTCTGTGTGTATTTGCACATGAAAGATTGTCAGTCCATCATGCAAAGTATAAAATTATATGATTTTATATTTGAATTGTAATTTTCAGAGAAAAAGAAAAGCAATAGTACAAATATGATAAAAAAAAATTAAAGTTACAAAAATGAACAAGTAAAAAAATAATAAAAATAAATAAATAAAAAGTCACAAATTGAGAATCTATCTATCTTGTATCTATCTATCTATCTGTCCCGTAGTCTGACGACCGTGGGGGCACCCTCAAAGACTCAGCAACCAGTTCCCCCCATTCCTCTCTCTGTTCTGCCTTTCTCAGGGTTTTGTTGAGTTCTAGGCCTGTCCATTCACTGATGTTATCCTCCCAGCTCTTCCTTGGTCTGCCTCTTCTTCTTCCTCCTTGGACAGTGCCTTGCAAAACTGTCTTTGTAATTCCTTGGATCTTGTGACATGCCCATACCACTTAAGTTTACGCTTTTTCACGATCGTTAGAAGGTTCTCATAGGGTCCAAGGGTTTTTGCTGGATTCTGTTATGCACGCTTTCGTTGCTTATGTGGTCTTTGTAGGAGATGCCAAGGAGTCTCCGAAAGCATCTCATCTCCACTGCCTGTACTCTCCTCTCCAAATCTGCAGTCAGGGTCCATGATTCACAGGCATACAGAAATATGGATATGACAAGGGAGCGCATTAGTCTGATCTTGGAGATAAGTGAGATAATCTTACTCTCCAGATGGTGTTTAGTTTTGACAAAGCTGTTATTGTCTGTGCAGTCCTGCATACTACTTCTGGCTTGGATCCCTGGTCGGATACAATGGCCCCCCAGGTACTTGAAGCTTTGAACTGTTTCCAGCTTCTGGTCATTAACCCTGATATCAGTGCCAATGCCGTTGGTGTTATTAGTCATCAGTTTGGTCTTCTCTGCACTGATTTCCATGCTGTATGTTTTGGAGGCCTTATCCAAGTGTTCTGTTAGGCTGGCAAGCTCTTTTCTGATCCTGCTATTCCATCAATGTCATCTGCGAAGCGGAGGTTTGTGATCGTTCTGCCACCGATGCTGACTGATCCTTCATGATGTTCCAGTGCATCAGCCATGATTCTCTCAAGGAAGATGTTGAAAAGAGTGGTGAGAGTAGACAGCCCTGCCTTACTCCAACTGTTGTTCGAAACCATTCTCCAATGTTGTTGTTGTAGTACACTGCACTGGTGGCCTCGCTGTACAGCTGTTTGATGACTCTGATCAGGTTTGCATTGATGCTGTACAAATTCATGGTTGCCCACAAAGCTGCATGCCACACCCTGTCAAATGCCTTCTTAAAATCGATAAATACGTGGTAAAGGTCTTGTTGATGTTGAAGGTACCGCTCACATAGTATTCTGAGAAATTGAGAATAGCAAATCAAATAAAGTATAAACTGAATGAACCAAAAGTGAACCAGAAAATCTATCAGTATCACAGACTGAAACTTCTTCTCAATCGAACACTCAGACACTAAAACAGCGGCTATTGAAGTATTTCTGTCTGTCATGAATATATTCATCAGCAAAAATGTGCTGCGCTGCTGTTAACTTCAGCGTCTGAAAAGTCAGGCCTGGCAGAGAATACTGAATAGTTATTAAATATTATTATAATATAATATTATTATAATATAATCTTTCTGGGAAAAAAAAGGCAAGAGAATGGACCAGGGAGGAAGAAAACAGACAAGGAGGTGACAGGAAGAAAAGGAACAAGGCAGAAACAAAAGAGAGGGATAGAAAAGAGGGTATTCCTAGCACAGAACTTCCAGAAAGTGTGGATGCTATTCATACTGACAGACCCCGGGCATCCCCACAGGTGAAGACTGAAACTATGAAAGTGAGACACTCACTCAGTCACTGGCACAGTACTTACCATGACAATGTAAAGCCGAAGAGCTGCACCAGAATTCCTTCAATCACCAGGGTCAGGGCTCGGTACAGTGTGCCGCAGAACACTGCCGCTCCCACAATCACCAAAATAAACGCAAGCAAGGACCCAAAAGGCGTGCGTCCCAAACACTCGAAAAAGCCAGCTGAAAAAGTACATGTATGCAGGCTAACATTAATTTGGGTGTCTGTGAAATTTAACAAAATATATTAATAAAAGTGCCTGCTACTCACATTTCATTTCCTAGATTGTTCTTTTGTAGTAAAAAAAAATCTTTTATCTGATTATCATTGATGAATTGTTTCAATGCAGGTTTATGTAACCAAATCTAAATCAGTAACAAAAAAATTATATTTAACTACTTTTTTAATTAGCCAACAAATTTTTATAGAACTATGAAACAAGATTTACTATATAAATTAATCTCCTCCTCTCTCTCAGTCTCACTCTTTCTCCAGAAGCTCTCTCTCTCTCTCTCTCTCTCTCTCTCTCTCTCTCTCTCTCTCTCTCTCTCTCTCTCTCTCTCTCACACACACACATGTGTAGTTGTAGACACAAACACACACATGTAAAAAAACCACCACAAAACATACAAAGAACAAAAAGGGCACATGAGTGGTTATTCCATTATCTTTGAAATAAAAGAATAAAAAAAATAAATAAATAAAATAAACATACACACAGGTGTACACATACTGTATTCAAATTTCCCTGAGCTCTCTCTCTCTCTCTCTCTCTCTCTCTCTCTCTCTCTCTCTCTGTCTCTCTAGTCTCTCTGTATACTGTGTGAGTGTATTGCTATGGGCTTTAATTTATCACATCCCTTAGGGGGGACTAGATGTAAAAAAGCACATGGATGCTATTCATTATCCTCGAAATAAAAGAATTTGTCATTGTCAATTATCATTCTCTCTCTCTCTCTCTCTCCTCTCTCTCTCTCTCTCCTCTCTCTCTCCTCTCTCTCTCTCTCTCTCTCTCTCTCTCACACACACACACATACACACACACCACCCACAATCAGTCACACACACCCACACACACACCTGTACACGCACCACACAGTGTCACACCCACAATCAACCACACACACACCACGATGAAGCTACACATAGCAATACACAGCTGAATGGTTAATAATTGATGAAGTTTTCTACTGTGTTTCATGTCTAGGTACAGTAACATATAACATCGTCAGTTCCAGCAGAACCATACACGTTACAACTATCTTCGGGTTTGAGTTAGAACTAAACATCCGCATTCGTGTTGAATAATAAATTTTTATTTTCTGCCATCAGATTACGTTCCACCTTTCAAACCCTAATCAGAATTCACAAAACCACTGAACAAACTGCTTACCCATGATTCTTTGCTTGTATCGCCCTCGAAACAAGTTCTTCAATATTTAAACCATCATTTCCCCGAAAAACAATGCTTTTGTTTATGCCAGAAATCTTTTGAATCAACACTTCCGTCAAAGAGGGCGCTGCTTTTCGCCGTTTAAGGGGAGTTAATTCAGACAGGTACTTTCAGGTGCAAATGACAGGTGTACAAATAACTTCCTCACTCTGATAAATGAAACCTTTAATTTTTAGAAAAGGTATTAATAAAATAGTGATCATTATTATTATTAGTAAATGTAATAAGGAAAAGCATTTATAAAAAGAAATCTGGCATCAGTATGGTGAAATTCGTCCGAGATTTCGATACAAGGGAACTAACTCGTATAGAGTAGAAACAACAAGAGGTGAAAGCCTTTTAAAAGAGGTATTTCCCTTTAATTGTTCCAGTCATGAACGTATCATTTATTTATTTATTTAATCCTTTATTTAATCTTTTATTTCGAGGATAATGGAACAAGTACTAATGTGCTTTATTAATTTTTTTTAAAATCCAGTCCTCGTGTGTATAACAGTTATGTAACTTTTATCATCCGTTCCCACCGGCACACAATGGCCTAACTCTTCCAAAAAGCGGAACAGGTTTTTAACGTGTGCGCAAGATGTTCTGGTTGCGTTCGCACACGGGACCTCGGTTTATAGTCTCGTCCTAAGGATTCGAACCCGGGTCAGCAGATCATTACGCGCGCGCGCGCATGTGTGTGAGTGTCTGTTAGTTGTTTGGGGGCTATTGGGTTGTTTTTCAGTTGGGTGGTGTGAGGATGGGGAAAACCTTGGGGTTGGGGTCGTCAAATGGGGTGGGGGGTAAGGGATACAGAGGATAGGGAGAGGGGAAAAACCCCTTAACACAAGCTAGAATATGACAAACAACAAAAGACATGTTGCGCTATTATTTTTGCACTATAAACAGACAGATCAAACGATCAGTGGCATGGGTGGCCCATGCTACAGCCAGGGCTGACCAATCCTTCATCGTTGTTGTTGTTGGCAAATGTCTGGGGCAATCTGGTGTTTCTCCGGTGGGGATGCTGGGGTTGGGGGTGGCGGGTGGGGGTGGCTGTGAGTTTAAACAGCATCCTCACCTTCTGGAAATTCTCTGCAAGGATTTCCCTCTTTTCTATCTCCCTCATTGCTTCTGCCTTCTTTCGCCTTCATGTCCTGGCCCATTTTCTGCCTTCTTGGTCCATTTCCCTGCCTTTTTTTTTTTCAAGAAAAACTTAATAGATAACATTTCCCTCCCGCACCGAAATCGGATGCGCTGGGCCTGACTTGTCAGGCGCTCAACAGCAGCGCAACAAATTTCGTTCATGTTATGAAAGATAACAATCGTTGCTGTTTGAGCGTTCGACGACGACGAAGAAGAAGAAGGCGGCACTCTGAACTGCTTGCTTGCTTTCTTCTCCTTCTTCTTCTTCTTCTTCTTCTTGTTCTTCTTCTTCTCCTCCTCCTCCTCGTCTTGTTCTTCTTCTTTTTCTTCTTCTTCTTCTTCTCATCCTCCTCCTCGTCTTCTTCTTCTTCTGCTCCTCCTCCTCCTCTTCTTCTTCTTCTTCTTCTGCATTTTTAAATGTGACCCCATGGGCGGGGACTGGATGTAAAAAAGAACATGAATACTTATTCATTATCCTGGAAAAAAAGAATTTGTTTCTATTACTTACAATGTGTAGATGTTCTTTTTATGACTTTATTGGCTTTTTCCCCCTCTTTATTATGAGAGTCTATGGGTATTGCACTTATTTTATTACCATGACATTCAATTTGCATGAACATATTTAAAAAGTGTTTGTGTTGATCGTGTGCTATGTGAGTATTACATATTTAGTATTATCCCTGAAACACCCCCCCACCCCCACCACCCCCCACACACACACTCAACACACACACACACACACACACACACACACACGCTCAAACACACACACACACACACACACACACACACACACACATACTCACTCACTCACTCACCCACCCATATTCTCTCCCTAAACGACTGTATAGTTTTTAATTTCTTCTTGGTTTGTTTCTTGTTTTTATTGTGTGGATGTATGGGTATTAAATTTATTTCATTATCATGACATATAATTTGAAACGAGTATAATCTAAAATGAGTGTTGATGGGATCGCATACTGTTTTGGGATTTATATATTGGATATTATCTCTGAAATACACACACACACACACTCTCTGTCTCTGTCTCTCACAACCTTTTATCGTCCTGCTTATAGTCATAGTATATCCTGATGAAGGATTCATATTTTTATATTTTCAATACTTTATTGGACTTGCCTCTGTACTTAAGTTTTAATGAGTGCCCTATTTCAATATCTTATAATTATGTGTAACAAGTATAGTGTACCATTTGACAATGTGTAGATGTTTATCTTTATGACTTATTAAGTTTGGTTGTGTTATTTTTCTTGACTTTGTTGTAGCTCTTGTTCTTGTTGTTGTTGTTTGTCTGTTTTTTCTCTTTTTATCATCTTTTGTTGGTTTGGTTTTTCCTTCTCTTTTGTTTGTTTGTTTGTTTTGGTTAGGGTTTTTTGGGGGTGGGGTAGGGGTGGGATATTCTTAGGATTTCTTTTAATTGCTTGCTTTGGGGGGGGGGAGGGTTGTTGGGGGGGAGCTGTTTTGAAAAGGGTTATTTCCCCTTGTTTTTATTGCGAGACTGTATAAGTATTGGGTTATTATTATTAAGATGTATCCCTAACGGGCGGGGACTGGATGTAAAAAAGCACATGTGTGCTTATTCATTATCCTCGAAATAAAAGAATTTGTCATTGTCATTGTCATTGTCTTCTTCTTCTTCTTCTTCTTCTTCTTCTCCTCCTCCTCCACCTCCTCTTCTTCTTCTTCTTCTTCTTCTTCTTCTCATCCTCCTCCTCCTCGTCTTCTTCTTCTCTTCTTCTTCTCCTCTTCTTCTTCTTCTTCTTCTCCTCCTCCTCCTCTTCTTCTTCTTCTTCCTGAGTTCCCTGGTCATGTAAAAAAAACAATTTTAGTCTGTCAGGATGGCGAAGTCTGCAGTTTGGCACAAGGCACAGCCACCTTATCTATCTATTCTTTTATATCGATGATAATGGAATAAGCACTCATGTGCTTTTTTACATCCAGTCCCCGTGTGTATGCGGTTTTGTAAATTTTGTCATGTTTCCACCTTGCTGGCAGGTGAATCTAACTGCAGCCGCCTGTGGACAACAACAACAGTTGGTGTCTGAGCAGTTCGACGAGACGACGAAGAAGGATTCATTTGTTCAGAAATGGATAGGGATTAGTCAAACTATGTGCAGCTGTTGCAGAGACTGACTCAATACATGGTCCTGACTCGTGTAGAGTTAAAGAGAGTCGTCCTGGGATGCATGATGAATGATCTGTCTTCACTGTGTCTATAACTCCAGATTGGAGGATGGAGCCTTCATGTTCAAGACTCTGTGAGAGTCTATAGGAAACACTGAACACTGTCACACAGTGTTGAGAGTTTATAGGCAAGGGACTGAGAGAGTCTGGTTTTCAGGCCAGAATCCTTGCTACCATCTCTTTCCTTTTCTTTGTCGAACGCTCAACAGCAACTATTTTTGTTTTTCGTCATATGAGCGAAAATGCGTTGCGCTGCCGTTAAGCGCCTGACAAATCAGGCCCAGCGCGTCCGACTTCAGCATGGGAGAGAATTGGTATCTTGTAAGTGTTTTTTCTGGGGGAAAAAAGGCAGGAGAATGAACCAAAAATGCAGAAAATAGCCAAGAAGGAGGTGGCAGGAAGAAAAGGAAGAACAAGGCAGAAACAAAGAGAGGGATAGAAAAGAGGGAATTCCTCGCACAGAATTTCCAGAAGGTGGGGATGCTATTTCTACTGACAAGTCCCCCGGGATTCCCACGAGGGAGTCATAGATATAGGGATTGAAGCAAGAGGTTAGGAGGCATCTCTGCTTATGCCCCCCCCCCCCCCCCCCCTCCCCTCCCACCCATTCCCCTTTAAAAAGCAAGCTGACAAAAAAACAACAAAAAAACTCGGTTTAATGAAGGAAAAAAATGTTCTGTGATAGGTTTCCGTCAGTGAAAAGTGCAAAATACTGGCAAAATTGTGTAAATATACGAGAGAGAGAGATTGAGAGAGAGAGAGAGAGAGAGAGAGAGAGAGAGAGAGAGATTGAGAGAGAGAGAGAGAGAGAAGAGAGAGAGAGAGAGAGAGAGACGTCCACAGGCAGACAGACAGACAAAAAGTCTCTGATCCAAGACTTGAGTTATCTTCCAGGGCTATGATGACGCCTGTAGGGTGTGGAGATTTTAATGCAGTCTATAAATCAGACCTACAACCATGCATGCATCTATCCATTCATTGCTTTTTCCACTGCAAAGCCCCCTTACACTGAATCGTTTGTAACCTGTCTGCTCCCCCTCCACTCCCCCCCCCCCTCCTTTTTTAAAATCGTATCTCATCTTCCCCCCCCCCCCCCCCCCCCCCCCTCCACATACACCCGTACCAGTCTGTCGTCATTAACTGTAACACGCATTTTTTCACATCTTATATAGATCTATAATTCTTCACCTTAATACATTACGCTTTTCACCTAAAATAAGTACAACGTGAACCGTGATACAAATAAAAAATTATTATATCAAGCAAACCAACCCCTAAAATCTTGAAACATACTGACGAAAGTGCTCCCGAAACAAGACTGGTTTTCACCTGGGACAAACTTCAGTTGACAAATGACCCCAAACTAAACCTAAACCTACCTACAGTGCGCGCGAGACCGCCACGCGCCTAGATGATATGACGTCATTATCCTTTAACGTCACGCATGACGCGTGTGTATGTGCAGTTTCCCGGATCTGACTTAGAGCTATGTCCATTTCCCTGTTCCGGTAGGTTGTATTTTTAGGTGGGCGAGAGTGGCTGCTGTTAACAAAGATGGATTGGGTGAGAGTGGAGAGTGGAGGCGGAAAGGATGAGAGAGAGAGAGAGAGAGAAGAGAGAGGAGAGAGGGGAGGGAGAGAGGAGAGGGAGGAGAGATAGATTTTGGTCTTTATTTCGAGGATAATGGAATAAGCACTAATGTGCTTTTTTTCATCCAGCCCCCGTATGTATGCAGTTTTGTAAATTTTGCGTGTGCATGTGCTCGCGCGCGCGCGCGCGTGTATGTGTGTGTGTGACGGGGGGGGGGGGGGGGGGGGGGGGGGGGGGGGGGGGGGGGGGGGGTGGTGTGTGTTGGGAGAGAGGGAGAGAGAGGGAGAGGGGGGAGGAGAGAGGTGTGAGAGAGGAGAGAGAGAGATTTATGTGCAAAGACCACACGAAAGGTGTGTATGCATTTGTATACTTACGTGCACGAGTGTGCGTGTGTGTATGCCTTCGCCTCTCTCTGTCTCTGTCTCTCTCTCTGTCTCTGTCTGTCTGTCTGTCTGTCTCTCTCTCTCTCTCTCTCTCCAAAGACAGACAGACACACAGACAGACAGACAGAGAAAGAGACAGAATGAGGGGGAGGAGGCTATCTTGTCACTGTCATTTCCTAGTCAGTGTTATCCATCTTTCAGATGACTAAGGATTTTTTAGGTGTCATTTGTTCCCACTACCAGCGCGAGCGCGAGCGCATCCTCCCCCCCGCCCCCCCCCCCCCCCCCCCCCCCCCCACAAAACCAACCAAACCAACAACAACAAAACAAACAACAACCAACCCCAAACAAACAAAAGAAACAACAGCAACAACAAAAACCACATGAAATACGAACTTTTACCGAGGGCAACACCAACTTTACTTCTTTTTCTTTCTTTCTTTCTTTAAAATTTTTTTTTTTTTTTAGTTAGTGATCATTTATCTTACAATTTAATTAGTCGCCGTTTTAATTTCTTGGTGTGTTGACTGCTTAATCTGCCACTGTCATTCCCGAGTTGGATGACTGGCCAGCCACACCCGACGCTCTACCAGAATTAACACCTAAAGCACAACTTCATAATAGTCTTCCGAGGCTGAAGGCTGTCAAAGAATCTGCCAGTGTCATGTCAAGTAAGTGTAGGAGGTGCTAGTGTGAGTGTGGGTGCTGCAACACAACAGAGTCGTTGAAATCGCTTGTTTGTTTGGGAGGGGTATTTGGCGGGGAGGGGGTGGGGGGTGGGGGCTTGTTTTTTTGTTTTCATGTTTATTTCGATGTGTGCGTGCGTGCGTGCGCGCGCGCGTGTGTGTGTTGTGTGTGTGTGTGTGTTGTTGTTGTTGTTGTTGTTGTTGTTGTTGACTTCAATTTTTACGTCTGTTCACTTCTAGTGATATTAGATGTGTGTGTGTGTGTGTGTGTGTGTGTGTGTGTGTGTGTGTGTGTGTGTGTGTGTGTGTGTGTGTGCACGCGCTTGCTTGCGCGTCTGTACGTCTGTATGCGTACACAAGGCGAAGTCCATGTTTTTTCTTTATCCAAAATAAGTACGAAAATAGAAACTGAATTTGGAAGGATTACAGCTATGAATATACTCTTTAGTATTTTACCATTAAGAACCAGGATTGAGAGAAAAATAGTCATCAATTTTGGCACAGTGACAGACAAATGATATAGCATCTAATGTCGTGGTGTATAGTATAGCATAGGCTAGCACGGTGCAGTATAGTGTAGTATAGTATAGTATGGTGTCGTGTAGTGTAGTGTGGTGTGGTGTGGTGTGGTGTAGTATAGTATAGTATAGTATAGTATAGTTGATAAAGCATAGTGCAGTGTAGTGAAGTATAGTGTGCAGTAGCGTAGTATAAATTAGTTAATACAGCATAGTGTAGTGTAGTAGAGTAGTATAGTGTGCAGTAGCATAGTATAAAGTAGTTAATACAGCATAGTGTAGTGTAGTAGAGTAGTGTAGTGTAGTGTAGTGTAGTGTAGTGTAGTAAAGTATAGCGTTTACGTATAGCGTAGTATAGTTGACGATTTTCTACTCTGTTCCACTCCACTAACTCTTCAGCTTACGAAATAATCAATGATCACTCCACTAGCTCTTTAGCTTACGAAACGAATCAATCAATGGATCCTGATACTAGCATGAGAGAGAGAGAGAGAGAGAGAGAGAGAGAGAGAGAGAGAGAGAGAGAGAGAGAGACAGAGACAGACAGAGACAGAGAGACAGACAGAGACAGACAGAGACAGACAGACAGACAGAGACAGAGAGATCTATAGATCTACACATGATCTCGGAGTGGCGACCACTACCAAAAAAAGACGTCACTGCAACGTCAATGCTACTCCTTGTTCACGTCACCTGCACAGGATTAGGTAGGAGAGTAGCGCGATCAGGCAACATGGGGGAGGGCGGAACATTCTTTGTCACTCTGCGTGTGGAATGTGAGCGTGAAATGCCACACATGCTAAGACAAATGGCTATGTCACCAGGATTGGTGCGCAGGCTTACGCCATGAGGATTAACAATTATTTGTTGTTGTTGTTGTTGTGTTATATCTATAGATAGATAGATAGATAGATAGATAGAGAGAGAGAGAGAGAGAGAGAGAGAGAGAGAGAGAGAGAGAGAGAGAGAGAGAGAGAGGATAGATAGATAGAGAGGGGGGGAAGAGAGAGAGAGAGAGAGAGAGAGAGAGAGAGAGGAGAGAGAGACGCTTTGACGCTTTGACCAATTTATTGTCATTGCCCAAAGTGGCCTATTGACAAGGGGGGTTATACACGACTTTCTTTTGTAAATACAAATAAATACAAGAAAAATCACATGATGCATTTAACGTAATGAAAACAAAAAACCAAAAATGAGCTCTTATGAACGGATACGACTTTAAGCTCTGACGTAAACTCAGTTTCAAAATGAACACAAAGTAATAACAAGGATGAACAATAGGAACCAATAAGCAATAACTAAAATAATGAAAAGAACATTCTAGAATGCTATATTAGACCATCCATTGACATTGTATGTGAAATTTTCAAAAAATATTCTTGCTGGAGACTACAGCGTAATTATAAATGTTTCTTTATGTGTTTCACAAAATGCTGGAGTTTACATAATATAAATGTTACTTTAGTTTAGCCACAAATGTTAAGCTAATTGGAACTTAGCTGTAATTGTCTTAATTTCAGTGCTTCAGCAATAAACTTTGCAACCGATTTGATCACAATATCATCATCGGACGATAAGATAGAAAAGATATCTTGCCTTCGGAAAGCTTCTAGATTGAGAACACCACGTTTTCACGTATGGAAACATATGATATATTATTATAATAATAATAATAATGTATGGAATTTATATAGCGCTGAATCTTGTAAAGCAACAAATCAAAGCGCTCAGATTTTATTTCAAACCAC
>CM054141.1:35072616-35077616 GCA_028751875.1 Rapana venosa
CTACGTCTGGCAGCAATCGAGGCACTGGCTGGCAAACAAGAACCATGCTAGATACAGCCAAACGGAGGAAACTGAAAGGGTTTGGCCACACAAAAAGGCATAACAGCCTGTCAAAGCCCAGTCCTGCGGGGAATGGTGAAGGAGCAAGGAGGCAGGGACGACCACGCAAAAGCTGGAAATATCCAACATCAAGGAGGGGAAACCGGCCTCACGGGTACCAAACCCCCCCTGAAAGCAGCCCAGGACAGAACCATTTGGCGGTCCACTTGCAGCGTTCGTGCGGGTACCCCAACGGTCGTCCCGACCAAGGGATGAGTGAGTGAGTGAGTGATGGATGGATGGATGGATGCGTGGATGAATGAAAGTATGTATGTATGTATGGATGGATAGATGGATGGATGGATGGATGAAAGTATGTATGTATGCATGTATGTATGTATGTATGTATTATTAGTTATGTATGTATGTATGTATGTGATGTGTACCCAAACGTATGATGATGTAGCACGACGAAGGGTATGTACAACACCATACACACAATACACACATACACCACAATCACACACACAAAATCACACACACAAATCCACACACAAAATCACACACACCCACACACACAACACACACACCACACACCAACACCACACACGACCCCACACAAACACACGCCCCACACACAACACACACACACACACACACAACACACACCACACACACACACAACACACACGACACACACAACCAACACAACACACACACCACACAGCGGTAATGACAAGTTTTCCTTCTTGACGATGATGACCCCTTTATCGGTGGTTTGGCTTCCCTAAGAAATTGCTAAATTAATGTACAGTTCTAGCGAGACACAACACGCTCAATCCTAGGGCATCCTGAGATCAGATGAGAGAGAAATCAAACAAACAAGAAAGCAACCAGGATGGCTACGTTATACAATCTATCTATCTATCTATCTATCTATCTATCTATCTATCTATCTATCTATCTATCTATCTATCTATCTATCTATCTATCTATCTATCTATCTGTCGTCGGTCTGTCTATCTATCTGTCTGTCTGTCTGTCTATCTATCTATCTATCTATCTATCTATCTATCTATCTATCTATCTATCTATCTATCTATCTATCTATCTATCTATCTATCTATCTATCTATCTATGTAACTGTCTGTCTATCCATCTATCTATCTATCTATCTATCTATCTATCTATCTATCTATCTATCTATCTATAATTATATGTATATTTTATAAATATTATTTATTTATATCTATACATGTGTATACTAGTATACAGAATGAGGCTTGGGGACTTATTTCGTGGCTTTTGCTTTTGTTTACAAGGAAATGCGTGTGCGTGCGCGCGCGCGCGTGTGTATGTGTGTGTGTTCGTTCTTTTGATTTAACGTCTTTTCACTATTAGTGATGTCAAATGAGTGTGTGTGTGTGTGTGTGTGTGTGTGTGTGTGTGTGTGTGTGTGTATGTGTATGTGTGTGTGGGGTGTGTGTGTGTGTATGTGAATGTGTGGTGTGTGTTGTATGTGTGTTTTGTGTGTGTGTGTGTGTGTGTGTGTGTGTGCACGCACTCGGTGGGGAGCATGTGCTGTGTGTACTTTCCTTCGGGCAAGCGGGCATGCTTTCAATGTGTACACGTGCATGTGTGTGTTCGTGCTTGCGGGCTATGTATGTGCGTGTGCATATGCGTGCGTGTTTGCTGCGTGTGTGTGTGTGTTTGTGTGCATGTGTTTGTGTATATGCGCGCACGTGTGTGGTATATGTGCACACCCGCGCGCTATTGCCAGCATGCATAACGCATTCACTGCATGGATGGTGCTCACAGACGTTTGTACATACATGCACATACGCACGTACGATGACGATTACACCTGCGCATCCATATGCAAATGAACCAAGGCTTGTACACAGATAATGAACCGGGGGGAGGAGGGAGGGAAGAGGAGGGGGGGGGGGAGGCGCAGAGAGGATGGGGGGGCGGGGCGGGGGGTGGGTGGGGGGGAGGGGGGGGGGGGGGGGACAGAAAGCTATAATGTATCAAATAAGTTCAAAACCTTACGCCGCAAACGGACGTTTTTATGACATTAAACAGTTCCGTCATGATTCTCTTTTAAACCGTCATCTTCTCTCTTTTTTTGTTGCGCCCCAGCCTCCGGCTGTGAAACCTGTTTAAAGGGGGAGGGGGGGGGGGGGGGGGGGGGGGGGGGGGGGGGTGGGGGGGGGGGGGGGGGGGGGTCAGGGAGGTGAAGAGAAAGTGAAGAGATGATGATGGTTTTTATGATGATGATGCTGGGGGATGGTGGGTGGTTGGTGGCGGTGGTGGGGTGGGGGATGATGATGATGATCTTTATTTTCATGGTTACAAATAAGCAATCGGTTATGTTTTTTTTTTGGGGGGGATTGTTTTATTTCGTTTTGTTTTTTTTTGGTTTGATTTGGGAGAAGAGAGAGAGAGAGAGAGAGAGAGAGAGAGAGGAAGAGAGAGAGAGAGAAGAGAGATTGATTGATTTAAAGGCACTGTCTTTTGTGAATTCTCTTCTCTCCCCTTCTTTCTTCTCTCTCTCTCTCCCCTCCTCTCTCTCTCTCCTCTCTCTCTTTTCTCTCTCTCTTTTCTCTCTCTCTTTTCTCTCTCCCCTCTCTCTCTCTCTCTCTCTTCTCATTCTCACTTCCACCACATCACTCACTACTACCACTATGACCACAACCTCCCCGTAACCACCATTCACATCCAGCCACCGTAAATACCGACACAGTTAATTAACATCGTCAGTAATAATTGCAAAAACAACAATTAAACATTCAGTATTTCACACGCGCTTGGTAGTTTTAACTCATTCATTTTCTTAATCCTCCCACCAATTTCATTAACTGAGAATCGTTCCCCGTAAACACATCAGCTAATTAACCAAATTAGACAGAAAAATAATGAGGCGATTTACAAAACGATACAACTAATTATAAAAGGCAAAAGTACGCGTGGCCTGTGACATTCACTCTTTGTAATTAACTTTTGGTCTGATAGAAAATAGGTTTCTGTACACAAGGCGTGACGTGGACGAAACGGAGAAAACAAAAACCACACCCCCAAAGAAAATCAACACAAAGAGGGAGAGAAAGCATTATAACAAATCAATCGGATAACAAAACGAAAACAAGAGACAAACAAAGTCTTCTCTCATTATTCTTTAAAACCACACCAACGTCAGCTTCAAGTGTGCCTCGAATCCTTTGGGTTTAAATAAGGTTTATTAGTCATTCAGTAAGCATGGGACAGGCATAAACAGGATGAACGTGATCAGCGTAGCAACAACATGCACAGTAGCTTATGGTCTGCTCAAGTATAACATCAACATTGACATTGACATTGACATGGCCATGGCCATGGCCGCTAATGATCCATACAAGGACTAACAGAAGAAAAGGAGAGAGATTTATCAATTCTATTTATTTATTCTTTTAATATCGAGGATAATGGAATAAGCACTTACGTTTTTTTTCGCACCCAGTCCCCGTGTGTATGCGGTTTCGTAAATTTTGTCATCCCTTCCCACCGGCACACAATGGCCTACTCTCACCAAAAGCGGAACAGGATTTAACGTGTGCGCAAGATGTTCTGCGTGCGTTCGCACACGGGGCCTCGGTTTATAGTCTCATCCGAAAGACTTTTGGGGAGAGTGGAATCTGCACTGATTTTGAAACTCCAGGGTAAAATATTCCCTTGAACGGGAATCGAGCCCGTGTCGTCAGATTGCGAGCGCAATGTTCTAACCACTAGGCTATCCCGTCCAGAGAGAGACAATGACAATGACAAATTGTTTTATTTCGAGGATAATGAATAAGCACTCATGTGCTTTTTTACATCCAGTCCCCGCCCGTAGGGATACATCTTAATAATAACCCAATACCTGTACTCTCAAACAGTAGAAACAAAGGGAAATAACCCTTTTCAACCCCCCCCCCCAAACAAAAAACAACAACCCAACAACAACAAAAACAAACAAACAAATAAAAGAAAACTCTAAAAAACACCGCCCTTTCACCCCCCAAACCCCCCAACCAAAACAAACAAACAAACAAAAGAAAAAAAAAAAAAAACAACCAACAAAAAGAAAAAAAAAAAAAAAAAGAGAAAAACAAACAACAACAACAAGAATAACAGCAAAACCAATAAAAATAACAACAACCAAACTTAATAAGTCATAAAACATCTACACGTTGTCAAATAGTACACATACTTGTTACATATAACAATAAGATATTAAAATAGGGCACTCATTAAAACTTAAGTACAGTCGACAAGCCCAATAAAGTATTGAAAATATAAAGTATAAATCCTTCATCAGGATACACTATAACTATTAAGCAAAACGATAAAAGGTGAGAGAGAGGAGAGAGAGAGAAGAGAGAGAGAGAGAGAGAGAGAGAAGGAGAGAGAGGAGAAGGAGAGAGAGAGAGAGACAGACAGACAGACAGACAGACAGACAGACACAGAGAGACAGAGAGAGTGTGTGTGTGTTTTTAGAGATAATATCAAATATATAATTCTCAAAACAGTACACGATCACCATCAACACTCATTTTTGAGAGAGAGAGAGAGAGAGAGAGAGAGAGAGAGAGAGGAGAGAGAGAGAGAGAGAGAGAGAGTGAGAGAGAGAGAGAGAGAGAGAGAGAGCGACACCGATCGACAGGTCTAGAAATACAGACAGAAGCAGTGATATGACAGGTCTGCCGTGCTCGTCGTTCTGGAAAAAATGTTCAATAAATATCCGGCTCGTAACATCTCACCATTGGTCAACCACGTTCAAACCCAGAAACGAAAAAAAAAAGACATTTTAAAAAAAACAACCCACCTTTCACCTACAGAATATAAAGTGACCTTCTTCTACGAATTATTTATAATCATAAACGAGCAATCTGGAGAAAGTGGTGCATTGGGGCTGGTATAAACTATTTATTTCTAATTAAAAA
>CM054141.1:35082616-35085116 GCA_028751875.1 Rapana venosa
CTTTTCTCTCTCTCTCTCTTTGATTGTGCTGTGTAGGGTGTACATATTTATGCTGTACGTCATGCTGTGTGCGTATGTACGTACACTGTGGGAGTAGGGTGAGAGGAGGGGTTGGCATGAGGAGGATTAAAAAGTCGTTTATAACTTGTTATAAATAGGTAGGATTGGGGAAAAAAACCCCCTGTGTGTGTTTTGTGTGTGTGTGTATGTGTGTGTGTACGTGATGTAATCAGCGCGCACGCACACACCCCCACACAACACACACACACACACCCCACACACACACACACACACACACACAACACACACACACACACAACCCCAACACACACACACACAGAACCCACATACACACACGGCGAGCGCGCGCCCGCGCGAACGCACACACAAATTGAAAGTATACAGGGAAGCATCCTTATACGTATGGCGCATGCGTGCATACACCGGTACACTTGCATACACTAGCAAGGCAAGGCAAGACAAGCAATGGTAAAGTAGGGCAAGACAAGACAAGGAAAGCAATGGCACGGCAGGGCAAGGCAAGACAAGCAATGGCAAAGCAGGGCAAGGCAAGGCAAGCAATGGCACAGCAGAGCAAGGCAAGGCAAGGCAAGACAAGACAAGCAATGGCAAAGCAGGGCAAGGCAAGGCAAGACAAGCAATGGCACAGCAGGGCAAGGCAAAGCAAGGCAAGCAATGGCACAGCAGAGCAATGCAGGACAAGCAATGGCACAAAAGGGCAAGACAAGACAAGCAATGGCAAAGTAGGGTAAGGCAAGGCATTTCTTTACTTGGAACATAATACATAAACCTGACGAGCTTTTTTTATTTTTACATCCAATCCCCACCCATTACCAGATTGACCTTATGATATAAAATAAGTCTATAGAAACATAGTGTTACGACAAACGAGAGCAATTTTTACCTTTCTTTAGAGAGAGAGAGAGAGAGGGGAAGAGGGAGGGGATGAGAGGGAGAGAGAGAGAGAGAGGGAGAGAGAGAGAGAGACAGACAGAGACAGGGAAAACGAAGAAAGAAGACAAAAACAGACCAGACAGACAGACAGACAGACAGACAGATAACGGGATGCATACGAATTCCGTGGTGGAGTTTTTTGTGTTTTTAAAGAACTATCTTAATGTCTAACAATACACAGAATGTCTTCCAACCAGCCATAAACATTTCGAACTACTTTGCCTTTGGAGCCCGCTATAGTCTGTTAGCTTGTTGTTGATATCGAAATGTAGGTGTAGTTAACTTTTCCCCCCTTACAATTAATAAGCATATCTGTTAAACCCAGATAGGGGGGCGGGATAGCCTCGTGGTTAGAACCTTAAGCTCGTGATCTGACGGCCAGGGATCGAGCCATCACCGAGGTACCCCGTTGTAGGGGATTTTTACCCTGGAGTCAACATTAGTACTGACTCCACTCTCCCCAAAAGTCCTTCGAATCTGACTGTAAACCGAGACCCCCTTTGCAAACGCACGCGAAACATCTTCCGCACATGGCAAAAAAAACCGTCTCGCTTTTTGGAAGAGTAGGGCATTACGTGTCGGTAGGAATGGATGACAGAATTTAATAATTTATAAAAAAACAACAACAACAACAACAAAAAAAAAGCAAAAATGAAAACCCAAACCCCAACCCCCTCCCGCCCCCGAAAAAACAACAACACAAAACCAAACCGCATGCACACAGCTGACGTATTTAAACAGCATCCCCGGAAGTCGGAATGCGGCTACCTTAAAGGTGGTTAAAAACGGTCGCATACGTAAAATCTCACCATTGGTGAACCTGGCGACTCTAGCCCAGGACGGGGGAAAAAAAAGAAAGAAAAAAGAATTTTGTCCTGCATAGAAACAAACATCTCTTTGAAAAGCAGCTGGAGAGTTTACAGTTTGAGGCTACAGAAACCTGATTATCGGAAAGGAAGATGCGCATTAAAAAGTAATGACAGCAACCAAACTATCAGCAAAAACCCACAAACCCAACCAACAATACAAAAAGGGGCTTTTTTGTTCGTTCGTTTATTTGTGTGATTTGTAAAAGATGGATTTTCTGCGATCCAGTCGACGAAGTAACACAAGTCATAACACCAATCGTATGAAAAAACAGCCTAGCATTATTCTGTTTTCTTCTCTAGAACATTGTAACTTTTTTTTTCTAACTTTGTAATTTTGTTTTCTTCTTCTAACTTTGCAACAATTTTTTTTCTTGTTGGTTTCTGTTGTTTGTTTGGTTGTTTTAAATATTCATAACTAGTTGTTTTTGTATGTGTTTTCCCCGTCTTTAGCTTTAGCTGCTTGTGTATTTCTTCGCTTTTTGGTTTTTATTAATGTGTGTATGTGTGTGTGTGTGTGTGTGTTTTTGCGCGCGCACGTGCGTGCGTGCGTCATGCATCTCTACGTGCACACACGCACGCATATGTTTGCAGTTTATGCATTTCCTCCTTATTTTTTTTTAAACCCTTTTTTTTTTGGTTTTGCGTACTAGTTCACA
>CM054141.1:35092616-35095116 GCA_028751875.1 Rapana venosa
GTTGTTGTTTTCGGTGTTGTTGGTGTTGTTTAGTGTGCGTGCAGGACTGCACACACAAAAAAAACAAAACAAAAAAAAGAAATTTAAAAAAAGAAAAAGGGAGAGGGGAAAAAATGATGTGAAAGTGAGAAAGTTGAGGAGTTTGTCATTTTTATTTGCAGTCTGCCCGGTTTTTGTTGTTGTTGTTGTTGTTTTGTTTGTTTTGTTTGTTTTGTTTGTTGTTTGTTGTTGTACTGTTGTGTGTGAGGTGTCTTTTTGAAGGGTGGTGGGGGATGGGGGGTGGGGGTTCAGTGCTATGTCTGTTTCTGCGTTGGACTCCCAATCCTTCATCTCTGTTTCGCCTATCTGTCTGTATCTGTGTCTCTCCCTGTACTGCCTCTTGTCTGTCTGTCTGTCTCTCTTTTTGAATACGCATACGTACACACAAATATGTGTGTCTGTGTGTGTGTGTGTGTGTGAGGAGAGAGAGAGAGAGAGAGAGAGAGAGAGAGAGAGGAGAGAGAGAGAGAGAGAGAGAGAGAGAGAGAGAGAGAGAGAGAGAGAGAGAGAGAGAGAACGGGGGTGCGAGAGAAGATACAGACGGACAACCACAGAGAGACAGTAACAATGACAATGACAAATTCTTTTATTTCGAGGATAATGAATAAGCACTCATGTGCTTTTTTACATCCAGTCCCTGCCCGTAGGGATACATCTTAATAATAACCCAATAGAAAGAGAGAGAGAGAGAGAGAGAGAGAGAGAGAGAGAGAGGAGAGAGGGAGAGAGAGGAGAGAGAGAGAGAGAGGAGAGAGAGAGAGAGAGAGAGAGAGAGAGATACAACAAGCGTAGGCGTGGATGCGTGCATCCAATCGTTCATGAAATGCATGTATATATATATATATATATATATATATATATATATATATATATATATATATATATATATATTATATAATATATATATATATCTGTGTCTGTGTGTCTGTAGGTGTGTTTGTTTGTGTGTGTGTGTATGTGTATGTGTGTGTGTGTGTATGTGGTGTGTATGTGTGTGTAATGAAAAGGGCATTGAGAGCAAAGTGACAGTGAATATGGATATGATTATGTGCCTGGTACAGGTTGACTCGCCAAGTAAAGGATCCTCAATGTGCCTTTTAGCCTGCTTCCTCTAGCGCGCCAGTTCAGTCCCTAATGCTGTTAGCCCCCGGCAACATGTTCTGTCTTACACTCATTTTTAACCTCCACCCCCACCCCAGATACTCAAACACACACACACACACACACACACACACACACACACACACACACACACACACACACACACACACACACACACACACACACACACACACACACACACACACACACACACACACACTCGTTCGCAAACACCACTTTGCATGCGTACGTGTGAGGATGAATACACACACACACACACAACACACACACACACCTCCCCCCCCCCCTACACACACATACACGCGCGTGCGCTCGCACAGCCACCCCCTCTCCCCTCCACCCCTACACACACAAGCACGAATGTACACATAAATAGAGTGCACGCACACACACACAAACAAACACACACATATTACTCTCACACAGGCGCACATACACACACACACAGGCGCACACACACACATACACACACAAACAAACACACACATATTACTCTCACACAGGCGCGCACGCACACGCGCACACACACACACACACACACACACACACACACACACACACACACACACACACACACACACACACACACACACACACACGCACGCACGCACGCGCGCGCGTACGCACGCGCGCACGCACAACACTTTTTTTTTTTTCAAACCCACTTTCATTCTACCACCCCTCTCCTCCGTCACTCGTCAGTTAATAGTTGCCACAGGGTACATGATATTATGATTATGATTTGAGTGGTACGTGAATGCACCACATACGTACGTACACCACATCATCGCCACATTCTTATGTGCGTGACTCAGATCGACAAAACTGGGACAGGAGAGTTCAAAGTCTAGGTCAGATCATTGAATTCGTGACAGAAAGTATTCGATGTAGAAGAAGAGATAATCCTACGATGAATAGAATCAAATTTAGCAATAAAGGGAAGAAAGAAAGCAAGCAAGCGAAACATGCAGAAAGTAATGAGTAAAGAAAGAGAGGAATGAAAGAAAGAAAGAAAGAAATCAAAACACGAAGAAAGTAATGAAAAAAGAAAGAGAGGAATAAAAGAAAGAACGAACGAACGAAAGAACGACAGAAGTATTCTGTGTAGAAGAAGAGATGATCCTAAGATGAATAGAAACAAATTAAGCAAGAAAGAAAGAAAAGAAAAGAAAGAAAGAAAGCAAAACATGAAGAAAGTGATGAGTAAAGAAAGAGAGGAACGAAAGAAAGAAAGCGAAACATGCAGAAAGTGATGAGTAAAGAAAGAGAGGAATGAAAGAAAGAAAGAAAGCGAAACATGCAGAAAGTGATGAGTAAAGAAAGAGATGAACGAAAGAAA
>CM054141.1:35107616-35130116 GCA_028751875.1 Rapana venosa
ATGGAGAAAAGAACAAGAAACACACAGACAGAGAGACAGACAGACAGACACACACACACACACACACACCACACACACACACACACCACACACACACACACACACAACACACAATCACACACACACACACACACAACGCAGAACATCTTGCGCACACGTTAAATCCTGTTCCACTTTTCTTAGAGTAGGCCATTGTGTGCCGGTGGGAACAGATGACAGAATTCACAAAACCGCAATCACACCGGGACTGGATGTAAAAAAACCACATAAGTGCTTATTCCATTATCCTCGATATAAAAAAAATATATATATAAAAGAAATAAAAAAAAAAAAAAAACACACACACAAGGTTCCAGGATCACAAATCATCATTGATAGTAAATATCACCACTGACCAAAAATCCCCGAACTTCGATTTTTTTTTTCTTCACCGATTTCTCAGCAACTGTACTCCCTCCCTCCCCAACCCCCACCTCCCTCTCTACTATCCTCCCCCTCCCCTCTCCACCCCCCTAAATCCCCATTCCCCCCCCCCCCCCCTTCCTTTACCCTTCAAACTTCCAGCTAGGAAACCAAAGGCAAATTTACAACGGCTCTTAATCCCTTTCTTCCTGAACCCCCCCCCCCCCCCCCCCCCCCCCCCCCCCCCCCCACCCCACCCCCTCTTTAAAAAAAACAACAACAACAAAAAACAACAACAAAACAAAAACAAAAAAAAAACCGGAAACAAAACTAAAAAGCAGACGACCAGGTGTGCAAGACGATCGAGGAATAATAATAATAATAATCATCATCATCATCATCACAAACCGCCGCCTCCTTTCTTTCTCTATCGACGTCCACTTCTCCCCAGCTGTTGACGAAGAAAGGGAGATCACCGCACTTCGTCTATTGACCCAGGAGCGAAGCGAAACTTGCTCGGTTCCTTGTTCAAATATTCACAAAGCGCCACGGGCAGAGCCATCTGGCTGGGAAGAGGGGGCGGGAGGGGGGGTGGGGGGTGGGGGGGGGCGGAGGTTGACTTAAAGCGTGGGGGGGACCTGGATCGAACTCGAGGAAATGCGAGCTCAGAGGGAAGTTTAACAGGTCGATTATGGAGCGGTGATGGTGTGGTGGGGAAGGGGTGTGGGTGTGGGTGGGGTGGGGGGAGGAGGGGGTCGCATGTTTTTATAGTTGTAAGTCTTTGTGATGTAAGAATCGACTATATGGTTGATGTATTGATTGTTTTCTCTGTCTCTGTCTCTGTCTCTGTCTCTCTCTCTCTCTCTCTCTCTCTCTCTCTCTCTCTCTTTCTCTCTCTCTCTCTCTATCTCTCTCTGTATCTCTCTGTTGTGTGTGTGTGTGTGTGTGTGTGTGTGTGTGTTGTGTGTGTTTGAGTGTGTGTGTGAGTGTGTGTTTGAGTGTGTGTGTGTGTGTGTGTGTGTGTGTGTGTGTGTGAGTGTGTGTGTGAGTGTGTGTGTGTGTGAATGTGTGTGTGTGTGTGTGTGAGTAAGGTGAAATATTTCTTGTGTGAAACTGGCCAGCTCTTGCATGAAGAAAGAATAAATAGATAAGTATATGGATGAACCGAAAAAATCTGCCTGTTTCAATGCCTTTATTACTTTAAAAAACTCTCTCTCTCTCTCTCTCTCTCCTCTCTCTCTCTCTCTCTCTCTCTCTCTCTCTCTCTCTCTCTCAAAAGCGTTATTTCCACAAAATAATATTCTGAAAACATCTAAACCAAAAACAAACAAACAAACAACAAGCAAAAACCACTTCAAGACAAGAGCTGCCTTACTTTACCAAAGTACATTTTTTAAAATAGAAAACCCAACCCACAACCCAATAAAAACAAAACAAAACAACAAAACACCACCGTCTAATCAACTAGCCAAACAAATACCCCCCTCTACCCACGCCCCCCTCCCCTCCCCTACCTCCAAAACCAACACCCAACCTAACCCAAACCAAAGCAAAACCCACTTTTCTGCATTGTCTAGAAGGGCATTCTTACTAGCAATTCAATCCTGACTTCAACGGCATGTTACGGAAATACGAACATACCCAGCATGCAACCTGCATCATGAAATGAGCTGCTCTAAAATCGGAATGTGTCGGCTGAGGCCAGTGGGGAAGACCTCCAGCTAAGTGACAAGCACAGGAGAAGACCAGGCACTGCACACCCCGCCCCATAAGGAAACGCAGAGAGAGAGAGAGAGAGAGAGAGAGACAGAGAGAGTCCATCACAAGTTTTGTTTGTTTGTTTGGTTTTTGGGGGGTGGGTGTTCAAACAGAACTAGGGATCGAAACACACACACACACACACACACACAGAGTATATGGACTTTCAAGGGATTTACAATTAGATCTAGGTCTGTATAGTTCAACATTAAACTCGCAATCCTTGTCCAGAAGAATAGAAACCAGCCAAATCGTAGCTAGATCTGACACGTACAAAATATCTGCAGATAATTGGACATGCGTTTTTTCTGTTTTTGCTTAGCACACAAAGTATTCAGTGACCTTGCATCTAGGTCTCGCAGATCTAGTTGCAAACAAGATACATGATCATTGGTTGCTCTTGCATCGAAAAACCTTGTGTTCAGCCAATGAAAAGTTTTGTTTCACACGACCTTGGCTGGGCATGTACGTCTGGTGCAAATTGGATAACACTGTCGCTTCGCTGGTAGTGCTTGTGGATGTGATTTTTCATTGTTGTTTTTATTTTCCTAACCATTTTATATCTAGTATGTGCACGAATTATAGATAGTACAGCAGTGTGTTGTGAAAATTTACAAGGTAAGGAATATGCTTCCGTTTTTCCATATCGGGTAAAATGAAGATTTGATTCGTGCAAACTACACAAACTGTCGTCTGCAGCGACTTTGTGGTAAGTACTAACACATGAAGCTAACGAGAGCACCTTGTCCGGCTTGTGATTGGCTGCCGCAATCACGTGTCCGGAATCCGCCATCTTGGTTTTTCGTCCGCTAATAAACAGTGACTCTGTTGTCGAACTCCTCCCATTTCACGGAACCTCTCTAGGCCTACTTCTATGCTTCAGTTGATATTGAGAGTGTGATAAAGTAAGCCAGTTTACGACTTTTACTTGAAAAATGTCAGTGTGACGTCAGACAACAGAACACGGCGACACAGATTGAAGTTCAAGTTGTAGAGTACTTCTTGAAGTTCAAATCTTGCCACAGTGTGAAACTGAAACTCTTCTGTGTTCCTAAAACGGCCTTATCTTTCAGTACAAGTGTTTGGATTCTCTCCCCTCTCTTCTCTCTCTCTCTCTCTCTCTCTCTCTCTCTCTCTCTCTCTCTCTCTCTCACACACACACACCACATCATATGAATCCAGCCAACAAGTTCATTTATATATTTTAACAAGTAAGGTGCTCTCGTTAGCTTCATGTAGTACTAACTACCAATGCATGGTGAAAGTATTAAATTGCAATGTTAGAAATGACTGGGGCTTTCCCTAAGAATGAGGGAAAGCAGCCTTCTGTGTTGTTAATGCTGATGTTGTTGGTTTTGACGTGATAGTTTTGTGAGTTATATCAATATGAAATCTCTTGTTTATTCTGGTTATTGTAAAGCCTACTCACAAAACTTCGTTTCGAATTTGCAATTATTCAGATCCTCTCTTCGCTGTTAACGGTAAGATTTTTGTTTTTATCCACAACTGAAAGTTGGTTTGATAAGTAAGCAAATCATTGAAAGACTGAAATCAGTCAACCACTTGCCCCGAAAACATAAAGAATGACATTAAGAAGGTTTAAAAAAAAAAAGGGGGAGAACTTGTTTTGTAGAATCATGGGAGGGTTACCCTTCCCCACACCTAACCCCACCAGGCCACACACACACGCACGCACCCCACACGCACACACACACGCACACACACACACGCACGCACGCACGCACGCACGCACGCACGCACGCACGCACGCACGCACGCACGCACGCACACACACACACACACACACACACACACACACGCACGCACGCCTAGGCAGCGAGAGGTCGCATGCTCGATTTCCGTCTTAAACGACTTGCCACCCCCCCTCCCTTTTTTTTTTTCTCCTTCTCCAACCCACTGGACTTTGTGTAGGGGTCTGGGTGCTAGTCTTTCGAATAAAACGATAAATCGAGGTCTCGTGTGCAACATACATTTATGTAGTGCACAGAAAAGAACCCACAGCAACAAAACAGTTGTCCCTGAAGAAGTCAATGGAATAAACACTCATAGGGAAACAAGAAAAATTCTGCAGGTCTTTCGAAAGTTTGGTTAAAATGGGTGGCGGCTCTGGTGGTGACGTTCTTTCCCAACAGAGAGCAGTCCAAATTGTATGTAGAGAAATATACCGTAACTGAAATATATACACATACAGTACCAATACAATACAGTAAAATACAGCACGCGCCGCCGACACACACACACACACACACACACACACACACACACACACACACACACACACACACACACACACACAACATACATACATACACACACGTCGCAGCGTATGTGCGCGCGACGCGCCCCGCCCACGCACCCCCCTCACACACGCACACACACACACACACACACACACACACACACACACACACACACACACACACACACACATCCCCTTTCTCACCCCTAGCCTCATTTTTAGTGAAGTGACGTAAAGTGAAATCGAACACACACACACACACACACACACACACACACACACACACACACACACACACACACACACACACATCACTTGGCTTGCCCCCCCATCCCCCCCCCCCCCCTCACACACACACACACATGCACGCGCGTCTGTAATGTTCATTGAATTGAGCTGTTTATTTCTTGCTGTCTACTTAGCTTTGGCCACTTGACATACTTGAAAGGGTTTTACGAGAATACAGAACAGCGCGCGTGTGTGTGTGTGTGTGTGTGTGTGTGTGTGTGTGTGTGTGTGTGTGTGTGTGTGTGTGTGTGTGTGTGTACTAAAGATACTAGAGGAATATGGCAGTACTGTTTTGTTTGGAAAATGTGTATATACCCAGGCACATTGCCATTCAAGGATGACTGCTTCACTGTGGGATTTATTCTTTTTTTTGTATACATTATATAACTATTACCTGTGAATACAGATAATGATAGATTTTTTGAAAAAAAGGAACATTCCCTGCGGTTTGGCTATTAGGATGTAAACGGAATGCAGAAGACTATTCTTAAGCATTATGGACAATTCTGCCTTCGATTTTATTCCTAAGTATTATTGAAAATCGTGTCTGCAAGTAAAATTATGTACAGCAGACTAATTTTTCCTTGAATAAATGGCACACTACTTTTGTTTTGATCACTTGCTAGTACTCTGAGTGGGAATTAATCACATACTAAAGAATTGTAATAGAAATATAATTTCTTTGTAGCTTTATCATCAGCCTGTAAGTTCTATATGAATTGGAACTAATGTAATACTTTTTCGTAACTTTTATGAAGTTCCTCGTAATATTTTTATTAACATGTTAACTTTTTCTGTATCAAGGCTAATCAGACACTTGAAAAATATGACAAGTTCCTTGTAATTTTGTTACTAACCTGTAAACTGTAACAGTATTGGAATTCAAATCACATACTTTATATAAATATTACGGAAAGTTTCTTGTATTCTTTATTATATTGAAAAAGATTATGAACAGTTTCATCTATATCTAACACTGCCTGTAAACTTATCTATATTGAAAACTTAACAATGAGCTTCTGTGTTTGACAGAGGAAGCGAAATGAAATCATCCCAGATCTAAACTCCAACAAAAACAGTCAACTTCAGCCAGCTGATCAGCGACTAAGGGACAACTCGGTGAGTCTTTCAAATCAGTCTTCTTCTCTCTATCTTGATTTCGGGGGGGGAAAGTCCGTTTTTATGTGGAAAACACAAAGGTAACATTTTTTCCATTTACCCACTTTAAATCAAGTAAAGAATTAATGTATATTCAAAAAATAAAGAAAGAAAAGAAAAAGAAGAAAGAGGAGTCTATCTCACACAACAGGAAGTCAAACCAAGAAGTCATGGCAGAATCCATGTTTTTCCTGTGTATAGTAGTCTTCATTTTCAAAACTTTGCTGTTGTTGTTGTTGTCAGTCTGTGATAACTTCTTTGCAAAATATGACACAAATTAATAAGAAGAGGAAAACATAGTTACTGCAATAGGTAAAGGAAAGGTAAAGGAGTACCATAACCTATAAGGTCGTAGGGGAGCGAGGCGTCAGAGACCTCAACTTTCAGGCAAATTGAGGCGGTCACCATCCAATGGTACCACTTACTTGCGGGGGAAAGAGTGCTCCGACCATGAGCTATCCCGTCCCCCCTTACTGCAATAATTGAATTTTAAAAAAACACAAACCATTTACTGCTGATCCCACATTGGGCAGGAGGAACAGCCTTCCTTTAATTAAACAAACATGAACTTTGACCACTGGTAAAGAGAGGATTTCATCCATTCAGGATTTGGACTGCATCTTTACTCGTGGAAGAAAAGGCATATGAAAAGGGACTTTTCCTTTCAGTCCAGTCTCTTGTTCCTTCAGCATGCTTTTGTGCCAGTTTACAGATGGAGTTGTTGGGTTAAGTTTTTTGAAAGGACATGCCAGTTAACCTTTCTTGCATATTGTTAAAAACTTGTCTGTCTGTGTTCCCTCACTCCTCTCCTCTTTTCCTCTTTCTCGCTCTGTTAGTCTTCTCCTCGATTGCTTGCTCTTCTCTAAGAGGATCATGTGTTTTTCTTTTGTTCTAGTCAGCTCTTGTTCTGTCCATTGTTCTCATTCGTAGTCTTTGGTTCATCTCTTTAGCTCTTCCTTCCTCTCTCTCTCTTCTCTCTCTCTTCTGCTCTCTCTCTCTTCTCTCTTCTCTTCTTCTCTCTCTTTGTGTATCTGTCTGTCTGTCTGTTCTGTCTCTCGTCTGTCTGTCTGTCATTTGTCTGTCTCTCTGTCTCTCTGTCTTTGCTGTCTTCTTTCTCTTGTCTGTCTTCGTCTGCTCTCTCTCTCTCTCTCTCTCTCTCTGTCTCTCGTCTGTCTTCTCTTCTCTCTCAGTCTGTCTGTCTATCTGTCTGTCTATATGTCTCTGTCTTCCTCTGTCTCTCTCTCTTTGCCTGTCTGTCTTGTCTGCTTCCCTGTCTGTCTGTCTCTCTCTCTTTGTCTGTCTTGTCTGTTTCTGTCTGTCTGTCTGTCTGTCTGTCTGTCTGTCTGTCTTCTCTCTCTCTCTCTCTCCTCTTCTCTCTCTCTCTTCCTTCTCTCTCTCTCTTCTGGTCTGTCTATGTGTCTGTCAGACTTTCTTTTTTGGTATATCGTTTGTCTGTCTGCCTCTCTCTCTCTCTCTCTCTCTCTCTCTCTCTCTCTCTTCTCTCTCTGTCTGTCTGTCTGTCCTCTTCTGTTCTTTCTCGCCTTCCTCTCTCTCTCTGTCTCTCTGTCTATGTCTCGCTCCGTCTGTTTGTCTGTCTGTCGCTGTCTGCTGTGTCTCTCTGCCTGTCTGTCTATCTCTGTCTATCTCTGTCTCTTCTCTGTCTCTCTGACATTCTCCTCTCTCTGTGTTCTGCCTGTGTCTTTTGTCTGTCTGTCTGTCTCTCTCGCTCTGAAATTTCCCCTCTCTGTGTCTCTCTCTGTCTGTGTCATTCTCTGTCCCGCTGGGTTTTGTACTGAAATGTGGTAGGTTTTGTACTGAAATGTGGCTTTGTTAGTCTGTCGGCCTGTTTAGCTGTTTGTCTGTCTATCTTTCTCAAGAGTAGTATAAGGATAATCATCTTGTTCACGTTGATTCTTTTTCTTTTATAGTTCTTATTTGCATGGTTTTTGTATGTATCTCTCCTAACTATTGTTTTGTTGCTTTTTGTTGAAACAAAACTTTCATTCGTTCTTTTTAACTCTCTGTCTTTCTGTCATTGTGGATTTTCTCTCTTTGTTTTGTCTGTATGTCAGACATTTTGTTAGTCTGTTTTTCTTTCTTTCTTTCTTTCTTTCTTTCTTTCTTTCTGTTTTGTGTCTTTCTTTGTGTCTTTGTTTCTCCCGCTTTCCTTTTCCTTTCTACTTCTTATCCTCTCTTTCCCGTCATGTGCTACATCTCCTTCTTTATTCTTTATTTCTCTTGTCCTTTCGTAGTTCTTTTTAGTCTGCGATTGTTAATCCATTTTTTCACTTCGATTTTGTTGAACCATGTGCAAAGTCACATTGCAAAAAGAGTAAGTTCAGTTCTGAAGCCGGGTAAGTGACATCACCTTCAATACACACATTTGTTTGACAGGATAAGGCCTACATGTTCCCCATCCACTGAAAAGAGTTACACATTGTTGTCGTTTCTTGGCGAGAGCTCCATCATGGTGAGATTTTGCGTATGCCACCGTTTACCGACCATCAAGGTAGCTGCCTGCATTCCGACTTCGGGGATGATGTCTGAAATTGCGTTTTTAAAAGTTTATCATCCGTTCCTACCCGGCACGCAAAGCCTGCTCATCCAAAAGGCGGTACAGGTTTTTAACGTGTGCGCAAGATGTTCTGCGTGCGTACGTACACGGAACCTCAGTTTATTGTCTGATTGAATGACTTTCTGGAGAGTGGAGTAGGCACTGATGTTATCTCCAGGGGGAAAAATCCCCTCGAGCCGGCGTCTCGGTGGTCGTTCGAACCCGGGTCGTCAGATTGAGAGTTCAACGCTTTAACCATTAGGCTATCCCGCCCTCATAATTATGAAGTCTACATTTTTAACTTGGCATGGACGGGGAAAAAGTGGTTATCGTAGGTGACGTCACACTTACCCGACTTTCGGAGGATTGAACATAAACTGTCTCCAAAGGTCTTTCAGGAGAAAGGGAACACTTGTGCTAAAGCATATTTTTCTTGTACAGTGGTTTGAATATAATTTACTTTAGTATACGCTTCAGCAGAAATAAAAACATTCATAAGAATGGGTTGTTTCTTTTCATGCTTTCTGCTTCGTCGTCCCTTCATCAGCTTAATTCATCACTGGAGTTCCTTTTCAGCTGGAGCAGTTTTGCAGAATAAGTGAATCATCCAGCTCAAGTATCCGAAACATTTTTCCTTGTGATTCTTAGAGAGCGATAAAAACTTTAACTAAGCACTTTTTAAGTCTGTAGTCTACGTTTCAAAGCTGTGTTATGGAAAGTTGTCTTGCTTTTGATTAAAATTGAAAATTTTACAAGTATGCCATATGTAGCCTTTGGTTATGAAAGAAACACAGTTTGTTGAAAGTTTTGTCTTCCTACATATTGTTCATATAGATAAGAACCATGTCTTTTTGTTGTTGTTATTGCTACCTTCAGATATGCATTGTGAGGTAAAATGTATACCTAGAGACGGTGAAGAAAACGGCTTTGGAACGCTTGGACCCTTTAAAATTATAGTGCCTAAGCACATTTTTTATGTGTATTTGCATTTGCACGGACACACATAAGCACATGCAAAAACATACATACACATCTACTGTGGGAACTCAAAGCTTAACCAGCGCACTTGGCTATGAGTCAGTCATCTTTTTAGTGAAATGCAGAGTTCATATATCTGGTCTATAACCTATCTGTCTGCCTCTCTCTCTCTCTCTCTCTCTCTCTCTCTCTCTCTCTCTCTCTCTCTCTCTCTCTCTCTCTCTCTCTCTCTCTCTCTCTCTCTCTCTCTCTCTCTCTCTCACACCCTACACACACACACACACACACACACACACACACACACACACACAAATTTTTTTCTCTGTTTATGACCAAACAGAAGTGGTGTTGCACGCGATGACACCATAACGAAACACTCCAACAAAAAACACCTAGTGCATAACAACTAATGTAGAAAACGAATTCAAGTGCACAGTGCATAACAATATATCAACGAATGTGTAAAGTGAAAACAAGTGCTTCATAAGCCAAGAGTGTATTCTATTGTCTGCACGAGTTGTTACAAGACTTGTCATGTTGGTTTTTAGACTAAACGATAGAAACATTTTCCTTTACATTCTTTGGCTTTTAGGGTTTAAAAAATTACATTAAAAATCATCTGAATTGCCGGTTTGTACTAAAAACAAAATTTGTTCATGACCTTAATGGTTGTCAAGCGGAGTGCATGCATCGGATTGCCAAGTTTCGTAGACAGAATGGGTTGTTCGAAGGTTGATTCACCTCTTTAACTGGATTGACTGACTGACTGACTGACTGACCGATTTAATGGCCGACTGACTGACAAATTCAATATTTGGCAAGTTACTTCCAAGTGATGAGTCTGTAAGCTTGTTATTTTTGTGGTAAGATCTGTCTGCTTTAATTGGAAGAGAAGTAACCTGCCCACTATGATTAATTTGCAATATTCCTTTTAAGGATTGGATAGATGTAGTTGCTTGACGCTTTTCAGAGTAATTCCTACGGATATTTTGTTTGTTAGTTTAATCTCTCTCTCTCTCTCTCTCTCTCTCTCTCTCTCTCTCTCTCTCTCTCTCTCTCTCTCTCTCTCTCTCTCTCTCTCTCTCTCTCTCTCTGTATATTTCTTTAAAATTACTTTTCAAACATATTGCTTGTACTTAGGTGTTTATTTTTTCCCCCTTTGAGGACATGATGAAAAAAGTCATTGTACTTAATCTACTACCCTCAGTAAATAAAATTTCTGTGTGTGTGTGTGTGTGTGTATGTGAGAGAGAGAGAGAGAGAGAGAGAGAGAGAGAGAGAGAGAGAGGAGAGAGAGAGAGAGTAGAAAGAGAGAAGAGAGAGAGTGTGTGTTTGTGTGTGTGTGTGTTTGTGTGTGTGAGTTGATATAATTGAGTGTCTGTGTGCGCGCGCACGCGCGTGCGTGCATGCGTGTCTGTGTGTGTATGTGCGCGGGGGTGAGCGTTTACAAAGTGGGTGGGGGAGTTTGGCTGAGCATGTTGGTGCATGAATGTGTTTGTTCTAGGGTGTTTGAAGCACCTGCTGCGGTGACGTCATGATTTCAAACTGAAAATAAACGGTTAACGGCGGTGCGACGCAATGCCAGCTTAATAGACGAAAACGAAGGGCGGGCGTTCAATATAGTGTTCGTTAACTGAATCCTCTCAGTGTGTTTGTGTTCTATGAATGCTTCAAGGGTTGTTTGTATTAACACTCTCAGATTGAGAGGCTTCCAGGCCAAAACTGAAAAACAAGTGTTTTGCTATCGCATACTCGGACTACTCGCGCAGTAACACATGTATACGCACGTACACACCCAAGCACGCATGCACACTCACGCGAACACACACACACACGCGAAACACACACACACACACACACACACACACACACACACACACACATACACACACACACACACACACACACACACACACACACATCACCAAGTCATGGAGTGGAAAACAGAAATGGTCGCATACGCAACATCTCACCGTTGGTGATCCCTGGAGCACTAGCAGGGGATATAAAAAAAAATAAATGCACGCTCGCCCGCGCACAAATACACACACACACACACACACACCACACACACACACACACACACACACACACACACACACACACACACACACACACACACACACACACACACACATTGTTTCAGACATTCTTTTCTTTGCTCCTCCTCGACTCTCTTCCTTCCCTCCCTCTGTCTTCATCTTCTTCTCCTCCTGCTCTGTCTCCTCCTCTGGGTCTCCCTCCTGCTTTCTGGTTTTCCATTTTTTCTTTTTGTCTTCTTTCCTTCCTTCTTTGGCCAATGCTCCAAAGCTAAGCACAAGTAACTTTTGGGGAATGTAACTACGTTTAACCTGTTATTGAGGTAGCCAGACTGATTTCGCCCGTCTTCGGGCAGACACACTCAGGGATTCTGTTACGAAAGGCAGTCTCTAAAATAGACTACATGGCTTTCTCTTGCCCCACTACAGCAGCGCTAAATTTTCACCCACACCCAGATGTTGTATTGCTACCTTTAGCAAGCGTACCTTTCAGTCTGGTTGTTTTCTGCTTTCAGAACTTCACTTAGAAATATTCCGGAGTCGGTGTTGGTGAGTGTAGCGGAAGTTTTTCAGTCTCAAATTGAAAATATCTGTTTTGGGGGCCTTTTGTGTTTTCCTAGCCCGAATCATTTTGACTCCGTGTGGCAGCGTAACAAGCGACTCTGAAGAAACATATCTACAGTGAACCAGACCTACTCATTCTTCCGTTCTTACCGTATGAAATGATGTTCCCTCCCTGACACACGAGATACTTTTGCCCATTTTCTCTAAAGTAGCTTCAATCCGGAGTAAGCACAGAGACTATAACAATATTGACAAATACCAACACTCTCAAGATAACCACCCACCACCATCATTGTTATGGACATAATATTATTGCTTACAGAAAAATAAGGGCAAAGAAAACTCAAGACCTAGGGATCGTTTTTTATTCGCGGTAAATGATACTGTATGTGATGATAATTATGAATAAAGGAAAGCTTGTTATTGTGGACACATCTTTTAGGGCCATTAAGTGTTTACATTACTATTATGAAAAAACCCCACTCTCAAACATTGCTATTATGGAAAAAAGAACAGCCTCAAGCATTGCTATTATGGAAAAAAGAACAGCCTCAAGCATTGCTATTATGGAGAAAAAGAACAGCCTCAAGCATTGCTATTATGGAAAAAAGAACAGCCTCAAGCATTGCTATTATGGAGAAAAAGAACAGCCTCAAGCATTGCTATTATGGAGAAAAGAACAGTCTCAAAGACAAAATTCTCTCTTCTCAGTCATCTAGGTCCGAACACAGCACACAAAACTAAAAACAGGGGGAAAAAAGAGAAAATGTTAAACACGACATTTGATACATGTTTACATACAGCATCTAAAACACGGGATGCCAGACATGGCCTTGAAAATGGACTGTGTAGCTTCCCTTCGTCCATCTAACTGCACTAAAACCCTTTGCAGACGTTTCCTGTCCGTTAGGTCATCTACCCTCTTTGGTGCACCAGACAGTTGACCGGGTGCAGTTCACAGGTCACAGACAGCGGAAACAGACAGGCTAGGGGTAGCACTTGGTTCACTGTCCGGAGAATTTTTTTTTCCAGTTCGTTGCTTCACTGATTGACACGTTGGACTTCGTTCACGTGGAACGGGGAATATTTTGTGTGTGTGTGTGTGGGGGGGGGGGGGGGGTGAGTAGAAGAAGAAGGAGAAAAAAGGGAGGAAGAGAAGAAGGAGGAGAAGGAGGAAGAGGAGAAGAAGAAGAAGTGAGAGAGAGAGAGAGAGAGAGAGAGAGAGAGAGAGAGAGAGAGGAGAGAGAGGGAGATGGTGATGATTTTCTTTATTTCCAAGAGAAGCATACTTGTTTCTTGTCGGGTCCCAGGGAGGAGGGAAGTCAGTAGAAAAAACAAACAAATGAATAAATTTTGCGTATTGATTGATTGATCTATCTACTGAGAGAGCGAGAGAGAGAGAGAGAGAGAGAGAGAGAGAGAGAGAGAGAGAGAGAGAGAGAGAGAGAGAGAGAAGAAAATTAAAAACTTGTTTATTAACATACCTCGACTTGGGCCGCAATGCACACATTCACATGTAGACCAGAAAAAATAGATACATACTATCACACAACATAGTCAATGTGGAATAGATACATACTATCACACAACATAGTCAATGTGCCTCCACACACAAAGTGCAACCGAACAAACTTGTTTCATTCATTTATTTAGTAATGGAGGTAGTTAATAAAATGTATTAATCATCGATGACTAGCAAAGATAGTAGCCATTCTACATAAGCACACAGTGGGTGTTCAACCAGAGTGAATTTGAAGTATGTCTCTTCTATTGATTGAATCGAGAAGAGAGAGAGAGAGAGAGAGAGAGAGAGAGAGAGAGAGAGAGAGAGAGAGAGAGACTGACAGACAGGCAGGCAGCAGGTAGGCAGAGGAACAGACAGACAGACAATGGCTTATGCAAGGTCCTCATATACAGACGTTGCCAAAACATAGACGTAGGGTCGGGTACAGACATACAGACATGGTTCGTGTAAATGACTCATATCTATATGTTGGGAAAACACAAACAGAGGGGTGTGTGAATATGAAACTCATAAAACCTTTTAGTAAACATTATATCCCAAAATTAATAAATCGATCAACGTCAAAACAAGGAAACATAAGACGGAAAAACGACAGTTACAAGACATCATTCTTAAAAGATTTGTAATAGTCTAAATTTAAACATTTTAAGCAAGTATGCTGAAACCTTTTCGTGTGTGTTCCGCTTCGACGAAAGAAGACATTAATAAACACAAAGGGAATGAAAATGGCTGTTAAACTATCTTACCTCTATAAATGTTTACAAGGATACGGTCATCGAGTGACAAACGTTAAGGAAAATAAACTTTGTTTTCTGCTGTTTCCTTGCATACTGAGCAAAGTGAACTATTACGTTGAACAGTCCAGTGTCTGAAATAAGATTGGTGTGCGAATGGTTTAGCTAGTTTGAAATAAGTTTCATGTTGAAGCGTTACACAAGATTCTGTACTTGAGAGAGAGAGAGAGAGAGAGAGAGAGAGAGAGAGAGAGAGAGGGAGGGAGAGAGAGAGAGAGAGCGCATCCAAATTACCAAGCATTGGCGCATAGGCCTACGTGTATTCATGCATGCATGCATATACCGACTCTCTCCGTCTCTGTCTCTGTCTCTCTCTGTCTCTGTCTCTCTCTCTCTCTGTATCATGGTTGTAGTCCCTGACAAGGGGATGGGGTGGCTGTATAATAAAAACAAAAACAAAACAAGAAAAACCCACCTCAGTGCTTAGTAGTTATCCTCGAAATAAAAACATTTTGAATTGACTTTTCCCCACCATTAAGATAAGATTTAGTCTCTCTCTTCTCTCTCTCTCTCTCTCCCCTCTCTCTCTCTCTCTCTCTCTCTCTCTCCCTCTCTCTCTCTCTCTCTCTCTCTCTCTCCTGTATCATGATTGTAGTCCCGACACGGGCATGGGGTGGCTGTATAATAGAAATAAAAACAAAACAAAAGAAGAAAAACCCACCTCAGTGCTTAGTCGTTATCCTCGAAATAAAAACATTTTGAATTGACTTTTCCCCACCATTAAGATCAGATTTGAGTCTCTGTCTCTGTCTCTGTCTCTGTCTCTCTCTCTCTCTCACCACACACACACACACACCCACACACACACACACACCACACACCCACACACACACACACACAACATTTTGCCCATGTCAGTCTGTCCAGTCGTGATCGAATTTTGATCCTAACTGATCTTTCGACTGGGACGAAAAAGCATACCTGACCAGCAACAAATGGTCAGGTAATGTTTGTCACTCATGCGTCACTTATAGACATGGACAGACGGACTCGGAATTACTTAGTCTCGCATGACAAAGTTTCCAGGATTTTGGTCACCAACGAAAATAGCCACCCGACAGGCAAAAGCTCCCAAAATAGAGAAATCAGGCGGCACAAACCGGAATTGTAACCGAATATATCTCTAAACAATATGTTTGTAAGGTCTGGTTTTTGTTAACGGTGCATTGCAAGTTCGCATGCACCCGGGCTTTGTTGTTGCTGTTGGGATTTTATGGTACGTACTACAGTGGTTCATAATCACCTGACCATTTTTTTGTGAATGATGCTGTGGACCAATCATATTATAGTGGAACTTTCCCATGAGAGGTCAAAGTGGAAAATCTTGGAGCTTGTTTTCTCTGACAGCTTACCGAGGTCAGGTGGAATAATGTTGGTTAATTAATGTTGTAATCACTTTTTTTTGTCACGTACGTTCATAAGTGTTACCATGCTCTTGATTTATTGATCGATGATTCATGTGGAATGAGATAGATTCATTCATGTGGAATAATGTTGGTTAATTATTTTTGTAATCCCCCCCCCCCCCCTTGTGGCTGCATTAGTATTACCGTGTTCCTAATTCATTATGACATGTGGGGTAATGTCGTTACGTATTGCAGCAATATTTCAGACTTATAATTTCACTTGTAGATATAGATAATCTGTGTAAAAAAAAAAAAAAAGAAGAGAGATACACTCATGTAAATAATGTTAGTTAAATATTGCGGTGATATTTTAGAATTTTAGCTTCATTTGTATGATTTATTATGTTTTCATGTTTCATGACTTTCATGACTTTTGATATTTTCATGTTTCATAGAAAAACATATCGGTCATTTTATGCTTAACTTTTTTCAAGTAATGATTTGACATTTTGAATTTAACTTCATTTGCATTATGCAGTGCCATACTTAGAGAGTAGGTTTAGAAAACTGCTGGATTTTCAGTGATAAAATATCTTCTATTTGAAGTTTAATTGCATTATTGTTATAACATCCTCTATGCCAGCAAAAAAAGTGAAAGCTAGTAGAAAAGAGGAAGCAGTCGATGTTTCTTATGCAAGGATTATAAATGGTTGGCATGCACAAACAAGGATGAAACATCGGCTGTGTAGATAGCGTCAATGACGTTGATGTGGATTATGCTGTAACTGACCCCTTAGCCCATAGTAAGGCTGTCACGCGTTGAGTCTGTAACATTCAGTAAACAACAGCATCATAAGCACCAAGGTCGTCATCTCGACTGATGTGAAAAGTAACCTGCAGAAGAGCACGTACAACTCACAACACAATCATCAAAACTATTGAAACTCTGTGTCACAAGACGTCAAGCTCTCTGCTGAATTTGTCCGTCCATCCCACCCACGAAAACCAAACAAAACAAATAAAAAACAAAACAAAATAAACAAACCACAAACAATAGCAATACGCACACATACACACGCACGCGTGCACACATCCAACACACACATACATAACACTAACACAACAACACACACACACACACACACACACACACACCACTCACCCACAACACACACACACACACACAAACACTGCACCGCACTACCACTCACAACACTCACTCACTCACTCACTACTCTCTTTCTCTCTCTCTCTCTCTCTCTCTCTCTCTTCTCTCTCTCTCTCTCTCTCTCTCTCACACACACACACACACACACACACACACACACACACACCACACACACACACACACACACACACACAAGTCTTCGATGGACTTTAAACGAGTCCCTGTGCGAACGTCACGTCGAATCTTGCGCATACTTAAATCCTGTTCTGCTTTTCGTAAGAGTAGTGCATTAGTGCCGGTGGGAACCAGATGACAGAATTCACAACCGCTTACACACGGGGACGATGTAAAAGCATTTAAGTGCTATTCCATATCCTCATATAAAAAAAAAAAAAAATAAACACACACACACAGTCAACACCCTCAGCACGTACACGATAATCAGCACATGCACCCTCAGTGTTATCGTCTGTCCTGATTTCTATTCTGTCTCTCTCACTGTGTGTGGTGTGTGTGTATGAGGTGGCGCCGCTGCGCGCGTGCGCGCATCCCAGTGTATTACATTCTTTCCAAACATACAGAAAGTGACGCACGCCCAAAAAGGGGAAAAAAAAATTAAAAAAAATCAGCGTCAGCTGATCCGCAGACTACGGTATTAAGGGTGGCGTTGACGCAGTGGTTAATCAGCCATCAAACATTCTCTCTGGCGCCGGTAGTTAGCCGTAATAAGCTTCTGCCGACCGTACACGGGGAGGTGGACATATTGTCAGGTTGGAAGAAGTGTCACTTGTACAGTTTCTTCTCTCTACACGTTTGTCTGTCTGTTGTCTTTCTGTCTCTCCCTGTTTCTTTTAATTTTTTAAAAAAAATTGTTCTTTTATTTATTATTCTTTTTATTTCGAGGGAAATGGAACAAGCACTCATGTGCTTTTTTCATCCAGTCCTCGTGTGTATGCAGCTTTGTCAATTTTGTCAGTCGATCCCACCGGCACACAATGGCTTACTCTTCCGAAGAGCGGAGCGGGGTTTTAACGTGTGCGCAAGATGTTCTGCGTGCGTTCGCACACGGGACCTCGGTTTATAGTCTCACCCAAAAGACTTTTGGGGAGAGTGGAGTCGGCACTGATGTTAACTCCAGAGGAAAAATCCTCTTGAACGAGATTCGAAACCGGATCAGCAGATCACGAATACATCTTCTAACCACCAGGCTATCCCCCCCCCCCTCCTCTCTCTCTCTCTCTCTCTTCTCTCTCTCTCTCTCTCTCTCTCTCTCTCTCTCTCTCTCTCTCTCTCTCTCTCTCTCTCTCTCTCTGTAGTATGCAAACTTTATATATTAATAAGAAAACAGAATCCATCACCTCCTCCCCTTCTACAATCAGACACGGGCAAGCAGACTCGTGGGCAGATACATAGTCATAGCCATGTTCATGCACAGTTGCGCGTGGGTTCATACACCCCGGGCAAACACCACACAACACACACACACCAACACCCCACACACACACACACACCCACACACACACACACACTTACTCACACACCAACACACACACACACACACAACAACACGACGCACGCACGCACGCACCACGCACGCACGCACGCACGCGCACATCACCAAACAACACACCACAGCACAGCACGCACGCACGCACACACACAAACACACTACACACTCACAAACAATCACACACACACACACACACACACACACACACACACACACACACACACACACACACACACATACACTTGACGATGAAGGCTATCATTTTTTATGGATGGAATCTAATATAAATGAAGCACCATCGCATTGAAAAGTAGCTAGCTTTCTGTGTGTGCACCAAGAGACACGCTTTGTGCGACAGCAAAGTCAGTATGGGATTATGTCCCCCTTAGTCTGACACGTAGAAGGGTTAGGGGGTGAGTGGGTGCTTCTTTCTCTTCACATCAAGAGATGTTAGAACATGAAGAGACAAGGCAAGGCAAGATGGAATTCTGTCCTTTTAAAAAAAAAAAAAGAAGATGATTATGGATAGGTCTCTAGAAGAAGGAGGAGAAGGGGTGTGGGGTGTGGGGGGGAGGAGTATTAGAAAAAGAACGGAAGAAAAAGGAGAGGAGAGAAGATTAAAAAAAAAGAAAGAGGGGAAAATAAGAAGAAAAAGACAACAATACCAGAAACAACAACTACGACCACGAGATAGTACAAGGAAATTAGAAGAGAGACTAGGATTTCTGAAAATGAGATTGTTTGATTGATTGATTATCTTTACTCCCAAGGGTTGCAGATAAGTATTGACATACCTTTTTTTTCTTTCTTGAAAGAGCGCTTTCCCTGAGTAGGCACTATTGTTATATATCACAACTAATTCAACTAAACGCTAGAGAGCGAGAGAGAGAGAGAGAGAAGAAGAGAGAGAGAGAGAGTGGGGGGGGGGGGGGGGGGACAGACAGACAGACAAACAGATAGAGTGAGTGAGTGCAAGTAGTCACAAGACTTATTTCAAGCCGAGCAGTAAAAGGTAATTTGAATAAAATGCATATAAAAGCACATAAAAGAATAACTTATTAGTATAATATATGGAACGATTCTGTACACGTTTTGGCTCTTGGTGATTAATGACCGAACATAAACCTCTTCAGAATAGCTGCAGCTTTTGCATTCTTTTTGTTGCTGCACATAATAGACACCCCCGCCCCCCCCCCCCCCCCCCCCCCCCCCCCCCCCCCCCCCCCCCCCCCCCCCCCCCCCCCCCCCCCCCCCCCGCTCAAAAAAAAAAAAAAAGAGCGGTTGCACCGCAACTTCGGACACATCGTACCGCACTGCAGATTTTGATGCTGAGCAGAGACTCCTCTCGTTCTTTCCATTGATTTTATGATTGCCAGTGATCGGTGGATATTTTTCGGAAATGTGTTTCACACATACTGTTGGGATACTACATTTCGATTTTTTTTTTTTTTTTTTTTTTGGGGGGGGGAGTGGTAAGACACAACTCTAACATAGTATGCATGATTTTTGGACATAATGACACTTTCTTTTTAAAAGCTTTGTAGTATTGCCGCGTGTAGATGACGGGGTAGTATAGTGATCAGAGCACTCGCTCTCCCAAAGCTAAGGTTATGCAGCGTTGAGCGTGGTTACCTATTGGATGGATGACCGTGCGTGCGCCTTGACTTCAGCACAGTCCCTTAGTTCACCCAGCCACATATGGGTTCCTGCCCTCTTTAGGGACAGGGATGGTAAAGCAGCGAGGGAGAGGGGATGGGCGCCACCCTCTAGACGGTGGCCCTTAGTAAAGAAGCTGAAGTCTCTGACAACTGGCTCGCCAATGACCGCGTAGGTTATGGAAACACCTTTACCTTTACATAGTATTCCTGCATGGTCGTTGCTAAAGAATATGGGAAAGAATGGGAAAGAATGTTGGAAGGAGTTAAACTGATTTCCAGGGCAGTGGTGTCAATGGGAGTGAAGCTGTATCGCACCTGCAATGAAAGCGAAAGATCAGAGGCACTGCAGTGTTCACTTCTCGATTGAAAACAGCATTTTACTTTTTTCATTCCTTTCTGTTGCTGCTTCGTTTTCTGTTTGCGTTACCTCTAGACCACCGATCCACCATGGTCAGTGTCTTACGCGTTCATGCAATTTTTTTAAAAATAAAAAATGTCGCCTGAGACATATTTTCTTGGCTGGACAATTTGGGGCAGACACTATTACGACACCGAGGCTTTTGCAGCAGTGAGGCGTGATGCTGGTAATGTCGGTGAAACAAACACAGGGTAAAAAAGGTCCCCGGGTGCATTCAGGTCTGTTTCATACTTTTCCACCCTGGGTGCATGCGTGTTCCCAAGCAGGGGGGAAGACCTAGTTTCGTGATGGCGGTTGGGGGGTCAGACTTTATATGTGTGTGTTTGTCCAGGGGGTTTGCCACGTTTGCGCGCGCGCGCGCGCGCGCGCGCGTGTGTGTGTGAGTGTGTGTGTGGAGTTGGGGGGGGGGGGGGTGCGGGGGGGACGCATGCATGCGAGTGTACGTGTATGCATGTGTGTTCTGTCTTTAAGTGTTTGTGTTTATTTGAGAAAAATAGATGAGTGTGTGCGTGCTTGCACGCGCATGCTTCGTGTGTGTGTGTGTGTGTGTGTGTGTGTGTGTGTGTGTGTGCGTGTGTGTGCGTGCGCGCGCGCGCAATCGTGTTAAGTATGTCCGTCTTTTTGAAAGAAGGCAAGTCAAGTCACATTTTTATTTCCAGATGGTACATTGAATAAGCAATGCATTTGCTTTTTTTCATCAAGCCATCTAAGAACAATACGTACATGTGCGTGCTTGCATGCATTTGCTTGGTGTGTGTGTGTGTGTGTGTGTGTGTGTGTGTGCGTGCGCGTGCGCGCGAGTGTGCATGCGGGTGCGTGCGCACTTGTGCGTTGCACGTGCATGATAATAATAATAATAATATATGGAATTTATATAGCGCCGAATCTTGTAAAACAAACAAATCGAAGCGCTTGCACTCAAATCATTTACGCGCATGCAACTTTCCTCAAATATAATAAAGAACATATTTCAAATTTATGCACGTGTATGTACACACACACACACACACACACACACACACACACACACACACACACACACACACACACACACACACACACACACACACACACACACACCGTGAACACACTTAGGAGATGAAGGATGCTGTTGAAAAAGTAGAGACGGATATGAGGGAAAAGTGTCAGGTAGGAAATAAGTGTGTTTTGAGGCTGGATTTGAAGGTATCAAGTGAAGGTTTTTGGCGAAGTGAAAGAGGGAGGTCATTCCACGTGGACGGACCAGAAACAGAAAAAGATCGACAGCCAACAGTGGTTTGTTTGAATCTGGGTGTTCGAAAGCACAAAGTATCTGCAGCTGAACGAAGGGAACGGGATGGAGTGTACAGGTGAAGACAGTTACAAAGATAAGATGGTGCAGATTTGTGGAGACATTTGAAACAGAGGGTATTGATATACTTCAGTCTTTGTGAGACTGGCAGCCAGTGAAGAGATCGCAGAAGAGGAGTGATGTGTTCGGATTTTTTCTTTCTTAGGACCAGTCGAGCTGCAGAGTTTTGTATGCGTTGAAGAGAGTGGATGGATGATGCTGGTAGGCCAGCCAAAAGAGAATTACAGTAGTCTAAACGTGAAAGAATGAGAGATGTGACGAGCTTGGAAGTTGCATCAGTGGACAGATACTTGCGAATCGCGCTTATGCGCCGTAGTTGATAGTAGCAAGACTGGCAGGTCTGGGTGATGAATTTTTTCATAGAGAGTGTGTTGTCAAGAACTACACCTAGATACTTCACAGAGTTGCACAAAGGAACTGACGCACTGCCGAATTCTATAGATGTTGTTGTGATGGAGGAAAGTTTATGTTTGGTTCCTATGAGCATGGCTTCGGTTTTATCGGCATTAAGTTGTAACTTGTTCTGAGTCATCCAGTTTTGAATGTCTTGAAGGCAGTAGGACATATTTGTCAGGAGGGAAGGCAAGTTTTCAACAGTATCACTGCACTGAAGCTGAGTGTCATCGGCATAGAAATGATGATCAATATGGTGGTTGTTTATTATATGTGAGAGTGGAGCAGTGTAGAGAGTAAAGAGAACGGGGCCCAGGACTGATCCCTGTGGGACTC
>CM054141.1:35135116-35145116 GCA_028751875.1 Rapana venosa
CCCCCTCCCCCCAAAAAAACAACAACAACAACAAACAAACAAACAAAACCAAGCAAACAGACAAACAAACAAAACAAAACAAAAACCCACTCATAATCATTACCACAGTCCGGTAACATAATCTCTGCCTGTCTGTCTCTCTGCTTGCCTGTCTCTGTCTCTGTCTACCTGTCTGTCTCCGTCTGTCTGTCTCTGTCTTTGTCTTTCTCTCTCTCTCGCTCTCTCACTCACTCACACACACACACACACACACTCTCACACACACACACAACACACACACACACACACACACACACACACACACACACACACACACACACACACACACACACACTCACTCACTCACTCTCTAAGTTCTGCTAGAAAAATCGGACAATACAAATTCAGCAATAGTACGCAGTGCTGGGAAAGTCCAGTACAAAACCTATACCTCATTAGTCCCCCCCCCCCCCCCTCTCTTCCCCCCTCACCACTTCCAACAAAAACTGACAGAAGCAGAGCCAATAGAACAGTTGGGGGGTAGGGGAGGTGGGGGTGGGGGGTAGTGCTACTGATTTGCTTAGGGGGACCACTTGGTGCAAGGTTGAAGAGGTTCGCTCAGTCCACATGGTTAGGAAAACATGATTTTTGGGCACTGGGGGTCGTCCCTAATAAGTACGCGCTGAAGATTTCTGCTAAAGATTATCTTGCTCCTACACTCTTACTACAGAATGGCGCGCGCATGTGTCTGTATGCACGTAAGCACACGGCGGAGATTGGTACATACACATGCCAGGGCGCGCGTGCACACACATACACGCGCACACACACACACACACGCACACACACGCAAACACACACAAGAATACAGACACGCACACAGCACAATGGTGTGTTTTTTAAAATGTGTTTGTGTTCACGCGTGCATGCACACACGCATGCACGCGCACACACACACACACACACACACACACAACACACACACACACACACAACACCTCTCTCTCTCTCTCTCTCTCGCCATCTCTCTCCCTCTCTCTGTCATTGTCATTGTCTCTCCTCTCTCTCTCTCTCTCTCTCTCTCTCTCTCTCTCACTCTCTCTCTCTCTCTCTCTCCTCTCTCTCTCTCTCTCTCTCTCTCTCTCTCTCTCTCTCTCTCTCTCTCTCTCTCTCTCTCTCTCTCTCTCTCTTCTCTCAAGCATGCTGCTCCTTCAGTGACCACAAACAGATCCAATTGGGTTGTTTTTTAAAAGAGGGGTTAGACAACAAACGGTTGGAAAGGAAAAACAAACTGGTCAAACAAGAAAACAACAAAAAACAAACAAGACAAGCTTGGAGTAAACCATGGAATTCAAATCCCAGCAACTAGACAAACAGCTCTGTGGTTTGACTCCACTGTGGGAGAGAGAGAGAGACATGGATGGGGGGGGGGGGGGGGGGGGGGGGGGGGGGCGGGAGGAGATAATGTGTGTGTGTGTATAAGTGTGTGTAAACGAGGAAGGGTGAAAGTGTGTGTGTATGTGCATGGCGTAGTGTGTATGCGTGCGCGTGTGTGTGTGTGTATGTGTGTAAATGAGTTTAAGACAGTGAGAGAGAGAGAGAGAGAGAGAGAGAGAGAGAGAGAGAGAGAGAGAGAGAGAGGAGAGAGAGAGAGAGCAACAGAGACGTAAGAGAGACAGAAAGTAACCGCATTTCAACAAATAGTCCAGAAAATACCGCTTCAGCTTCATTAGCAGTGGGTTATTACGGCTGAGAAGCGAAAACAGAATTTCGCAGATTTTTCCCTGAGGGCAAGGTGAGGGAGGTCACGTCAGACATGCTTCTCTTCTCCTCGTGGACCTTGGCGCTGCCGCACCCTTTGAACTGATCGACTTTGCTCATAGAAACAGCGAGTACAAGAGGGAGTTACTGGTAGGGTTCGAGTCTAAGCCGCGGCACACGATATGCTATGATTGTACGGGGTGTCTATTGCAGTGACTGTGCACAGATTTTTTTGGTGTATCGCATTTCATTGTATTGTGTGCTAGGATGTTTGTTTTTGTTGTACTGCATTGGACTGCTTGGTATTGTTTTGGTCTTGGAAACAAAACTGACGCCACCTGCGTGTAAAAAGTAGTCGACAACAAATTTATTTTTAATGGTCATTCTACATATGTTGCAGTATGAGATTTAATTTTTTATTCGATGTTGCAGTTTCTGCGTCTGTGCAGCATATGCATATGTCTTGTCATCTGTGTGTCAGATATTGTAAGAAAATGTTTATTTAGGAAAAGGAAAAAAGAAGAAGAAGAAAGGGGTGGGAGGTGTTAATTGTTATTTGTGTGAGCTTCTAGCTGTTCTCTGAAGGAAAAATGACGCTATTTTAGCAGTACTGTTTAAGCTTCATGTTGTTATTGTTGTTTGCGTTCCCCAGCTTAACACCCAGGGGAGAGGAGGGGGTCACCCCACATAAAATATTACACTGGGTGAGAGGTTTGTATGTATGGCTGTTTTCAAGTACTTCGTCATATTTCTTCTTCGTCGTCGCGAACGCCCAGACAGCAACTATTTTTGTTGTATGATTGAAAATGCGTCACTCTGCTGGTAAGCGCCTGACAAGTCAGATCCAGCGCATCCGACTTCGGCATGGGAGAGAATTTTATATTTTTTAAGTCTTTCTGGAAAAAAATGCTGGATAAAGGCAGGAGAATGGACTAAGAAGGCAGAAAATAGACAAGAAGGAGGTGACAGGAAGAAGAGGAACAAGGCACAAACAACGAGAGTGATAGAAAAGAGGAAATTTCTAGCACGGAATTTCCAGAATGGGATGCTGTTTATACCGACAGGCCCCTTGCATCCCCACGGAGGATATAGGCCGCTATATTTCAACTTCAGATGATCTATTCAAGCTTAATACCTCCCTTCTCTCCTCTCCCACAATCCCTTACCCTGCCCAGTCTTGGTCTGAGTTTGTTTTCCTCATTAGAATCATTGTTCCACGGACCGCTCTTTGTTGCTGGGCCATGGCGTTCTTCCGGAAACTCTAAAAACCTATTGCACGCAGAACATCAATGTATCGGCTGATCCACATGACTAGCCCCCAGATCAGACCACTCACCGCTACTGAAGGTCTACTCTAGCAGAATGAGGACGGAGAACAAAACCCGACTCGGGACGTGAATCGAACCTGGAAGCTGTCGTTTCCTGGGCCATCGCTGCACTGGATGCCCACAGTGCGCTTACTGTAGGATGTGAGGCCTTACAGTCAACGCCAGGCTGGTCTTCGCGGGGGGGGGGGGGGGGGGGGGGGGGAATGGGGGGGGGGGGGGGCGAGTCGCCCGCCTCAAGAGTGCCCGCATCTCTCTACTCTGTGTGTGTGTGTGTGTGTGTGTGTCTGTCTGCTTCTGTCTGTCTGTCTGTCTGTCTCTCTCTCTCTCTCTCTCTCTCTCTCTCTTCTGTCTGTCTGTCTGTCTGTCTGTCTGTCTGTCTGTCTGTCTGTCTCTTTGTCTGTCTGTCTGTCTCTCTCTCTCTCTACTCTCTCTCTCTCTTTTCTCTCTCTCTCTCTCTCTCTCTCTCTGTCTGTCTCTGTATCTCTCTGTCTGTCTCTGTATCTCTCTGTCTGTCTCTCTGTCTGTCTGTCTGTCTCTCTCTCTCTCTTTCTCTGTCTGTCTGTGTCTGTCTGTCTGTCTGTCTGTCTGTCTCTCTCTCTCTCTCTCTCTCTCTCTCTCTCTCTCTCTCTCTTCTCTCTCTCTCTCTCTCTCTCTTCGGATGAGACTATAAATCGAGGCCCCGTGTTCGAACGCATGCAGAACATCTTGCGCACACGTTAAATCCTGTTCCGCTTTTCGGAAGAGTAGGCCATGTGTGCCGGTGGAAACAGATGACAACATTTACAAAACCGCATACACACGGGGACTGGATGTAAAAAAAAGCACACGAGTGCTTATTCCATTATCCTCGATATAAAAGAATAAATAAATAAATAAATATAAATAAAATCTCTCTCTCTCGCTCTCGCTCTCTCTCTCTCGCTTTCGCTCTCTCTCTCTCTCTCTCTCTCTCTCCTCTCTCTCTCTCTCTCTCTCTCTCTCTCTCTCTCTCTCTCTCTCTCTCTCTCTCTCTCTCTGTGAACTATTGATGATGATGGTGCTAATGATGAGGGGTGACGATGATAATGATGATGATGATAATGGTAGTGATGACAGAATTATTTCACGTGCTTACAATTATGTCTGTGGATATGAGAAATCCTGCACAACTTTGTTCATCATTTTGTCCAAATTCACCCCCAACCCATGTGTTTGCTTTTGTGGCCTAAGGCCGGTGTACATGCACTTAAGCTTTTCAGTGTTCAATGCTCTCTGTCAGTCTGTCTGTCTGTCTACCTGTCTGTCTACCTGTCTGTCTGTCTGTCTCCCCCCCCTCTCTCTCTCACCCACACCAATCCAACCTCTATATCTTGTCTGCGTAAATATTTAATTGCCTTTGACAGTCGAATCTTTTTTGCAAAGCTTTCGCGAAGGTCAGCTCTATTGCTGTCATGGGCTTTTCCCATGCGCCTGAAACGGTGCATCGGTGAGATCTGAATTTTTTGCCTTATGCGAAAGACCAGCTCTAAAGTCTTTTTTCATGGTCCGATAGATGGGAAACTGTCCAGATTTGACTGCTACACAATAGTCTTAGAATAATGTACAATCATTAAGCAATTTAACAAATACAAGGAGTAAGGATACACAATGATCCATTATCCTCGAAATAAAAGAATAAATAAATATAATGAGTGTTCAATATAAAACACACTGTAATCAAACGAGCAACCAGCTAACAGGTCAGTCAGTTGTCTGACTGTCGCTCAACAGGATATACATACACCTTTGTTTGCACGAATGAACGAGGTAAGCAAACAAGCAATAACAGTAATACAAAGAATAGCAGTGACAGGTAAAAATGTGGTGGAGAGCAGATGTAGGTCAGAGAAGGCAAGCAGGAAGAAATGACGGCAAGTGTAGATAATTATACGTTGTAGAAGGCGTACACTTTTTCGGAAGGCTGTCAGTGAGTGAGTGAGTGACATTGTTTTTTCATTCCATTCTATTGATGCCTTTAATTTTTTCATTGATTGACGGACGATAAAGCCAAGTGGTTAAGACCGCTAACCCCGTGGGTCCATGAAGTCGTGGGTTCGAATCTCAATAGCGGCATCTAGTAAATGAAGGATGGTGACTATTACAATACCCCATGTCAGCTTTAAGTGCGGACCCACCTTGATTCCCTTCATGTATATATACACATATGCAAACGATCAAAATATGCACGTTTAAGATCCCATGATTCGTGCCAGTGTTCAGCGGGTCACAGGAACACAAACACGACCAGTATGCATCCGGTACCAAAACCAAAAGCTGCTTTGAGGTCGGAATGTGTTGGCTGAGGCCACCGGGCAGACTTCCTGCAAGAGTCACAGGCATGGGAGAAAAATAGGCACCATGCTCCCCACCCTGTAAGCCAACGCAGAGAAGAGAGACGAGAAAAGGATTGATTGCCCAGTGGATCACTCACACCGCAGAAGGACCGACACTGAATCGTGAACAATAGAACTGAATGCCAGTTTAAGTCACGGCAGATTTCTCTGCATAAAATTCGGGTTGCACTACTCTCCAAGGAGAGCGCATCGCCATTGGAGCAGCGTCACTCTTTTTTCTGTTCTTTTTCTGTTCTGTTTTTTTTTTTGTTTGCATGAGTATGACTTTTGTTTCCCTGCCAGAATGACTTTTTCCTGCAGAATTTTGTCAGGAACAGCTCCCTTATTGCTGTTTTGTTTTGTTTTGTTTTTTAAAAGTTGCGCTGAATGCGTGTTGCATACGGGACCTTGATTTATCTTTCCATCTAAATGACTGGCACACAGGCCACCATTCAAGGCCTAGTAGATGTGTGTGTGTGTGGGGGGGGGGGGGGGGGGGGGAGGGTATTTCGGACTCAAACAGGGATCAAACCCACACTTCTTTGCTTCCAGGCATGTGTAGTACCGCTAGAGAACCGATCCACCCGTCTGATGGTATTTTACGGGTATATGATGTACGGTATCCAATAATATGACATAACGATGCTATTGTATCGACAATGATAACACACGTGCAACAAATCAGAAAAAAAGCACAGTCAAAAAAAAGAACAAAAAAAGAACCACTATTGGGTCATTATCAGTGCACAGTTGAGTGCACTAGTCCAAGTCTCTATGAGCCAAGAATCAACAAAGCCAGGAAGAGAAGGTCGTTATGTTTGGTTCCGGGCATGCAAAAGAAGAAGGAGACAAATAAAAAATGTTTGGATCAATACACAAAAGCTTGTCAAACAGAATGAAGATGACAGAAGCAGAGCCAGTTTGTAGTGCATGCCTGTAATTGTGTGACATTCTGCAGTATGCAATAGTTCTCAGCCAGTATTTCTTAAGCTAAGCGTAGACCCTGAAGGACCCACATAAACTGTCATGCTTTTATTTAGAGAGGTTTCTGTCTGTCTGTCTGTCTCCTTCGGTGTTTCGGTCTATCTTTATCTATCTGTCTGTCGGTCGGTAAGTCTGTCTGTCTTTCTGTCTCTGTCTCCCCCCCCCTCTCTCTCTCTCTCTCTCTCTCTCTCTCTCTCTCTCCCCGTACTCTTTTCTCTCATGAAATGCTGTCTTCTTTATTTCTTTTCACACACACATGCCACACACGCACGCACGCACATACACATACTACACCACACCACACACATTCATACACACACAAACACACACACACACTTTTCACTACACAACACTACACTACAATGCACTACACATTACACTACACTACACTACACTACAATACACCACACTACACTACACCACACACATACACACACTATACCCCCCCCCCAACACACACACACACACACACACACACACAACACTGACTGCACTTCTCTACTCTATTACTCCTTAACAAGCTTTGTCCATTAAGGCAAAGGAACTGATTTTACGCTCAGTTACGCTCGGAAGACAATCACGGGTCACTGATCACAGTGGGACAGTGTCACAGGGTACGATGAGTGCATGACCAGTGGCCAGAAAGACATGACAGCACAGAGAGAGAGAGAGAGAGAGAGAGAGAGAGAGAGAGAGAGAGTGTTATTCCCAGATGTTTTATTGAATAAGCAATATAGTGGGGTGGGGGTTCATCATCAAGTCATCCATCGAAAATAAACTAGACCAAACCAAAACACAGAACAACAACAAAAATAACAAAAACCACGCTTAAAACCCCAAATACAGGAAAACAATAAACAGCAGCAACAACAACAAACAACTACAACAACAACAAAGATAACACAAAAACAAGTGATACGAAGAAGCGTAGGTGTATCACGTAACAATTTCTTAACTTTCGGGCAATAACAGATTGTACAAATTTCAAACTCTGCCTGACAGTTCATAGTACAGGTTTTTGTGTGCTCTTGTTAGTCTCTTGTCCAAATGCAAGATCATTGCTGAGTTTTTTTTTCGACATATAATGTGAACCAGAATTATAGCCTGGCTATGTGGGTGTTGGGGGAAACCAGGTGTTAAAGACCTAGCGCCTCACCTTTCCTGGGGTTATCATGAGGGCAGAACCCATCTCCTCTCCCGCGTTGTTGTACCTATTCTGTCCTCAACAGAGTTAGTTTTGTGTTGTATTGTATTGTATTGTATTATGTTATATCATATTATGTTATATTGTATTTAAAAAAAATAATTTTATATCGAGGATAATGGAATAAGCACTTATGTGCTTTTTTACATCCAGTCCCCGTGTGTACGCGGTTTTGTAAATTTTGTCATCTGTTCCCACCGGCACACAATAGCCTACTCTTACGAAAAACGGAGCAGGATTTAACGTGTGCGCAAGATGTTCTGCGTGCGTTCGCACACGGGGCCTCGGTTTATAGTCTCATCCGAAGGACTTTTGGGGAGAGTGGAGTCGGCACTGATGTTAACTCCAGGGTAAAATATCCCCTTGAACGGGAATCGAACCCGGGTCGTCAAATTGCGAGCGAAGTGTTCTAACCACTAGGCTATCCCGTCTATTGTATTGTGTTGTGTTGTATTGTATCGTGTTGTATTGTATTGTATTGTACGCCACTTTTAGTCACGGTAGATTTCTTTGCGTGAAATTCAGGCTCCTGTACCCGGGGACAGTGTTGCTACAAGAGCAGCCCCACCCATTGTGGGTTTTTTCTTGTGCCTGTCAGCATACGTATTTGTTTCCCTGTGACAGCTGCGTGAACGGGTCACTGTACTCCATCCAGGTCAGACACATGGTCACCCTTCCACTAGGTAACCACGTTGATTGTGCATAAACTGGGATTTTAATACCGAACGTTTAAGCAATGCCGTAGTCATTCTCAATACTATAAATAATATATGATAATAATATGACACCGGTCACCTAGTCTTAAAGCATCTGTACAGCAAGCGAGACTTCTCGGCTTTGAGCCTTTTTGATAGCAGATTTTAGGTTTAAACAGAATTATTCGGAAAAAAACCACATTGTACACCAATCTATTTGGAGCAACAGTTATCTAATAATTTCTAATGTGTTAAACCATCGAACAAAACGAGGTCTGTTTTTGTTTGCTTTTTTTTTTGGCGCGTTAAAGACCATGCCATCATCTCAAGAAAACAGTCCTTTTGAAGCAAGTATAATCAATAAATCAAAGCCGTTATTTGTTTTAAACTTGATGTCTTTACACTGTCAAAAACTTTGGAGCCACATCATTTTTGCATATTGACATTATATTGTATTTCTTTTAGTCTGAAAAGAAAAGAAAAGTGTCGTATATTAATACCATCCGCGAATTCGGAATGTGCTTACCTTAATGGTGGGTAAGAACGGTCGCATACGCAAAATTTCAGCCTGTTGAATAAATTCTGTTTAAACCAAATATCAGCCTGTGTAAACCTTGGAGGCTTAACCGAAGAACAACAACCCCCCCCCCCCCCCCCCAACACAACCAAACAAAAACAAACAAAAACCAAACGTAACACACACACACACACACACACACACACACCCACACACGCGCGCGCGCGCGCGCACACACGCACACACGCACACACGAAACAAACCATAAGTATAGTATGGCCAGTGAATCCAGTCCATTCCAATCTTGTTTATAGCCCCGCCGTGGCCAGTGAATGCATGCCTTTCACATCGGTATTGCTTGTTACGTTATCATGGACTTGCCGTTGCTTTCACATCGGTATTGCTTGTTACGTTATCATGGACTTGCCGTTGCTTTCACATCGGTATTGCTTGTTACGTTATCATGGACTTGCCGTTGCTTTCACATCGGTATCGCTTGTTATGGACTTGTTGCCGTTGCTTTCACATCGGTATTGCTTGTTACGTTATCATGGACTTGTTGCCGTTGCTTTCACATCGGTATTGCTTGTTATCATGGACTTGTTGCCGGTGTCGCCATTATCATGTTTTCTGTTCTGTGCTTTCCAGACATACACTATGTACCAGACTCAAAAGTCTGTAAGGGCATATGCGCTTGATACAGTATTGCTTTGTTTTGTTTTGGTTTTGTATCTATCGTATTGTTCTGGACTATTTGTTCTATACTGTATGTACTGTACTATGTTGTTTTGCCTTGTCTCGTCTCGTCTTGCACAGTGTTACGGTCAAGATGGACTTCTCAGTATGAAATTTGGTCCTTTTTTTCCTCGGCTAGAGCTCCCAAGTTCACTAGTGTGATTTTGCGAATGCGGCCGTTTTTGCCCACCATTAAGGTAGCCGCATTCCGACTTTACGGATGATGACTAAACACGACATCAGTGTGCATACGCTTTTTAAATTTTCTCATCCGTTCTTACCGGCACACAGTGGCCTACTCTTCCAAAAGGCAGAACGGGTTTTAACGTGTGCACAAGATGTTCTGCGTGCGTTCGCATACGGGATCATGGTTTATAATCTTAGTCGAAGGACTTTTGGAGCAGTGGAGTCAATACTTACATTAACTCCAGGTGAAAAGTCCCCTC
>CM054141.1:35155116-35162616 GCA_028751875.1 Rapana venosa
CACACACACACACACACACACACACACACACACACACACACACACACACACACACACACACACACACACACACACACACACACACACACGTGCAAAGCGCGTGTGCGTGCACCTCAAAACCATAATATCCTGTCTGCATCATTTTAACCTTACTTTGCATAAAGCAGGTTTTCCCCACAGACAAACCAATCAAAATCGACACCCCCCCCCCCCCCCCCCAGCGTGAAATTGGGGCATTAGTATGTCGTTTCCATCCAAAGGGCATTGTTGTTATGTTTGTACTGGCGATCGGTTGCGGCGATTCTCAGTCATTTGCGTGCCATAGACTGATAAGCTTCTCTTTGGGTTTTTTGCTTTTCCGGTCTTTGAGTAGTTGTTGGAGAGCGCTTAGTCAGCCTTGACTGTTCTGCGGTTTTGAAACCATGGCGTTTTCGGATTGTTTTCCGAGCTTGCAGTCACTACCGGTTTGTGATTATAGTTATAGTTAGTTAATTAGTGTGTGTGTGTGTGTGTGTGTGTGTGTGTGTGTGTGTGTGTGTGTTTTTCATTTTCATTTCATTTATTTTTCATTTATACCACTTTAAGTCACAGCAGATTTCTCTGCGTGAAATTCGGGCTGCTCTCCCCGGGGAGAGCGCGTCGCCACAAGAGCAGCGCCACCACCTTTTCTTTTCTTTTTTCTGTCTGCAACTGTATTTGTTTCCCTATCAGAGTGGCTTTTTTTCTAAGAATTTTGCCAGGGACAAGTCTCTTGTTGCCGTGGGTTCTTTTACGTGCGCTGAATAATTTTGTGTAGCACACGGGACCTCGGTTTATCGTCTCATCCGAAAGACTAGCGCCCAGACCACCACTCATGGTCTAATGGATGGGGGAAAAGTTTCGGGCCCAAACGGGATTTGAACCACCGCACACTTCCGACCCGGACTCTTCGCATTCTAGACAGGCGCGTTACCTCTAGACCACCGTGTGTGTGTGTGTGTGTGTGTGTGTGTGTGTGTGTGTGTGTGTGTGTGTGTGTGTGTGTGTGTGTGAGAGAGAGAGAGAGAGTTAGTTAATTAATTAATTAATTAATTCTTTTATATCAAGGATAATAGGATAAGCACTCATGTGCTTTTTTACATCTAGTCCCCGTGTGTATGCAGTTTTGTAAATTTTGTCATCTGTTTCCACCGGCACACAATGGCCTACTCTTCCGAAAAGCGGAAGAGGATTTAACGTGTGCGCAAGATGTTCTGCATGCGCTCGAACACGGGGCCTCGGTTTATAGTCTCACCCGAAGTTAATGTGTGTGTGTGTGTGTGTGTGTGTGTGTGTGTGTGTGTGTGTGTGGTGTGTGAGAGAGAGAACGTGTGCTTGCCAGTGAGCAATAAAAGCTGGTTTTTTTGTTTGTTTGTATTTTCTTTTTATACTTCCTTTTCTCCATCCTGTTCTCTCTGTCTATCTCTTATTTTGGCGACAGCTTTCTTTAGTTTGTTCCCTTCCTTTCGTCCTTCTTTCTTCTGCTTTTGCTCCCCCCCCCCCCCCCCCCCCCCCCCCCTCCCCCCCCCTTCTTTCTTTTGTTCAGTTTAGGGCAATGAAAATGACCGAAATCTTGCTCATATCATTTCTAAAAAAAATACAATCGATGTGAAATTGTATTACAAACAAATCAAATTTTGGGTGTTGTTGTTGATATGTTGTGGTTTCTAAGCAGATGCAGGGTACTTATTATGCGTTGGGTGTTCAGCATTTTTTGAAACATTACATTTTCGGATTGTTAATTGTCTTTTTTAGCTTGCGGGCACTACTTGTTTGTTTTCTTCTTGTTGTGCTGTGCTGTGCTGTGCTGTGCTGTGCTGTGCTGTGCTGTGCTGTGCTGTTCTGTGTGTGTGTGTGTGTGTGTGTGTGTGTGTGTGTGTGCTATGCTGTGTGTGTGTGGTGTGTGTGTGTGTGTGTGTGTGTGTGTTGTATAGCAACTTTTTCTAATCTTCTGGGAGGAAGGGGGGGGGGGGGGGGGGGGGGCGTTCTTACTGTTTGAGCTTCTTTTTTATTTTCTTTTTCTTTTCTTTCTTTTTTCTTTCTCTTTTTTTTTTTTTTTGCTTTGTGACTTACCCTTTTATGTCAATTTTGTCAAAGAGTTGGCCCATCTTTTAGCCTGAGGAAAAATTAAATAAACCGAAAATTTGCTCTGCCAAACACTTGGGTGTTGTGTTTTTACTTGTCTGCTTTTTTTATATGTCAATTTGTCATTCATTCATTCGTTCTTCGTTTCTTTGTACTTTTGATTATTTATTTAATTTCCGTCTTTGATTTCGTCCGGCCTTTTTTATTTTGTCCCTTGTGTGTGTGCTTGTTTGTTGGTTGGTTTCTTTGGGTTTTTTTCTTTCTTTTTTAAAGTTTCTTTTTCTTTCCTTTTTTGTTATTTGTTTTTGTTTTGTTTTTTCCTTTCCCTTTTTTACGCTGTGTGTCTTGCTTTCCTTCTTATCCACTTTCTGTTGCTAATCTCCTTCTGTCTTTATGTCTGTCTTCTTTCTTTTTGTCACCTTCCTTTGTCTTTTGGTTCTTTTTATATCCAGGATATTATTTTTTTTCATTTATTTTATTTTATTCTTTTATATCGAGGATATTGGAATAAGCACACACGTGCTTTTTTTTTTTTACATCCAGTCCCAAGACACAAGTAGTTTACTGTAGATTCGAGAAATATTCTATTTCGCGATATTGCACGGCCAACTTTTTTGTGTGTGTTGATTTTCTGAGACAATCGGGCATTTTTTGTCTGAAATGAGTTATCGTATCATCGCTCTTTATTACGAACAAAGTGGGTTTTCAGAATTCGGGTATTGGTTTACTGCCATATCGTGTGTCGCTTATTTGGTCCACAATGTAATGACCGTTCCTGGTTGACACATGTGGTTGACTGGGGCGTTGATACCAGGAATGAAAGAAGAGCTGGCTTTAATTTTAAAAAAAAAAAACTACATATATTGCACAGTTTTCAATCTGACATATTCAAAAGGCGACCGTCCTGATATGACCTCTTGGGTTTGACAGATGTTAGTTCTTTGTCCTTTCGCTTTTTCTTCTTTCTTTTTTCTCTCTTCCTTCATTTCTTTCTTTTCTTGTGTGTGTTGTGTGTGTGTGTGTGTGTGTGTGTGTGTGTGTTGTGTGTGTTTGTGTGTGTGTTTTGTATTTTCTTTTTTTCTTTCCTTTCCCTTTTTTTCTTTTCTTGTCTTTTTTCCTTGCTTGCTTGTTCTTTTCTTTTTCTTTCTTTCTTTCTGTCTGTCTGTCTTTCTTTTCTTTCTTTCTTTCTTTCTTTTCTTCTTTCTTTCTTTCTTTCTTTCTTTCTTTCTTTATGTCTGTCTGTCTTTCTTTCTTTCTGTCTTTCTGTCTGTCATTTTTTCAGTTTCCAGCAATAAAATGACTGTTCTCCTAAACATAAGGAATAATGCAATTAGTCGTTTTTTTAAGGTATCAAGACTATATTAAAACATTTTGTGCAAGTTCAACTATCTGTTCAATGCAGAGAGCAACACGGCTGCCTTAAGTGAAATGTCCAAAAGGCCAAAATGATGCACATTAACGGCAAAGTCGCCCCTCAAAATATCAAATTAATGGAACATATTCAGAATAATTATGATAATACATTCAAATATTTAGGGTCTGTGAGAGAGAATAATGACTTCTGTCTACAAGACAACGAGGCTAGAATCAGTATGGTCAAGCAGATGATTATTCAGTTGAACAATATTTGGAAAGACAGAGGCGCATACCTGAAGGTATCAAAATCTAAATTGTCTAGACACTAATCTAACCTGAATTGCTGTGTGGGTCAGAAGCCCGGACACTACGAACCGAGGGAATAGACAAAGCAGGCGAAATGTGGTTCTACAGGCGACTTCTAAGAGTTCAAATGGTCAGACAGAGCAGATCGAAGCATTTGTGATGAACTCTCGGTGCAAAGACAAATGTTAGCTGACATTGGTAAGCGCAGACTATGCGCAGATAAGTTGGTCATGGAAGCAGAACCACGCAAACAAATCTGATGGCCACAGTTCTCCAAGGTAAGGTTGAGGGCAGAAGGAAAAGAGGCAAGACCACCAACATCCTACATTGCCAACATCACTGAGATCAGCGGTCTGGGACGGCAGTAGGAGATTGTAGAACTCAGCGGAGACAGAGAAAGATGGTGAACGCTGGTGGTATTGTGAGGAGTTCCTGCCGTCAGCAGCTGCAGTGGTGACGGGTGACAGGTGAAGCTATCTGCACAATGAGAGTATTAGGGTAAAGGAGTAAAGAGACATACAGAAGAGAGAGAGAGAGAGAGATGGGCGGACTGATAGATAGATAGATGGACAAATAGATAGTTCTAGATAGATAGATAGATACATAGACAAACAGATAAATAGATAGATAGATAGATAAACAGACAGACAGTCAGATAAATAGATAGTTAGATAGATAGACAGATAGACAAACAGACAGACAGATAGGATAGACAAACAGATATGTAGACAAACAGACAAACACAGAAGGTAGGTGTTGATTTATATAGTAAAGTATCTGTTGGGCACCAATTTTAATGGTGGTGTAATTTGTTTTTGTTTTTTCTCGAGGATCATGGAATAAGCACTTATGTGCTTAAAAAAAAAAAGACCTAGTCTCCATGTAATGCGGTATTGTTAATGTTGTCATCAGCTCCTACAGGCACACAGTGGTCTACTCTTCCGAAAGGTGAAACAGGTTTTAACGTCTTCGCAAGGTATTCTGCGTGCATCTAAACACGGGACCTCGGTTTATAGTCCCATGGGCGCAGGGTATTTCTGTGTAGATTGATGAAGCTAAGAAAACCAGCTGGAAATGGGAATCAGCTCATAAAATTGATACAACTGTCGCCTTTTCCGTTTCTTTCTTTTTGTTGTTGTTGTTGTTGAAAGGTTAGAGGGGGGGGGGGGGGGGGGGGACTACTTTTTCTTTGTTTTCACTCTTTAAAAAAAAGTATCATCGGGTACAAGACATGCCACATTCGCTGCGCCATAAGTGTCAAGAAGAGAAGATGTGAGGGGGGAAAAAACGCTGTTGGACAAAAAAAAAAGAGAGTGGTTCAGACATAATGAGGTTACACTTCTTCCTTGACGCGGTGTCAACCCCTCGTGTACGAGTGTGATGTGACCTTCGTGGTCAGCTGGCTTGTAAAGAAGATTAATGGACGAACACACACACACACACACACACACACACACGCGCGCGCGCACACACTCTCTCACTCTTTCTCACCGTCTGTCTCACACACACAATCACACAAAAACAAACACACACTCTTTCTCTCACACAGACACGCACACTCACACACATACGCGCGCACTCACTCACACTCACTCACTCACTCACTCACTCACTCACTCACTCACTCACCACCACACACACACACACACCACCACGCACGCACGCACGCACGCACGCACGCACGCACCACCACCACGCACCACACACACACACACACACACACACACACACACACACACACACACACACACACACACCACACACACACACACACACACGTGTAAGCATGTCATGGGCTTCTGAAAAAAGCGTTCAAGGATGTAATTCAAAATAATTAAAACAAAAACCAAAAGAAACGTAAGGGCTTAAAGGGAGTCTTTTGAATAGTTGTTTTAAAAAGCAGTTAATTAGATGCATCCCACACGCACCAACATAAAATCACACAACGTGCAAGCGCTTTCACACATACGCACATCAACATTTTCTCTCAACTCACACTCACTCTGACGCACTCTCTCCCTCTCTCTGTCTCTCTCTCTCATACACACAAGCACACGCACATAAGCTCCCGCGCACGCGCGCGCGCACGTACACATAAACGCACGCACACACACGCACGCACTTACATACACACGCACCACACATACACGTCCTCCCGCTCACATACACACACGTGCGCGTGTGCACACAGTCACACACACACACTCACACACAATCACATACGCACACCCACACGTACAAACACATACACATATACACACACACACACACACTCACACACAACACACACACAACACACGCACGCACGCACGCACGCACGCACGCACGCACGCACGCACGCACGCACGCTCGCACGCACGCACGCACGCACGCACGCACGCACGCACGCACGCACGCAAGCGCCCGCACGCGGAGTCGACACATTTAGAACCACACATCAACAGAGGAATAACCTCTCATGACGAGAGCTACACTTAAGTTTCTAAGTGTATGCATCTACTGCAGTAAAGTGTAGTTGTGTGTGTGCATGCGTGCGTGCGTGCGTGCGTGCGCGCTCGCATGTGTGTGTGTGTGCACTTCTGCGCAAATCGGAACAACGACCGTTCGGTCACCCAAGTACGAAATACACTTTGAAAGGTGTGTGTGTGTGTGTGTGTGTGTGTGTGTGTGTGTGTGTGTGTGTGTGTGTGTGTGTGTGTGTAAGTAAATCTTCAATGTTAACGTCTTTCCACTTTAAGTGATACCAGACTGCCATAAAATAGGACACTGAATGAAAGAGATAGATCGATAGATAGATCTACTCTGTGTGGTGCGTGCATGCGTGTGAGTGTGTGTCAGTGTGTGTATGTGTGTGTGTGTGTGTAGCACAACCAGAAACGCACGCGGACACGCGTGCACGTTTGTAATTATGTAATTTATACACGCATACGTAAATATGCTTGCGTGCTTACACCTGTGCGTAATATATCCACTTTACACTCGCGCACATGGATGAATGCATGCATCCACGTACTCAAGCATGCCTACACACTTATACGCACATTATTTTACCTGCGGGAGGTACATATACACACACGCGCGCGCATGCGCGCGCACATACACACACACACACACACACACACACACACACACACACACACACACACACACACACACACACACACACACACACACACACACACACACGATAAGGAAAGAGAAGAACATAATTATGATACAGTTCAAGCAATTTGTCTTTGCTTATGAGAATCAAAAGAAATGATAACTACACCATTGTTTTTAAAGCAGGAAGGGGAGTGGACAGAACAGTTGGATTTTTTTTTCAAGATGTTTATTTAAATGCAGCGTACTGAAAAAGATATATGCTTTTCCCCCATATTATTGTCTTGCTTATGCTTTGTTACGGAAGGGGAGGGGAGGAAGAGGGAAGTGAATGAATAAACTGATGGAGATGGGGGTGTGTGTGTTGGGGGGGGGGGGGGGGGGGGGGGGGGGGGTGTTTCTGGGTTTAAAAAAAAAAATATTTCCATATGAATGATGAAAGGGTTGACCTTTTGATGTTGCTGTTTTGTATTGTCTGTTATTGTATTATATTGCGTCGTATCTTACCGTGTTGTTTTGCAATATCTTCTATTCAGAGTGCTGAGAACGAGGACAAAAATATGGGGAGCACTGCTCTGGGCAATGCGTCTATACAGTGCAAGGTGCCCCCCCACCCCGCCCTCCTCCAGCCTT
>CM054141.1:35165116-35182616 GCA_028751875.1 Rapana venosa
AGAGAGAGAGAGAGGAGAGAGAGAGAGAGAAGAGAGGAAGAGAGGAGAGGAAGGGGGAGAGAGAGAGAGAGAGAGAGAGAGAGAGATGTAAACGTGCTTATGTGCGCACGCATAATAGCAAATTTTATGACTATCTATATAAATAGTACTACAAGTATCCAAAACATCATCCTGAATGATAAACATACGATGCGTGTACAAACAGACTAGTAAAAGTACGCAAACGTTTTGTCTCTTGATTTCACCTTATGGTGTGATAGACAATGAACCGAATAACACACACACACAAACACCACATCCCACACACACACACACACTCACAACGCTCACCTACACACCACCACACACACATACACAACACCAAACACGTGCGCCCGCACACTCCACTTTATACTCTACAAATATGGTACACACCTCTACACCCTGTATGTTCTCTCTCTCTCTCGTATACACACTTTAACACATTTACACACCACTCTATACACACCGTGCGACCACACACTCACACACAACATACAAACACACACTAACAAACTATACAAATACACACAAACACACAACACACACACACACCACACACACACACACACACAAACACACACACACAGCACACACACACACACACACACATCAACCTTGTCTAATATCACGTAATGTGATAAAAGAACGTTAAATTAAAGAAGAAATATACACATAACAGACTCACAAATAAACCCAAGAAACAACAACATCAACACAACAGCGAGCAACATAAAGCAACTAAGCGCACTGGGCATCACCTCCTACCCACCTTGCATAAACATACCCCAAAGTGTCATCTCGACATACCCACATCACAACTTTTAGATAGCTCGCCTATGACAGCTAATATATATTACACCCGTGCACGAAGCACCACAACACCTAGGGAACCCAGTGGGTATATATACGTATAGTTCTAAACAAACAATCAGGTGGGAATGAAGACAAGGACACAAAGAGAGGGGGGGGGGGGGGGTGGGGGGGGAGTGAGAGAGAAAATGAATGGGGGTGGGGGGGGGGGAGGCAGGTGGGGGGGGAGAGAGATTCAAAATACAACAAAACAAAACCCTTCGTACTTTGTATAATGTCATTAGAACACATACATGTCAGATAGGGCACACAAACATACACGCCGCACGCACGCGCGCCGCGCACACACACACACTCTCTCTCTCTCTACCTTTACACACACACATATACACACACACTCAAACATCACGTACACTCACACACAATCGCCCCCCTCCCCCCCCCCCCACCCAACCCCCCCCCCTCCCCCCTACCGCCTCCAATCTGTGGGTGTGTGTGTCTACTCTCATCTGCTCTCTCTCTCTCTCTCTCTCTATCTATACACACATACCACACTCTCTCTCACACAGACAACACACAACACACTCTCTCTCTCTCTGCTCCCCCCCCCCCCCCCCTTCACACAGCTATATATATTACACACACTCAAACACATGTACACTCGCACACACACATAGGCACGCCCCCCTCGCCTCCCCATCCCCCACTCTCTATCTTAGTCTCTCTCTCGCTCTTTCCTCACGCTCTCCTCATACCACATTTACAACAAACTCTCACACAGACACACAAACTCACACACACACACACTGACACACACACACCACCTCTCTCTCTCTTCACACACACACAATACACCACACTTACATAACACATACACACACACACACACACACCCACCACACACACAACACACACACACACACCACAAACACATACACACACACAACAGCACACCACACACACACACACACACACACACACACACCCACACACACACACACACACACACCGGGTTAGTTTGGAGCCACATGACTGGCTGTGGGAAACGTGGTAATCATGACGTCGTTAGCCTCCATTTTATAACGGACAGCAGTTAGTGAGAGACAGTAACGAACGATCGGAGGATGAGGGCAGTTAAAGATCCTTGAAAATATCTATCCTTAGGGAGAGAAACTAACCACAAGTGGCACGGAGGGGAGGGAGCTCAAAGTGACAGGGATGAAACATCATTAGTTACTGTGGATCCATGAAGTTACGGGTTTTTAGAATCTCGGCAGCGGGTCATCTGGTGCCGATTTTTGTTATTATTTTCCCCCAAAAAATAATTTTTTATGATCTTCGGATTCCATAAAGCTACAGACCATGCCCTGCCTTCATTCGTCGTTGTAAATAGACGCATGCTGAAAAATCTAGTATGCACAAGTAAAATCCGTCACTCATGACATGTGTGATGGTTTTTGACGCTATTGTCTTAACAGCTCACTATGTCAACAAAGAGTATGTATGGCAAAGTTCGTTTTCGTTTCTCTTTCTTGCATAAGCGATTTCGTTCTGCCTCAGAGATCAGGACCATATCTTCTGATATTATATGCCCATGGTTTATTGCGACAAAGTTGTGATTGGTATGGAACCGAAGATAGGAGGAACGTTGACCACACTCTTAAGTAGGAGCTTTTTATTTAAAGTGAGGTGAAATAGTACGTAGTCTCAATAACTTTGTGCTTTGAGTTAACCTGTGTTTGGTTTATTTGATTTAAGTGGGGGGGGTGGGGGGGGGGGGGCTGGTGGTGGGAGGGGGGGGGGGGGGGGGGGCGGGGTTGTGGTTGTTGCGACCATTGCGCGTCGCGGAAACAGATGGTTACAGAAAACACGTAATAATGAAACCCAGCATGCAACAATGTGCCTAGGAGAGGGATGAGGTCCGCAAGGCTCAGCTTGCTCAGAGAGACACAATCCTGAAGAAATTCTAGTGCAGTTAGCATCAACTACTTCCCCGTGCTAATATAACAGGTAAGGGCTGAAGAGACAAAGAGAAGAAGAGATGACACGTGATTATAAAGGTGCAACTGCCCTCTTTCCTTCCGTATCTTGCTCACGACGAGGCGGGGAAGAGAAAACAAAATTGTGATAGACGTGAGAGAAACACTAGCACTGTGCGGTGGCAGAGATAGTGGCAGATTCATACAGACCTGCGAGAGGGTTGCGGTTTGAATCCAGTTTGTAACTGAAGTTCCTGTGTCTGTCTGTTATACCTATGTCTGTCTGTCTGTCTGTCTGTCTGCTTCGGTTGTTGTCTGTTCTGTTCTCTTCTCTCTCTCGCTCCTCTCTCTCTCTCTCTCTTCTCTTCCTAGTCTCTCTTCCTATCTCTCTGACGGGTGACTATTATCCAGAGTTATTTAGAGAGCAAAATGCAGAATGGATCCTTCATATTTATAATTTTGTGACAATCCAGGCCATTGATTTGGACTCGGACAGTCCAGAAACCCTCATTGGTCACTAGGTTGATTGGTTTTGGCTTAGGGGGGGGGGGGGTCGTGGAAAGTATTGTCATACTGGATGTTGTAATCACTGGAGCGCTAGTGGACTCCAGTATGCTCCCTAGCCCTACTCTGACCTTTCATCCTAAGTCCATACCATTCACCATCATAGCGCATACCTCACAGAGTCAATTATAGCAGACCTCTGACAAAATAGTTAGGACAAAGTTGTTGTATGTGCGTTCCCAGCTTATATTTGGGGTCGTCCAGAATGTGCACTTGACTCACTCGTCCCACCTGGGAATCACTGTGAGATTGAAACTGCACACTGAATGAGAAGTTTACGTGTATGACCGTTTTTAAGTACCTCGCCATAACATGTAGCCATACTCCGATTTCAGAGGCTGTTCTCCTTTAAAGGAGAATGTAGGTTGTTATGTTAAGAGCTTGTCATGGCTGAAGGCAATCTCAACACAACATTTTGCAACACAACATTTTAGTGTAGGCTTTGGCACAGCTTTTGGCCTGGGCCAGATTTGGAAATTTTGAGATTTGAGATAGATATTGACGAATATTGCCATATGGAAATATGATGGTGCAGATTTACGTGAGACGCTGATTACACTGTAAAATATAATTAAAGAGAGAAAGTGAAATGATGTCATCAGTTTTCAAACCTGTCTGCAGCTTCGAGGGTTTGCTACATGTGCCAGTCTTGGTTTGGCTCTGAAGCTAACCTGTCATGATGTGATTCTGTGACGTCATCAGATTGTGGCCACGCCATAGTCTCTCCGTTTGGCAACTGTAATACACTACTTTATTTATTCCGATCTGGTTAATTGACTCATCGTCCTCATTGTTTTTGGGTTTTTTTGTGTAAAAACATATATTACACTTCAAACTTGTCAGTTTAGCGTGTCTCATAGTTAATTCAAATCATTGTGATTCGCTTTCTTCTTTCCGTCATCGGCACACGTGCTTATTCTGTGCGGTTGTTATTGCCAAACGGACATTAAGATCCCTTGTCTTGGTCATGCTTTACTTCCTCCGATGTTACAGGATAATGTTGTACAAGTTTATAGCAAGAAATACACGTGAGAGAAATGCAAAGTAGGTTACTGTGAGACGGGAAAGCTGGAGAGGAAACAGAAAGGGTTGTCCTGTTTTGGTTTTAGGGGGGGGGGGGGGGGGGGGGGAGGGGGACATTGAAATGGTACCAGCTAACTTTCCTGCAGGTCTGCTTCATGAGCTGGAGAATGGTTGTGGGGTGGAGGGTGGGGGGTGGGCTAAAAGGGTGTTTTCTAAAGTAGCCTTGCTAATATGGTTCGATGCACGGTTTTTAGGAGACAGAGAGAGGGGAGACAGAGAGAAACCGAAACAGAGAGATGAAGGAGAGAGGCTTACATTCTGAGAGAGACAGACGACGGAGGGATGAGAGTGGGCGAGAAGGGAAGAACCAGAGAAGGGGGTGGGGTGGTAGTTGGGTAGGAGCGGGGCTCGCAGAGGAAAGGGAATGAGAGGGAAAAGGGGTGACACGACAGAAAGTGGGGAGTGAGGTCGAAGAGATGGGACTTTTGTGTGTGTGTGTGTGTGTGTGTGTGATTTGTGTGTGTGTGTGTGTGTGTGAGAGAGAGAGAGAGATGAGGCGAGAGAGAGATAGAGAGAGAGAGAGATGAGATTGAGAGTTGAGGAGGAGAGAGTGAGTGCGAGAGAGAGAGTGGGCGGGACAGACAGGACAGAAGTTGTTAAGACAGAATACATTGTCGTCAAGACAGACCGCTTGTCAGGGGTGCAGGAAAATCCTGGTGTTTTTGCATATGCAACAACCGTCTGTGCACTTTCAAGCTTCAAGTGCGGACAGTCTTCAAAGGCGGTACTTCATTCCAGTCTGGGTTTTTTTAGCGTCGTGCGTTTTTGTGTGTATTTGTTTTTTTGTCCCATTTATCTGATTTGTGTCTTGCTCTGTTGCCACTAGTGATGTAGCTGTCTGTGCAAATCCCCCCTCCCCCCCTAAAAATCTCTGTCTGAATGTCTGTGTTTTGTTGTCTGTTCTCACTCTCCCTTAACACACACGCACACACGCTCTCTCTGTCTCTCTGTCTGTCTCTGTGTCTGTCTGTCTGTCTGTCTGTCTGTCTGTCTCTATCTATCTATCTATCTATCTATCTATCTATCTATCTATCTATCTATCTATCTATCTATCTATGTGTGTTGATGGTTGATGGTAACTGTGTGTGTGTGTGCGTGCGTGCGTGAACGAACAAAGAAAAAAGGGCAATGTAAGAAGAGGAGGAGGAGAGAGAGAGATAGAGCTCATGTACTTTTTTACGTGCAGTACCCGCAGAGATAGACATAAAGATAGATAGATAGACAGACAGACAGATCGAGAAATAGATTATTATTATTATTTCGAGGGTAATGGAATAAGCACTCATGTGCTTTTTTTCCCCCATCCAGTCCTCGTGTGTATGCAATTTTGTAAATTTCGTCATTCGTTCCCACTGGCACACAATGGCCTACTCTTCCGAAAAGCAAACGGGTTTTAAATTGTGCACAAAATGGTCTGCATGAGTTTGCACACAGGACCTCGGTTTATAGTCTCATCCGAAGGACTTTTGGGGAGAGTGGAGTCGGTACTGATGTAAACTCAGAGGAAAATCCTGTGAACGGATTCGAACCCGGGTTAGCAGAATCACAAATACATCACTCTAACCCACAGGCTATCCCATGCCTAGATAAATATTATATAGATAGGATAGAGAGAGAGAGGATAGTGGAGAGAGAGAGAGAGAGAGAGAGAGCGAGAGAGAGAGAGGAGAGAGACAAGAGACATAAAGAAAGAGAATACACTTGAGTTACTTAGCAAAAAATATTTTCTATGTGAAACGGCGGCGTGTTGAGTGTTTTTACGAAAGGAATTGTCACTCGACAAATTATTCACTTTAAATCAGAATCATTGTGATGCGTCTTTGTATTTCCGTCATTGCACAGAGAAAGGGGCCTCCCTATGTGTACAATCTCTGTAGATTTTGTCTTTTTGCTTTATGTTTAGTGTAAGCGATGAATGGGTGAGAGAGAGAGAGAGAGAGAGAGAGACAGGAGTCAGACAGACAGAAGAAGAAGAAGAGGAAAGAGAGAGAGAGAGAGAGAGAGAGAGAGAGAGAGAGAAAGAGAGAGAGAGACTTCAGGTGGTTTACTCATTTATTCCATAGCTCCCCTATAATTATAATAGGGGCAGAAATGTGTGGTGAACAGAACTATTTGTAAAAGAAAAAAAACACACCCATCTTTATCATGCAACAAATGATAGGTTTTAACTGGTAGTCTATCATTACTCATTTTTAACATATTTAACCAGTATCGGACACATTTAACTGCGTGCACATGTACCTCACCCCCTCCCTCTCCCCTCCCTACCCTCCTCCCCCCCCCCCCCCCCCCCCCACCCCCCCCCCCCCCCCCCCCCCCCCCCCCCCCCCCCCCCCCCCCCCCCCCCCCCCCCCCCCCCCCCCCCCCCCCCCCCCCCCCCCCCCCCCCCCCCCCCCCCCCCCCCCCACACAACACACACAAACACGCACGCCCCCAAAACCCCAATGTAGAGGAACCAAAACAGACAGAAAACTGCCAAAACATACTGCAATAATGCGATCAATGACCGCAAGAGATTAGAATGTCCACTACTAATCCATTCATTAACCCGCCCCTCCACCACCCTTATCTCAAAAAACACATCACCCCCCCCCCCCCTCCTCCAGAGAGAGAGAGAGAGAGAGGAGAGAAGAGAGGGAGAGAGAGAGAGAGAGAGAACAGGACAGACAGACAGACAGACAGGTCAGACAGAAAGGACAGGACAGGCAGAAAGACAGACAAGAACGGGCAGCGACAGGACTGACAGGAGAGACAAAACAGAAAGGGCAGGACAGGAAGGAAGACAGGAGAGACAGACAAGAAAGGGCAGGACAGGACAGGACAGACAGGAGAAGACAGATAGAAAGGGCAGGACAGGACAGGACAGACAGGAGAAGACAGATAGAAAGGGCAGGACAGGACAGGACAGACAGGACAGACAAACAGAAAAACCCAGCCAGCCAGCCAGTCAAGAAAGTCTAGCTGCCCCAAGAAAGACGACGAAAGTTGTTTATGAACTACTAATAAGTGTTTAGACTTCAAAATATTCCAATAATGTGGACATACTCGTGTTCTCTTTAAATCATTACAGTCCATCATCTACTTTTTGATTGTCATATTCCTAAAGATTTGTATTCAAAGAAGGGTGTAGCATGACAGCTCTGTCTCTGTGTGTGTGTGTATGTAAGTGTGTGTGTGTGTGTTGTGAGAGAGAGAGAGGGAAAGAGAGAGAGAGACGAGAGAGAGAGAGAGAGGAGACAATGGACAATGACAAATTCTTTTATTCGAGGGATATGAATAAAGAGAGAGAGAGAGGAGAGAGAGAAGGAAGAGAGAGAGAGAGAGAGAGAGAGAGAGAGACAGACAGAACAACACAGACACAACAGACAGAGGACAAAGAGAACAACAACACACACACAGACACACACAACGCACCACACACACCGCACACTCCACACACAACACGACACACACACAAGACACACACACACACACACACACGCACACACAAACACACACGCACCACACACCACCCTCGACGTTCGACCCTTTCTTCTGTTTCTCTCTCTCTCTCTCTCCACATACCACCTGGCATTCCGGGGTGTCAACCACCTGACCCAAAAGACGTCATACCTGCTGATTTCTTGGCACTAGGCTTCAGACACGTCTGGTTAGCCTACATCTAGCACAATGTGTGCGGTAGAGAGCCGGCCCGGCTTTGACAGGGAATAAGATGGCCTGCACGGCACACGTGAGTACTTAGCGCGTGGTGTCGGTGTAACATTGTATTGTAGTGTATTGTACTGTGTTGTGTTGCATTGTATTGTAGACTATTGAATGGTATTGTGGTGTGTTGTGTTGTATTGTATTGTATTGTATTGTATTGTATTGCATTGTATTGTTTTGTATGCCACTTTCAGTCACAGCATAATTATTTTTCTCTCGTGAAATTCGGGTTGCTCTCCCCAGGGAAAGCGCGTCGCCACAAGAGCAGCACCACCCATACGTATAATAGTTTTTAATTTTCTGTTTGTGTGAGTTTGTTTTTGTTTTTTTTTCCTTATCAGAGTGACTATTTTTCTGCAGAATTTTGCTAGGGATAACTCTCTTGTTGCGTGGGGGTGGGCTGGGGGGGTCCTTGTTTGCAGTTTTAATGTGCGATGAATGCAGTGTTGCCCCACACGGTACTAGGTAATTTTCTCATCGCATGGACTTAGCTTCCCAGACTACCACTCAAGGTTAGTGGATGGGGGAAGAGGGGGGGGGGGGGGGGGGGGGGGGGTTAGGCTGGACATGAGGCTCTTTTATTACTCGTTCCAAAGTAAGGCCGTTAAAATGTCTTGCTTTTTGTTGTGTTATGGGTTTTTTTAGTTTGATAGTAACATAGTGTGTGATGTTGTTCTACCACTCTATTCATTTGTTTATTGGTTCACTTATTTATCTGTTCATCTATCTGTCTTATTATCATCTACGTCAAATGGTCCACATTTTCAGTTCACCGATATGGTCCAGGCTGAAATCAAAACTTTGTCAGATATTGAGACAAGCAAGTTGACAAGGCCTGCACTAAACTATTATCAAGCTTTGAAAATAGTGTATAGAAGTTGTCTTCAGCCGTGCCGAGGTCATAGTATAGCTAACCTATAGGAGAGAAAAAAAAAAGTCCTCTTTAAGCTGAAGTATGGCTGTTTGTGTGGCACGGTTATGGTTGTGTGTGTATGGTCAAAATTTGACCTCTGGGGTTTACAGGCTCGTGGACAAAAGTCGAAATTTTGTCCTTACGGCCATAAACGCAAAGTTCTCATCCAGCCACGTACCCATGTACAGCAAATGAGACAATTCTGAGTGACTCCCAAGAGTGTTAAGCTGGGGAAAGCCCAACCACAACATTGACCCAGGACAGTGACTGAGCAGCAGCGCGGGGTCTCCTCTGTTTGGTAGCCAGAAAACAAAATGGGAGTTTAGGGGATATGATATTAAAACGATCGTGGATGTGGTTTGTTATGATGAGGAGAAGATGGGCGTGATGACGAGGATACTGTTCTTGTTGATAACGATGATGTGATGATGATGATGATGATGATGACGACGACGACGACGATGCTGTTGTTGTTGGTAATGATGATTATGATGATAAAGGCAGCTTTTGCTTCTTTCAGTTTTTAATGATACAATTAATTTGGATACAAAAATTCTCTCTCTCACCCCCCCCCCTTCTCTTTCTTCCCCTCCCCCTCTCCCTCCCCCCTCCCATTCTCCTCACCCCCTCCCTCCCCCCCCCCCCCCTTCCCCTCATTTTCACCTCCCACTTCACTCTCTCTCTCGCTCCCCCTCCATTCTCATCTCCCACCTTCTATCCACCACCCTCTCTCTCCCCTTCTCTCTCTCTCTCTCTCTCTCTCTCTCTCTCTCTCTCTCTCTCTCTCTCTCTCTCTCCCCGCCCTTCCTTCCTCCTTTCGCCTGAACAGTCAAAGCCAAAGGACCAGGACCTGTGCTGGTATGCTGGTATGCCAAAGGAAAAGAACAGTACTGGCCAATTAGTCACGCCAACTTAAATTTCTTTTGACAGAGAAACAGAATCCCTTGTTGAATCCGGAGGCACCGATATTTCCACACTTCCACAGACTGACGAAGAATTAGCCACTCACCTGTACACTTGGGTCCCACTTTGGGTGGCCAATACTGACAAACGAGAGCGAAGTCACCGCAGCTCTTTCAAACAGGATTTAGTCTATTATCTTCCCAGAGGCTCAACGCTGGAAGTTGAAGATCTGGGACGTAGGTATTACACGCCAATTTTCCCACCTGTTCCAAAGTCTTCAGAAAGCTCCCCTAGTCCTCCGCTCTTGCTTTCCTGTCCCCACACACCTGTTGAAGTTAACAAGGTTGTATTATGTGTGGGAAAATATCCCTCGGCCACAAAGACGTTTCTGGACATTTTTCGACTTTCTAATCCGCTTGTAGGCAGTCATTAGCAGAGCTGAAAGTACGTATGTCCTTAAAAGGACAAAACTTCGACTTTGTTTGTGAGCCTGTAAACCCCAGAATTCAAAATTTTCTGGGACCGAAAAACCGATTCTCGATATGTAAGAAGCTATAGGAAACTAAGGGGGCAATAGAAGAGAGAAAGAACAACTTGTCCTTGTTGGAGATGTGACAGTTTCTGTAACTTATGAGGAGGGAAAGGAGGAAAACAGGAAAACACCCCCCCCCCCCACCCCCCCCCCCCCCCCCCCCCCCCCCCCCCCCCCACCCCCCCCCCCCCCCCCCCCCCCCCCCACCCCCCCCCCCGCCCCCCCCCCCCCCAGAAATGCAGCGTCTGGTTCAGAACATGTTTTCTGTGTTGATGTCCAATGTGTATAGTTTAGCCTGGAGAAGACACTGAATTGTAAGCTAACTGTTGACAGGTCTATCCGCCACAATACTGGCATCAATAAGACAATACAAAAGAAACTTTCGGAAAAGCTGGACAGCCGAAGTTCTGCCCTAAAGTTCTTACACCCTTGATATGAGTCTGCTCACTGACAAACGACATTCCCATTGCTGATTTCTCAGATTTTCAGAACATATAGTTGACAAAAAAGGTCAATATCGATAACAGCAAAATGTGACATGCATATTCATAATGATACGGCACAAAAAGGATTCCCATGACTCGTGATAAAATGAACGATATTGACAATAGACTGTCTGACTCGGGGACGGCAAAGCTTATGTCTACACTGTAGTGTCGAAACAATGCCTTGTAAACGTTGATTTGTTCAAGCAAAACGTACTCTATATGAATTCCATGTACATGTTTGTTATCATTCTGTCTCTTGTGGATACGTTTCAATCTTCTTTGTGCCCCCCCCCCCCCCTCCTCCCTGTTTTAAAGCTAGCCTTGCATGTACTGACAGATGGCACGAAAAGTTTTTTGTGTTTTTCCCAATCGAAGCAACTTTGGTGAGAAATGTGAAATGTTAGTTTCAGATATTGCGTGTATGTATTTTAAGAGGTAAATGAGGATTTTAGTTGATTTTGTTCGTTTTCTTTTTTGCTCGCTTGCAAGCTTAGGACTACATAAGATGACTGTTCCCTTGCTTCACGATTCCTTCACACACACACACACACACGCACGCACGCACGCACGCAGAGGTGGATCGGTGGTCTCGAGGTAACGCACCTGCCTAGAAAGCGAAAAGTCCGGGTTTCAAATGTGTGGTGGTTTGATCCCCGTTTGTGCCCGAAACTTCTCCCCATCCATTAGACCGTGAGTAGTGGTCTGGGTGCTAGTCTTTCGGATGAGACGATAAACCGAGGTCCATTGTGCAATACCTATTTAGTGCACGTAAAAGAACCCACGGCAACAAGAGAGTTGTCCCTGGCAAAATTATGTAGAAAAAGTCACTCTGATAGGGAAATATATGTATATAGGAAAAGAAAAAAAAAGGGGGGGGGGGGGGGGCGCTGCTCATGCGACGACGCACTCTCCATCCATTAGACCGTGAGTAGTGGTCTGGGTGCTAGTCCCGGGGAGAGCCGCCTGAATTTCACGCAGAGAAATATGCCGTGACTTAAAGTGGTATACAATATAATGTAATACAATTCAATACAACACACAACACACACACACACACACACACACACCACACCACCCCACCACACCACACCACCACCACCACCTGACTGACTCAATACATCACTGCAGTGTCAATCTACACCTGTCATAACCGACCACCTGGGCACTGGTAATCCCCTATCTCCTAATGTCCCAACACGATGGAATATCGATGTCTTAATCCAGGCCATCTCTGCCTTTCCGTTATGACGAGGGATCGTGAACCTCAAACATCGTGCTTAGCATGGCAACGATAGGATTTTTGTATAGCGCGACGAGACTATGTAACTTCTGCTCGTTTTGTCGTAGCTATGTGTTAAAGTCCACTTTATCGATTTGTTTTTTATCCGTTAGAATTTTTTTGGTTTATAAGGATGTGTCAGCGCATTGATTGGATTTGACGCTGAACTGTCATGAACCTGATCAGGACGTGGACAGTGTCCTTCCTGTCAATGATTGAAGCATTCAACAGTTCTGGATCATAAACAGTATTGTCATTATCATATTTATCATTATCATTATTACCATCATCATCATCATCACCATCACCATCATCATCATCATCAATGTCGGTAGCAGCAGAAGCAAACAGTAGCAGGGGTGACAGCAGTTGAAATAGTAGTCGCAGCAACGGTTGTAGGGTGGTTGCAACAGCCGACATAGTTATCACCAGGAATGGTGATTTCGTATCAGGTAGATGTCTGAAGTCGACATGTGGATGCCTTTGACAGTGTACTTCGAAACAGCTGCACACACAGACTTTCATGCAGAGTGTTATTATGTACCTCCTGTTTCACAAGGATTCCCAGGTGTGAGACAGCAGAATGCGGACGCTCAAACAACAACGACGACAACAACAACAACAACAACAACACATCGGACTGCGTGGATATTAGTATAGTTTTTGTTCATGTTGCTGTCGGCCTTGTCCCCTTCAAACACACGTTTTTATTCATAAATACGAGGCAATGATTGTGTTGTTCAGTAGTTACCCACACGTTTCCGATCTGACGCGAAATACACACACACACCACACACTCACACACACACACACACACACACCACACACATCACAACAACACCACAACACACACACACACATGACCACTATTTAGCGGAAGGACGTTAAACTGAACACCCCCCACACACTAACATCCCCACCCACCACCCACACTCGCACTGTAAACCAAAAGAGTAGATCTAACAGAGAGAGAGAAGAGAGAGGAGAGGAGAGAGAGAGAGAGAGAGAGGAGAGAGGAGAGGAGAGAGAGAGAGAGAGAGAGAGAGAGGAGATTGAAAGAGAAAAACAGCATCATACCCTTTCCCCTTACTCACAACACCGGATAGTTTAGTCAACCAGCTTGGGGGGAAAGCCCCAGGGTACAAGAAGCGGCAAACGAAAACAAACAGCCCGCACACAACAACAAACACCTGATCCTTAATACAAAACAAACGCAAGGTATGTTCACTAAATACAACTTTAAAGAAAGAAGGCATGAAAAAAAGATAAATAATAAAGAGCCCTTTTTTTTTTTTTCCCCCTATTAAGGGGGGGGGGGGGGGGTGGGGGGGGTTTTAGGGGGGTTTTTTGGGGGTTTTCCAACCCCGGGGGGGGGGGGGGGGTTTTTTTTTTTTTTTGGGGGTTTTTAGGGGGGGTTTTTTTTTTCCCCCCCCCTTTTTGTTTTTGTTTTTTAAAACCCCCCCTTTTTTGGGGGGGTTTCCCCCCAAAAAAAAACCCCCCCGGGGTTTTTGGGGAAAAAAGGGTTTTTTTTTTCCCCCTTTTCCCCCCCCCCCCCCCCAAAAAAACCCCCCCCCCCCCCCCCCAAACCCCCAAAAAAAAAAAAAAACAACAAAAAAAAAAAAAAAACCCCAAAAAAAAACCCACAAAACACACAAACCACAAAAAAAACCCCCAAAAAACCAAAAAAAAAAAAAAAAAAAACCCCCCAAAAAAACCCAAAAAAAACCCCAAAAAACCCCCCACCCAAAAAAAAAAAACCCCCCCAAAAAGGAGAGGGGGGGGGGAAAAAGGGGGAGGGGGGGGGGGGGGGGTTTAAAAAAAAAAAAAAATTTCCCCCCCCAAAAAGGTTTTTTGGCCGGGGGGGTTGGGGGAAAGCCCCTTTTTTTTTTTTTTTTTTTCCCCCCCCCCCCCCCCCCCCCTTTTTTAAAAAAAAACCCCCAAAAAGGGGAAAAAAAAAAATTTTTTGGGGGAAAAAAAAAACCCCCCCCCCCCCCCCCCCCCCCCCCCCCCCCCCCCCCCAAAATTAAAAAAAAGGGGGGGGGAAAAGGGGGGGGGGGGGGGGGGTTTTTAAAAGGGGGGGGGGTTTTTTTCCCGGCCCCTTTTAAAGGAAAAATTTAAAAAAAAGGGGGGTTTGGGTTTTTTTTAAAAAAAAAAGGGAAAAAAAGGGGCGGGGGGGTTTTTTTTTAACCCCCAAATTTTTTTTAATTTAAAACCCCCCCCCCCCCCCCCCAAAAAAAGGTTTAGAAAAAAAAAACCCAAAAAAAAAAAAAAAAAAAAGGGTTTTTTTTGGGGGGGTTTTTTTTCCTTTCCTTTATTTTTTAAAAAATTTTTTCGGCCTTCCCCCCGGGGGGGGAAAAAAACCCCTTTTTTTTTCCCCCCCCCCCCCCCCTTTTCCCTCCCCTTTTTTTTTTTTAAAAGGGGAAAAACCCAAATTTGGGCCCAAAAGGTTTTTTTTCCCCCAAAAAAAAATTTTTTTGGTTTTTTTTGGGCCCCCCGGGAAAAAGGGGTTTTTTGTTCCCCCCTTTTTTTTCCCCCCCCCCCCCCCCCCCCCACACCCACAAACCCCCCCCCCAAATTTGGGGGGGCCCCTTTTTTTTTCCCCGGGGGGGAAAGGGTTTTTTTTTTTTTTTGGGGGGTTTAAAATTTTTTTTTTTTTTTTGGGGGGGGGAAAAAAAAAAGGGGAATTTTTTTTGGTTTTAATTTTGGTAAAAACCTTTCCCCCCACCCCCCCCCCCCCCCCCCTTTCCCCCCCCCCCCGGAAAATTTAATTTTTTTTTTGGGGGCCAGGGGGTTTTTAAAAGGGGGTTTTTTGGGGGGGTTTTTTTTGGCCCAAACCCCCGGGGGTTTTGAGGGGGGAAAAGGGCTTTTTCCCCTTCTTTTTTTTTTGGGGGGGAAAACCGGGGAAAAAAAAAGGGGGGGGGAAATCCGGGGGAAAGGGGGGCCTTTTGGGGGAGCCGGGGTTTTTTGGGGGGGGGGTTGGGGGGGGGGGGTTTTTTTTTTTTGGGGGGGGGGGGGGGGGGGGGGAAAAGGGGGGGGGTTTTTTTTCCTTTTTTTTAAAAAAAAAAAAAAGGGGGAAAGGGGGCCGGACCCCGGGAAGGGGGGAAAAGGGGGGGGGGAAAAACCGGGGGAAAAGGGAAAACCAAAAGGGGGTTTGGAAAAAGGGGGGGGGGAAAAAAATTTTGGGAAAAAAAAGGGGGGGGGCCCCCCCCCGGGGGGGAAAGGGGAAAAAAGGGGGGGGGGGGGGGGCCAAAAAAAAAAGGGGGGGAAAAGGGGAGGGGGGGGAAAAAAAAGGGGGAAAACCAAAAAAAAAGGGGGGGAAAAAAGGGGGGGGGAAAGGGGGGGCGGGGGGGGGGGGGAAGGGGGGGGCCAAAGGGGGGGGGGAAAAGGGGGGGGGGGGGGTTTCGGTTTTTTTTTTTTTTTTTTTGGGGGGTTTGGGGGTTTAAAAAATTTTTAAAAAGGTTTTTTTTTTTTCCCTTTTTTTTTTTGGGTTTTTTTTTTTTTTTTTGGGGGGGGCCTTTTTTTTTTTTTTTGGGGGGGTTTTTTTTAAAAAAAAAAATTTTTTTTTTTTTTTGTTTTTTTTTTTTTCCCTTGTTTTTTTTTTTTTCCCCCCTTTTTTTCCTTTTTTGGGAAAATTTGAAAAATTAAAAAAAAAAAAAAAAAAAAATTTAAAAACAATTTAAATTTAAAAATCCCAAAAAAAAAAAAAAAAAAAACCCTCCCCAAATAAAACCCCGGGAATTTAAAATTGAAAACAAAAAAAAATTTTTGGCCGGGGTTTTTTTTTAAAAAAAAAAAAAAATTTTTTGGGGTTAAAAAAAAAAATTTGGGGGAAAAAAATTTTTTTTTAAAAAAGGGAAAATTTTAAAAAAAAAATAAAAAAAAACCCCAATTTTTAAAAACCCCAAAAAAGGGGGTTTTTTTAAAAAAAAAAAAAAAAAAAAACCCTTTCCCCCGGGGGGTTTTTTTTTCCCCTTTTTTTTTTGGGGGGGTTTTTTTTTAAAAAAAAAGGGAAGGGGGAAAAAAAAAAGGGGGGGGGGAAAAAAAAAGGGGGAAAAAAAAAATTTTTTGGGGGGGGGGGGAAAAAAAAAAAAATTTTTTTTTTTTTAAAAAAAAAAAAAAATTTTTGGGGGGGGAAAAAAAAAAAATTTTTTAAAAAAAGGGAAAAAGGGGGGGGGGGGGGGGAAAAAAATTTTTTTTTTTTGGGGGTTTTTTTTTTTTCCCCCTTTTTTTTTTGGGGTTTTTTTTTTGGGTTTTTTTTTTGGAACCCCCCTTTTTCCCCAAAAAAAATTTTTTTTCCCCCCCCCCCCCAAAAAAAAAAAACCCCCCCCCCCCCCCCCCAAAAAAAAAAATTTTTGGGGGGGGGGGAAAAAAGGGGAAGGGGGGGGGGAAAAAAAAAAGGGAAAGGGGCCCCCCAGTCAATCAGTTAACCAAAAAAACCAAAACAAAAGAAAAAAAAAACCCAAAAAACAAACCCAAAAACTGAGGTACAGTGCAAGTGCGTAACCCCTCTCCTCTCTGAAAAAAAGGAAAGGGGCTGAAAACCGTTTCTAACCCGGTGATTTTAACTTTATTTTTTTCCTTTACGTGACCTTCTGTTTTTTTAGGCCAAAAGGAATCGTGGGTTTCGTCCCTTTTTCCCAAAACCCCCCCCGGGATGACTTTTGCTTGCATCATTTAAACCTACATGGGCTACCCGCGGGGTCAATTTTAGAAAAACGCATAAAATAATGAGACAGTGTATGAATTAAAGGGTTTTCATACTGCGACGTTTTAAAAATTTAGAAAAAGGGGGGGGGGAAAGGGGGGGGGGGGGGAAAGAGAGAGAGAGGAAGGGAGAGAGAGAGATAGAGAAGGGGGAGGAGAGAGAGGGAGGGGGGGAGAGGGTAAAGGGGGGGAAATGGGGGGAAAGGGGGGGGGGGTGAGAGTAAACTTTTTGATTTTGTCACTTTTGCTTTTGCTTCTAGAAAAGTAGAGGGGTGAAGGGGGGCGGTTTTCGCAAGGAGAGATTTTCACCCGGGTTTTTTTTGTTGGTGTTTTGTTGTGTTGGATTTTTTTTCTCTCTTTTTCTCTCTCTCTTCCTCTCTTGGCAAACGAGCGAGTTTGGGGGGTCCCTGGGGGGGTTTTTTTTTAAACCCTTTACACGGTCGCCCCGTCCCTTGTTTTGTCACAAGTTTTCCCGACTGTTTTTGAGCGTCTGGCAGAAAATTGTTGTTTTGGTCTGCG
>CM054141.1:35187616-35197616 GCA_028751875.1 Rapana venosa
ATGTCGGCAGGTTCTGCGCCGTGCCGCCCGAGGATCAACAAGCCGCAGAAGACCCACCCCGGGTGCTCTACTATCAAGTACAATCGCAAGAACAACCCTGACTTAGAGAAGCGCCGCATCCATTTTTGTGGGTTCCCGGGTTGCCGAAAGGCGTATACCAAGAGCTCTCATCTCAAGGCCCACCAGAGAATACACACAGGTGTGTATAATGACTATTAGTTGGGGCTGGGGGATGGGTTTATAATCATGTATGTGCCTCTTTTAGAGGTTTGGGATAATCTAACTAGAAATATTTCGTTTTATAGGGTTTCCGTGAGCTGTCTTAAGAAGGTAACATGTACTTACCAGGGGGGAAAAAGCACACTGGTAAAAGATACGCAATGACTAGTACTAAAATCATCTTTCATGGTTAGTAATGCTTCTAGAAAAGAAGAGATGCGAGGCAAGATGTTACATTTAGGGGCATCGCATTTCATAAAATGCTGACTCTGTGTTTTTAGGATGAAAAGGCTTTCTTTTCGATGTAAATTTGTATGTGTTGTGACGAGTCTTCCTCGCTTTGACGCATCCTCAAAAACATCTTTTGCTATTATTGTTTTAGGAGAGAAGCCCTACCGCTGTCATTTCACCACCTGCCACTGGCGTTTCGCCCGTTCGGACGAGCTGACCCGCCACATTCGCAAGCACACGGGGGCCAAACCGTTCCGCTGCAAGGTGTGCGAGCGCTGCTTCGCCCGCTCAGACCACCTGGCCCTGCACATGAAGCGACACGAGCCGAAAAGCAAATGACGGAGCCGGGCAGCAGGCGTCTTTGAACGCTAACCATCACATAGCTTGAGCTCGCCGCAGCGCCTTCTTACCGCGCCGCCAGCTTTCCTCAGCGTCCGGGGTCCCCCCCCCCCCCCCCCTGCCCCCCAATCCCCCCTTCTTGGTATGACGTCATGACTGACGTCGTCGGTGCCGAATCCAGCCGACATACGAGCCGAGATTCACGATGAAACTCGACTCGGAACGCTGGCAAGCGGGGTTTGCTTTACCCGGGCACCGCCATGGACTTTCCATGCAGATATTATTGAGGAGGGAGACTGATGTATCTGACGTATACTTTGACGTCACCGGTCTGTGTGACGTCATAAACATGACGAGGCAGCAAGGGACAGTGCTCTTTTAGCCGTTCTCCATTTTTTGGACAATATTTAAACTGACTGTCTAATGAATAGTCTGGGAAAGCGTTAATGGAGACTTTTACTGCTAGGCCCAAGTTGTTGTTCAGCTGTGCCAAGCCCCTGCCTGTTGGGTGGGTTGTCTTGGGCTCGGCGCGGGATGTGAGGAACGAGAGAAGCACAAGATGTGATAAAAGCATGTACGATGACAAAAAATATTGTTTTGTTGCCATTCGAGTCACAAATTTGAAATCGTGATGGTTGGGTTGCGTACTTTTTAGCGTAGACGTCTGTAAAACGCCACTCCGTCATTGGTTTGTTTTTTTTTTCATTGCAAGAAAAGCAAGGTTTTTTTGGCCTGGTTCGTGGATGGAATGAGAATTGTAATAGTTGATTGCCTTATGTGTATGATGGTTCTCTTTTTTGCCTGTTAGAAAATGTGTGTTGTACACTATTTTAGAGATGAGAATTGTTTAACACGTTGTTAATTTTGCAAACTGTCGCTGTCGTTATGTGTATGTAGAGGTGCGTGTGTGTGTGTATGTGTGTGTGTGTGTGAGAGAGAGAGAGAGAGAGAGAGAGAGAGAGAGAGAGAGAGAGAGCTGAACAGTGTATGTCTCTGCCCGGACGCATGTGTGCGTAATATTTCTACAATATCTCAGAGGTGTTCATGTAACACAAACAACAAAATGTGCCAAACGATTACCGCTGATTTTTTTTGCTGACTGCTAGATCTCCAATGTAGTTGTTATGTTTTATTGCCCCCAAGTTCAATCGGATGATTATTTGAATACTTTGTTACACTTGCTGTTGCTGTTGTTGTTGTTGCTGCTGCTCAAATGTCACTAGTAATGTTATGCCAGCAGTACTGTTGTTGTTTATTGGCTATCCAGTCCAATATTGAAAAGTTTAGTCATAATGATTTACAACTGATTTTTTATAGAGAGCATCAATATACTCGAAGATCTCGGATTTGTGTGGAAGTGTTAGAATGTCGCAGTTGAGAGGAGCGGCCACTTTTTGGGGGTGTATTTTTATTTATTGGGTGCTGCTGGTGCAGTTCTTGTAGAGTCCGGTGCTACTTAAGTTATTTCCAGGTATTTGCTGTTGGTTCTGTTCTGCATTCTTTTTGTTTTGTTGTTTTGAGATGGAAGTTGCTGTGGGTTTAGGTTAGAAAGAACACTATCTTTGAAAGCGTCTGTTTCGCTTTCTCTCAGTCTCTATTTGTCTCTCCAGTTACTCTCTCTCTCTCTCTCTCCTCTCTCTCTCTCTCTCTCCTCTCTCTCTCTCTCTCTCTCTCCTCTCTCTCTCTCTGTGTGTTTTTGCCTTCCCTTTTTTCCAGTTCTGACTGACAATGAAATAAAACAAGATAACAAATAAAGAAGTTTTCTATTTTTCTTCTTACAAAGTTGTGTTTATGCTGCAGTTAAAATGGTTTTGCTTTTTTCTTCTTCTGTTTTAAAGTAAGCACTTGTTTACTGCTGGTTGTGGTTATTCATTTACATAAAATATGTTTATTTTTTATTACAAAATATGGATCCTCAGCCTTATTAAATTTTGTGCTCTGATATATTGAACTAAGCATAATTAATATTTTAAGAGGAACAGCTCTTTTTTATCCCTATGTGCAAAGGAGAAGGCAGTGGGGAGTGGGGAGAGTGAGGGGTCGGGATTAGTTGTAATTGCTGTTATATCTGTGTAAGTGTGTGTGTGTGTGTGTGTGTGTGTGTGTGTGTGTGAGATTTCCTTTTAAGTTTTATTTACTGCTTTTGTGTGAAAGAGTGAAAGATTGTGATGAGGAGATGAATGACTGGGACAAAGTCATATCCTGTGTGTATTTGTCACTAAGGTATACATTATGTTTGTGAGTTGGAAGTAGGGAGGTCAAAGTGCTAGTGATGTGCTAGTGATGAATTGTGTCAGATACTGTTGTGATTTTTTCCAGTGATGTTTCTACTGAAAAAAAAAAAGCCAGAAAATAAAACAGAAATGAATCTCATTTCTTATTTTTTAAATTTTATTTTGTGGAGTTGGCTTTCTTCTTCTTCTTCTTCTTCTTCTTCTTCTCTCTCTCTCTCTCTCTCCTCTCTCTCTCTCTCTCTCTCTCTCTCTCTCCTCTCTCTCTCTCTCTCTCTCTCTCTCTCTCTCTGCCTGTGTGTGTAGAGGAGATTAATTTATAGTGCGCACCGCACACCAACAGAGAAAGATGCACACTTAAACAAGCATCTACCCGTCATCACTCCATGCTCACCCGCGCATGTACACACACACACGCGCGCACGCACGTACGTCCACACGCGCGCGCGCACGCGCACTGGCGCCATGCATGCGTATACACACACGGGAACGCACGCACGTACACACACACACACACACACACATCGATACGATTTAGTTCTTTCCTTGACCCAGTGTTTGTAGAGTACCACTGATGTCGCAATCAATAATAAGCCTCTGCCATTAATAATAAGCCTCTGCCGCTCTCCAAAAAGTTGATAACGCTCAAATCCAGTCCAAGCATGCATAAAATAATTATTGTCTTTCCACATCTTTCTCTGTCTGTCTGTTCTTTGTCTGTCTGTCTGTCTGTCTGTCTGTCTGTCTGTCTGTCTGTCTGTCTCTCTCTCTCTCTCTCTCTCTCTCTCTCTCTCTCTCTCTCTCTCTCTCTCTCTCTTCAGATAATTTTCACTTTTATATTAAAGACAGAAAAAAAGGAGAAAAGACAAGGGTAGTAGTACTTTAATGAGGGCAAATTCAATGAGGGGGTCCTGGTTGCCTGTCATAGCTGAATAGAGACAGCAAACAAACACGTCCAGTCAATTCGTGATCTCTTTTTTCTTATCATTCCTCAGCTGGAGCTTTGACGTTCACCAGTGGTGAGAGTTTGCGTATGCGACCATTTTTGTCCACCATTAAGGTAGCCGCATTTCGCCTCGGGAATGGTGACTAAAGATGACACCAGTACATGCGTTTTTGGTTTTAAAAAAAAGGAAGAAATGTTGTCATCCTTTCCTACCTGCACCCAGTGGCATACTCTTTAAAAAGACGGAACAGGTTTTCAGTGTGTGCGTAAAATGTTCTGCGTGCGTTCGCATACAGAGCCTGGGTTTTATAGTCTCATCCAGAGGACTTTTGGGGAAGTGGAGTCAATACTAATGTTAACTTCTTTAAAGGAGAAAAAGATCCTCTGAAGCTGAAATATGGCTGCCTATAGGGATAGGTACTTATAAAAAGTCCTACACACACATTTTTCATCCAGCATGTACTTACAATCTCATGTTGATTCATAACAATGTGATGAGTGACACGACAACGCATCTTCTGGGTAAGCCCCTAGAGTATTGAATATGAATTGAATTGAATTGAATACCACTTTTCAGTCAGGCTCCTCATTGTGAAATAAATACAGGCTGCTCTCCCCAGGTAAAGCGCGCCGCCACAAGAGCAACACGACTCATGCACATAATTTTAAAATCCTGTTTGTAGTATATTTTGTCCCCCTGTCTGAGTTGCTTCTTTTCTACAGAATTTGCTGTGTGGGGTTCTTTTACGTGAGCTGAATGGCGTGTTGCACACGGGACTTTGGCTTCTCCTCTCATCCGAAAGACTAGCACCCAGACCACCATTCAAGGTCAAGCGGATGGGGCGGGGTGGGAGGGGTGGGTTGGTAGAGTTTTGAAACAAACGGGAATCCAATCCGCACTTCTCGTTTTCTAGGCAGGAGAGTTCGTTACTTCTAGACCATCGATCCACCGAGAGAAAAAGCACCACCACCAACTGTTATTGAAGCTAAGCCTTGATAGAGCAGCCAGCAACATCCAGGATTATGACTGTGTAGGTGGTTTTATTTACTCACAATTTGTCTGTAGGTCGGTGAAATGGTTCAGTTGACGGCATAAAAGTCGTCATACTGGAACAGAAATGTTGGGTGTGGTCTGGAATGGAGGAGGAGGGGGTGGGGCTGGGAGAGGACAAGAGTAGGGTCTGGGAGATATTAATATGTGCAGTGTGATATGTATGCATTGTGTAATTCGTTGCAGTTGCTCTCGTTTTTGGAAAAAAATGGGTGCAACACACGATTGAGTTGTTTGTCTAGGTCATAGTCCTTAACGTGAACAGGTGACGAGAGAAAGGTGTGTGTGTGCCAAAACTTTTGAAGTGTTACATAACTCCAAAATAGTACGCTCTCTCTCTCTCTCTCTCTCTCTCTCTCTCTCTCTCTCTCTCCTCTCCTCTCTCTCTCTCTCTCTCCTCTCTTCTTTCTCTCTCACACACACACACCCTCCTGTTTAATGCAATATTGCAGCTAGCAGCAGCATCCTTACGCACGCACCAGCTGAACTTCAGCATCAAACTGCATGAAGACAAACGCTCCTACCTGACTCTGTTTAGTCCCTATTTCCATCTCCTCACCCAATAAACCGCCGTAGATAGATTTGTAGATATAACATTCCCGTCATTGACATTTGGGCAGGAAGTGTGACGCAATTCTACCCACAATCCATCGTGGCATGATCGCGTCAGTGCATACAAGCTAAGCTAACACATTTATCCCCCACCCTCTCTTTCTCTCCCCCCCCCCCCCCCCCTCTCTCTCTTTCCATCTCCATCCTAAGAGTGACGCAATTTGAAGAACTCATCTGCGTAGTTTGAAATTTTAAATACGTGAGTTCGATCCATATTTGACAAGAAATTGAATACATTTTTCAACGGTAATATCCTTCCGAGGCCGAAGATGCTGACGACAAAAGGGGTATTTTGAGAACGTTGGTTGATTCCTGAAAATGGTTATGGTGGAAAGGGGTGGGGGTGCGAAGGGGTGGGGTGGTGGTTGATTGACGTTTTTTTGGGTGTACTTTGTGTTTTTAGTGCATACTTTGATGCACTGTACTGTTTTGCCCTGTATGCATTGTGCTGTACTGTACTGTACTGTATTCTGCTTTTACTGTACTGAACTCTATTGTATTGTATTGTATTGCATATCACTTTCAGTCACAACAGATTTCTCTGCGTGGAATTCAGTCTGTTTTCGCCGTGGAAGCACGTCACTACGAGAGCACGCCCACTCTATCTCCCCCCCCCCCCCCCTCGTCTCCCCCCCCCCCCCCCCCTCTTCCCACCCTTCCTTTTGTTTTTTCCCTGTCTGGGTGCGTATTTGTTTCCCTCTGAGAGTGGGTTTTTTTCTCTACAGAATGTTGCCACAGACTCCCCTGTTGCTGTAGGTTCTTTTACGTGCATGCTGCAGTCGGCACCTCTCTTCAGAAAGATTAGCACCCACACCACTACTCAAGATCTAGTAGATGGGACAATTTTCAGGCTCAAAGGGGGATCAAACCCACACTTCTCGCTGCCTATCTGGGTATGTTAGACCACCAGTCCATCAACAAAGCCTTTGCACTTTAGCTTGGTCGGTGGTCAAGAGGTAACGCACCTGCCTAGAAAGCAGTCTCGCCTTCCACGAACAAAAGACAATCTTCAAATCACTGGCTCGACCCAGAGTGGAGAAGGACGACCACCACCATGTAAAAGAGACCAAGTCGTAATTCTAAGACTCCACACTGGGCACGACAGGCTCAATCGCCACACATCCACAAAGCTCCCCTGTGTGCCTGTGGTAAAGAAAACCAGACTGGCGTCCACATCCTTCAGAGGTGCACACTTATTCAGCGACCTGAAGAAGACTGTGTGGCCGACGGCGATAACCCTGCAAGTCAAGCTGTGACGGGCCCACGAGAGGGGCTGGAAACGACATACCATTTTTCCCCCAGACACTTCTGACGATGTAAAAGTGAACGAGAAAACAGAAGATCCCCGAAATCAGAATGCGGCTACCTTAATGGTGGGTAAATGGTCACATACGCAAAATCTCACCATTGGTGAACCTCGGAGCTCTAGCCAAGGAACGAAAAAACCCCATCCTCACTCAAAAGAAACGAAAATCAAAACGAAAACAAAAGAAAACAACCCCCACCCCCCAAAAAATATTCCAACCAAACAAAAAGAAACGTATATATGTTTCTGGCTCGATCCTGTAATTTTCTGAAGTACTTGCTGATCTCCCCAGTGACAGGAAAATTTGGAACTCTTCTCTCTCTCTCTCTCTCTCTCTCTCTCTCTCTCTCTCTCTCTCTCTCTCTCTCTCTCTCTCTCTCTCTCTCTCTCTCTCTCGGATTGTTTTCATGTAATAATTGTATTGTTCGGCTGCTATTGGGTTTTTCCCTCATATGTTACTGAATGTTTGGATGCGTGCGTATTCTGCGAGAATGGATTGTAAGACTAGGATTGGCCTAAAGTTTTTATCCTTGTGCATCAAAGTTCATTCATTCATTCATTCATTCATTCATTCATTCATTCTCTCTCTCTCTCACTATCTGTCTCTGTCTCCGTCTGTCTGTGTCTGTCTGTGTCTTTCTGTCTGTGTCTGTCTGGCTCTGTCTTTCTGCCTGCTTGCCTGTCTATTTGTCTGCCTGCCTGCCTGTCTGTCTGTCTGTCTGTCTGTCTGTCTGTCTGTCTGTCTGTCTCGTCTCTCTCTCTGTCTCTCTCTCTCTCTCTCTCTCTCTCTCTCTCTCTCTCTCTCTCTCTCTCTCTCTCTCTCTCTCTCTCTCTCTCTCTCGCTCTTCTCTAGTCTTATCTGTACCTTTCTATATCTCCGTTTGCCCCTACGTCTCTCTCTCTGTCTCTGTTTCTCTCTATCTTTCTCTGTTTCTCTCTCATTTTTATACTTTTTTTAAAATATAAAATAGTGTTGTTATCCAATGCTGGGTTCTCCCATGTTTACTGATTGTCCGGATACTGATGCATGCCATATTTTCAAAGACAGATGGAAGAGTAGGATGGGCTTAACTCAAGATCAGTCATTCAATAATTTGTTCATCCTCTCCTCTCTCTCTCTCTCCTCTCTCTCTCTCTCCTCTTCTCTCTCTCTCTCTCTCTCTCTCTCTCTCTCTCTCTCTCTTGTGAACACAAGACTTTTGCCTTGCTTTGGCTCTGTGTGTGTGTGTGTGTGTGTGTTGTTTTTTAAAAGAGGTCTTCTGACGTCACTTTCCAAGCTGTCTCGTAAATCACAATTATTAGGTACCGGTGACGATATTGAAAGGGGAAATGAGGTTCTGTTTGTTTTAAAAGACTAAATATGGCAGTGGTCAATGTTGGCAGTTTTATTTATGCCTAAAACGTAAAACATCTCTGTCGACAGCGCGCGTCACCATGGAAACCAAAATATCCCCCCCCCCTTCCCCCACCCCCATCCTCACACACACACAACATTTTAACGACTTAAAAAAAAGAACCTGTACAATGTAAACATTGAGTTTTGGGAGTAAAGGCGCCACAATACACACCACTTAGACTTAAACAAAAATTATAACAAGAACTAATATTGAAAAGTACACATACAAAAATATATATGATGCTACAATATTTGCGCACACGTTTTCCGCTTTTCGGAAGTGTAGGCCATTGTGCTGTGGAACAGATGACAAATATACAAAACCACATACACACGGGGACTGGATGTAAAAACATATGAACATTATTCCATTTTCCTCGATATAAAAGATCAAATAACTAAATGAAATAAATACAATAAATTCTAGAAACAGTATGAAGTAGATCTCAATCTTAAACCCTCCTTCAGGTCATGTTTGCATGAACGTCACCGTATAACTGTTTGCCTTTGTCTTTCATTAATTAATTAATTCATTAATTAATTCATTCATTCATTCATTTAGTCCGTTAGTATGTTCTCATGGTACATTGAGTAAGCAAACATATTGCTTATTGATCAAGCCATAAAAAGGAAAAGAAAAGATCAGGAAAGCCATGTAAAACAAAACAAAGTTTAAGCTTATAATCACACACAAACGAGACAAAACAATGCAATACAAAACAAATCCATCATGCTCGACTAGACAATATCATCGACTAAACGATACCAACATAACAATAAGCCGAAATAGTTGGTCAGTTAGCTAGTAAGTTAGCCAGCTAGTTTGTTAGTTGGTTAGTTAGTTCGTTCGTTCCTTCCTTCCTTGTTTGGTTCGTTCGTTCGTTCATTTGTTAGTTCGTTGGTTTGTTGGTTGGTTAGTTAGCTAGTTGGATGGCCAGTTAGTTTTCTTGCAAGATTTTCTATTACATGGCAAAACTGCAACACCTATGACACATCCCAAACTAACCACTCACACACATGTACGCACGCACGCACGCACGCACACATACATACGGACGCACACAGACAGGCTTGTCTGTGGCATTCCCAATTTACATCGATTTACTAATTTATACCAGGCTGTCTCAATGCCACCAACCAGAAGGAGCCCAGCACTACTACAAAGTCTTTTCAATCATTAGCCCGTATTCTGATGCAGCATTCACAGACTGCAACCTAAACCATCCACTAAGCCTCTTGCTGGCCATTGAAGTGGCGTAACTAGTAGTCCCTCAATTCACCCAACTGTAAATGGGTCGGCCTACCTGCCCTTTTTTAAAGGGTCAGGGAAGGTAACACAGCGAAGGAGAGGAGATGGGCGCCGCCTTCAAGATGCTGGCCCCTGGAGAAGCTGAGGTCTCTGACATCTCGCTCCTCAGCGACTGCATTGGCTATAGGAACACCTTTACCTTTAAAAAAAAAAAGAAGTTGACGACCCAGACTGAATGAGACGTCCACTGTAAAGTGATGACCATCACCAGGAAAGTACATCTCTCCATCCATCGTCACTTATGTACGGTGATGTTGGGCGTTTCCTGGCTTCAGCATGCTGGAGGTCACGCAGTCACTCTATGTTCTGATGTCTCACTCGTCACATCTGGGAGTGTTGCTGCGCGTTCCCCAGTTTAAC
>CM054141.1:35205116-35207616 GCA_028751875.1 Rapana venosa
TCTGTCTTCCCCTCTTTCTGCCACCTTCGAGTGTTCCCTGTAGTACTGTTTTTGGCAGGGTGTTGTGGCGGGTGACGTGGCCGAACCATGTCAGCTTTTTCTTCTTGACGATGGTGAGAAGGGGTTCCTGTGGTCCTGCCAGCCGTGTTATTTGGCTCTTGACAAATTCATTGGTCTTTCGTTCTCTCCAGGATATGCCCAGCAGTTTTCTATGGCATTTTGTTTCAAATGACTGGATTCGCTTTGCTGTTTCAGCAGTCAATGTCTAGGTTTCACTTCCATACAGCAGGATAGTCTGAATTAGGACTTTGTAGAGCTTTAGTTTGATTGGGAAACTGATCTCTTTACTTTTCCATATGGTGGTGAGCTTTGTCATGGAAGATGTTGCCATGGCCAGTCTGACTTTGATTTCTGTCGTCGATCGCCCGTCCTTTGTGAGTGTAGCGCCAAGGTATTTAAAAGCGTCTACCTCCTCCAGTTACTGGCCGTTCATGTACATTTTAGCAGTGGCGTTGCTCGTGCTGTTCACAAGTACTTTACTTTTCTCCGAGCTCACCTCCATCCCATATGCTCCAGCTCTGTTCTCAAGTCAGGTCGTAAGATCTTGCAGCTCTGTGTTACTTCCGCCCATGAGGTCAATGTCATCGGCAAACCGCAAGTTGTTGAGGGGTCTGTCGCCAATGGAGATGGTAGAGTGGAAGTCATGGAGGGTCTCTCTGATAATGTTTTCCAAGAACAGAATAAACAGGACTGGAGATAACAGGCATCCTTGTCGGACCCCAACTGTGGTTTTGAAGTAGTCTCCGACCTGATTTTTCAGAAGGACTGCACTGCTTGCGGTGTTGTATAGTGCTTGAATGGTTTGCATTCGTCCTTCTTCAATGCCAAACATTCTGAGGACCAGGGAGATAAAAAAAAAAGTGTGCAGGTTTAAATGGGAATGAACTGACAGAAGCACTTTAAACGCCTCCCCCCAAAAAAACGAACAAAAAAAACAACCAAAAAACAAAAAACCAACAACCAAAACAAACAAACAAACAAAACAAAAAAACAACCTGCAAAACATAACATACACGCAGAAACCATACCACAAGAGGGAGGAGAGGGGGGGGGGGGGGGGCACATTAATGTTTATGTCTGTTTACCAGTTTACTGAAATGTTGTGGTTGTTGCTTTCCTTTTGAATGTTCTGCTAAACAACCTTGGTATTGGACAAACAGTCCACAATCCATAACCATATAAAACAAACCCCAAAACATAAAAAGATATCCTGACTAATAGGGTGCTTAAAAAGGCAGTCTTCCAAAATTATTCATAGATAGACATAATTATGCTATAGTGGTGGGGGTTTAGGGGGAGAGGTAAGGTGGGTTGGGATGCTGCTGTTGCTGATGATGACTAAAAACGTCGGTGATAACACAACATATTCAGTATTGGATTGTTTTTGCTCTGTATATATGCCACTATGTTAAGATACCCACCACCACTACCACCACCACTACCACCACCACTACAACCACCACTATTACCATCACCATCAGCGTTGTTGTAAAATATTAAATGTTAAGACCACCACCACCACCACCACCACCACCACCACCACCACCACCACCACCACCACCACCAAAGACGACATAAATCAAAACTGTACATCACCTAAAGCAACAACAAGCGTTGATCTTATCATGTGCACAGTCACACAGAAACATTTTGAAAATTAGCAGCTAAAAAACCGCATGTTATTGTTATTGGTGGTGGTGGTGGTGATGATACCTGTTGTCAGCTGTTGCTTTTGATATTGATATTGACAAGGATGGTGTTGTTGTCAACCAGCCGCCATGGCGCAGTGGTTAGCGCCTCGGGTTACGGACTGGAAGGTCGCGGGTTCGATTCCCATGAGTCATAGGGATATTTCGGACTCCGGCCGGCTCCAACCCAGAGTGAGTGTGCTGTGGGCTCAGTGGGAAGACTGGGACCACACAGTAGAGCTTCATCCACTTAACGGATGCGAGTTGCTCAAATAACCTGACCAACACTGCAGGTGTCTGTATCTCTCGGGCCCGGTTGACGTCGGGTTATATTATGATAGTAAGCTTAGAGTACAACCCTGTCAAGTAGTCTCAAAGAATATGCACTTCCACAGCAGCATCATTACGTCATCCTCATTGTCATTGATCATCATGCAATAAAATAAAAAAAATTGTCTCTGATTCAGTGATCCCAGCTGCTCTGGTCTCACGGTGACCTCAGATTCGGTTTGTCCATACACTTCTGTGCCTGTGGTGAGTTTGTGTCAAAGCCTTTGGGGTTGGAGGTTCATGGGGGACGGTCGTTGGAGGGATGTTGTGGTGGTTGCCACCTCGGGTGGGCAACTCACTCAGTCTGGCTCCGCGACTGAGCTAATACTGTCGTTAGTAGGGGGCTTAGTAGGTGGTGTCCTGCGTATGTTAGCTCAGAACAGGCACCACTGAACACCACCAAAGTGATCCAGCAGCAGTGC
>CM054141.1:35212616-35232616 GCA_028751875.1 Rapana venosa
CCACCCTGGTTTCCTTATTAAGCTTTACACACCAGCCAGGAAAGCGAGGACGGGCGCGATCCCCTTTTGAGCCCGGAAATTTCCCCCACCCACTAGAACTGGAGTGGTCGTCTGGGTGCTAGTCTTTCGGATGAAACGATAAACCAAAGGGCGTGTGCATGTGCAACACATATTCAGCACACGTAAAAGAACCCAAGGCAAAAGAGGGGTTCCTAGCAAAACTTTATAAGTTTTCTTTTCTACACTCATAGCGACTCATAGCCACTGTCATAGGGAAATAAATTAATACTCCTGCAAACTGGAAAACTTGTTTTTTAATTTTTTTAAAAAAATGAGTGGGCTGCTCTTGTGGCGACATGCTGGCCTTGGGGAGAGCAGCCCGAGTTTCATGCAGAGAAATCTGCTGTGACTGAAAATGGTATTATGCGCACTTCAGTGTGCTCATAAACTCTTATCCATTTGTCGAAGGGTTTGTTGCATGGTTTCTAAACCAGAGAGTTATGTTAGAAGAGAAGAACAATTTTCCTGTCGTTTTGGGTTGGGTGGTTTTTTTCTTCATTTTTTCCCCCTCTTCCTGGTTAGTATAACACTATACCTGGACCTTCCCTGACACACCCTGCATTACATTTCTTCTGACACCTGTTTGCGGTAGAAGAACGAATGTGTGGGTGTAGTACTGTTGTACGAGAGAGAGAGAGAGAGAGAGAGAGAGAGAGAGAGAGAGAGAGAGAGAGAGAGAGAGAGAGAGAGAAAAGAGAGAGAGAGAGAGAGGAGAGAGAGAGAGTGGTGGGGCAAGGAGGGTTATAGGTAAAGGTAAAGGAGTCCCATAACCTATAAGGTCGTAGGGGAGCGAGGCGTCAGAGACCTCACTTCTCTAGGGCCAGCATATTGAGGGCGGCGCCCATCTCCTCTCCCTCGCTGCTTTACCTTCCCTGACCCTAAAGAGGGCAGGTACCCATTTACAGCTGGGTGAACTGGGGGAACTGTACTGAAGCCAAGGCGCGCAAACGGTCACCCATCCAACTGGTAACCACGCTCGACGCCGCTTAACTTGGCTGGGGGAAAGCGAGTGCTCCGACCACTGAGCTATCCCGTCCCCATAAGGAGGGTTATATGACCACAAAATGAGTATGTCTTCTATGTTATAGATCTGAATGTGTGTGTGTGTGTGTGTGTGTGTGTGTGTGTGTGTGTGTGTGTTGTGTGTGTGTGTGTATGTGAGTGTCTGTGCGCTTGCTTGCTTATGTGTGTGCTTGCTTGCTTGCTAGGATAAATAACTGTTTCTACATGCATGTCACTTTCTGAAAACGAATTAAAGTTAGAGCCAGTTTTAGCTGAAATCTAGTAATTTTTTTTTTTGGGGGGGGGGGGGCGGGGGCGGTGCATTTTTCTTCTTCTTTGTAATAAAAAAAATTTCAGTGAAGGGGCAAGACAGCTCTAGCCGAGGAACGAACAAAAGCAACAGTAAGAACTTGCAACAGCAAATCTACAAGGTCTTGTGGAACTCCCCTTAAAAAAACCCCAATGCCGCACAGAATTTTCAGTGTTCAACATTTTGTTTCTTTCTTTTGTTGTTGTTTTGCTTTAGTCCTTCTTCGTTTTAATTCTGCCTTGCCCTACTTTTTATTTTATTTTATAAAGTGTCCTTCTTGGGTTTTTTTTTTTTTCCCTTTTTATCGTTACCATTATGAGAATAGAACGCTTATTGCTACCGTTTGATACTAAATTTAACCTTTTATGCACTAAGTATAACTCTTTGACAAGCCAGCCTTTGAAGTGGATGAAGAAGTTCATGGTGCCAAGAAGAACCACCTTCACCACCACCACCATGGCCCCGTCCCCTCCCTCCTACAAGAAGTGGTAAATGCTAAAACTAAATACAAAGCAGCGATCCTGACATAGTAATCTCTTGAGTTAACCTTGCCTTTTTTGACAGAACAGGCCGAAGACAGCAGCGTCATTTCAACACTTTCGTTATTTACAGTGATTTCCACTTTCCGGAGATTCTGTGCTAGAAAAATTTCCTCTTTTCTATCACTCACTCTCTGTTTTTGTTTTTTTCCCCTTATCTCTCTATCATCTCTCTTTCTTATTTTCTGCCGTCTCAGTCTTTTCTCCTGCCTTCTTCTTTTTTTTTAAAGCAGGCCTTGCAGATATATATATTTTTTTTAAAGAATCAGATTAGACGTTATATGACATTCAGTTTTATTTGTATTGTTTCCGTTCTGGCGACCAGTTGTGATGATATAAACACAAAGATGGGCACAGGGTGTCCATTCTGGTGTGTGTTTTGAGCCCACATATGGCGTTTTTTTCTATTGTATTTTGTTGTATATTGAAGTATTCTTCTTCTTTTTTAACGTTTTTTTGTAACCTGGAGGGGTGATAAATGATGCAGAATTTGCCTGGTGTCTTTAGCACAACCTTATTGGCCTTATCGAATAAAAATGAATGATTCAGGTACTTGGTTACTTAATGGTTTGTGTTTTTTTTCTTTCAGATTGACTGTGTTAGATATTTGAAGGGATTACATGGTGTTGAATGTGAACTTGAAGTGAATGTTATTGCAGTTGGTGAATTTGAAGAAAACAAAAAAGGTGACGGCCCTGATATGGGTTCCGTGGTGGGTGGGGGTATAAACAACATAAAATGAAATGAAATATACTCACTGAAAATGTCTGAACTCAACCCAGGAACGGACACACAGGAGATGTGTGTGTGTGTGTGTGTGTGTGTGTGTGTGTGTGTGTGTGTGTGTGTGCAAGCGCGCGCAAACGGGCACACCATGTCCTTTTATATTTGTCGCTGTTTATTTGTCTGTTTACACCTATGTATTTGATTATGTATGTAATTATGTTTGTATGTGTGTGTATGTGTGTGTCTGTATGTAGGTGCGTAGGTACGTGGGTACGTACATGCCTAGGTATTAAGTACATCTCTCTGCCTCTCCTTCTTTCTCGTTCCATATGGCTCTCCATAAATTGACTTTCAAGGTAACCTATCCTTCTGATTATTTAGTTGAGATCAACTGAAAAAAATACACACGTTGACGCACAAACAACTATATTCAACTCGTCTCACGTGAGGTACAACAGAGAGAGAGAGAGACAGGCAGAGAGAGGGAGAGACAGAGAGCACATGACCCCGCGATTGGGAAAGACATAATTACCTAGAAAGAAAGTGACCATGTAAATCATTCTAACCGAGGGAAAACAGAAGAAGAAGAAAAAACAACAACAACAGATATATATGTCTCAAGACTTACTGAGATCGTGACGGTTGCTTTCCCTTCAATTCACACCCGTGATTGGTCTCATGTTCGCCATCACCCGTTTGTCCTCCTCTGTCTTTTATTGCCACAGAATGTCACGTGCAGGTAGATGTATTTGCCATTTAGTTCATTTTCAATTGGCATAAGCCGTCAGTGCTGTTGGTTAGTTGTAGAAATTGCTTGTCAAAGCATTCTTTGTGGCCGCTCGTCATGAGAGGATTATTCTCATTTTCTTGAAACGTATGGGTGGTAAAAAATGTTTTGTTTTTGAAAATGACTCAAAGCTGAGATATGCTTGTTTTGTTTGTTTTTTTGTTGAAAAGGGGGACAATTATGTGTAGATTATTTCTAGGCAGGGTTATTGGCTTCTTTCTTTTAGTGTCTTTGGCCGTGTAGGGTATCAATTGTGTTGTGTATTGGGTATTATTTTGATAAGTGATTTTCATGACTTTTGTCGATCTTGTTGTTTTTGTGTGTTGGTTGTTGCCTTGGCAGGTGTGATGTGGTGTGTGTGTGTGTGTGTGGGGGGGGGGGGGGGGGGGGGGGTTGATGTGTGTGTGTGTGTGTGTAAATCAGTGGATTTTGTTTATATGATTGTTTTTGCTGTTATCGTTGTTTCTGATGTTACCTTGGCAGGTGGTATGTGTGTGTGTGTGTGTGTGTGTGTGATGATTCTTTCCGCCATTATTGTTGTTTCGTGGTTACCTTGGCAGGTGGTGTGTGTGTGGGAGGGGGGTGAGAGAGAGATTACATTTTGTGTTGTATTGTCAGTATTTCATTAGATTCTACTACAGTGTAATGGTCCATATTGTATTGTATTGTATTGTATTGTAGCATTGTATTGTATTGTATTGTATTGCATTGTACTACATTGCCCTGCCGTGCATTGTATTGTACGGTATTATTCTCATAACATAGCATAGTATTGCATTGCACTGTATTACATTGCGCAGTACTGCATTGCATTGTACTTACATTGTCTTGCCTTGCCTTCCCTTGCATCGTATAGTATTGTTTTCATATGATCAATGCATTGCATTGTATAGCTCTGTACTGTATTGTTTTTGCACTTTCTCGATTTGCACCGTATTGCACTGCTTTGTATTGTTTTGCATTACATTGCATTACTTTGTATTGCATTGTACTGTACTGCGAACATATTTCTGGGCAAGAAAGAGCTTTCTCTTTTGCTAAGAGCCCGCCCATCCCTTAAATGCAGCACTACATGTGTGTGTGTGTGCGCGTGCATGTGTGTGTGTGCCTGTGTGTGTGTGTGTGTGTGTGTGTGTGCCTGTGTGTGTATATGTATGTGCGTGTGTGTATGTTTGCCAATTACAGTACGGGGTCTATCACAAGGTTTGCCATTGGTTCTTTAACACGCACAAAACGCGTGTTACGCACAGAATCCCATCTTATAGCGCACCCAAATTAATTTGCTGGCTGGCATGCCTGTGCCTGGTCTTTTTGTACTACCAACTCTGCAGGGAGGGTCAGGAGGGATGCCCGCTGGCCTCAGCCGACACATTCCGACCTCAGAGCGGTCTCAAAGCCAGTGAAGCCTGCTTCTTCTCTTGGTGGAGGATGCCGAGGATAAGTTTTGTTTATTCTCTTCTTCTTATTATTATTATTAGTAGTAGTATTAGTATTATTATTATTATCGCGCTGGTTGTCGGGCCCTGCCCCTGCCCCGCGTTCACCACAGCTTGAGGCTGTGCCTGCCTGCCTGCCTGCCTGCCTGCCTGCCTGTCTGCCTGCCTGCCTGCCTGCCTGCCTGCCTGCCTGTCTGTCTGCCTGCCTGCCTGTCTGCCTGCCTGTCTGTCTGCCTGCCTGCCTGCGCCTGCCTGTCTGTCTGCCTGCCTGCCTGCCTGCCTGTCTGCCCACCCTGTCCCATGTCCCCATCAAGAGAACACCCACATCTGGTCTTTCAGTGTCTGATTACCCCTCCCCCCCCCCCCCCCCCCCCACAACACACACAGACGGAAGGTGGCAGGAGGGTTAAGACGTTCGCCTGCCAAGTCAACCGTGAGGTTGTGGGTTCGATTCCCAGCCTCGCCCTTTCTTCCCATTTTGACAAAAAATTCGAACTGAATGTCAAAGTCCTTCGGATGAGACTATAAGCCGAGGCCCCGTGTGCGAACGCACGCAGAACATCATGCGCACACGTTAAATCCTGTTCCGCTTTTCGTAAGAGTAGGCCATTGTGTGCCGGTGGGAACGGATGACAAAATTTACAAAACCGCATACACACGGGGACTGGATGTAAAAAAGCGCGTAATGGTGTGTGTGTGTGTGTGTGTGTGTGTGTCTGTGTGTGTCTGTGTGTGTGTGTGTGTGGTGTGTTCGGTGTGGTGTTAAAATGTGACATAAATTTGAAATAGTTCTTTATTAATTGAGGAAAGTTGCATGCGCGTAAATGATTGTGCAGCGCTTCGATTGTTTGTTTTACAAGATCTGGCGCTATATAAATTCCATATATTATTATTTATTATTATTATTATCTTCCAGATATAAAAAATAATAAAATAAAATAGATAAAAAAACCCCCTGCTCCCAATCTTCTGATCTTTCAGTATCTGATTAACCCCCAGATGTTTTTCTGTTTTTTCAGTATCTGATTAAATCCCAAATCAATTTTGTGTTTGGGTGTCCAGATTAACCCCCAAGTTTTCTTTCTGTTTCAATGTTTGATTTACATCCCCCCCCCCCCCCCCCCCCCCCCCCCCCCTCCATATTTCTGATCTTCCAGTATCTGATTAACCCCAAACGTTTTGCTCTTTCAGTTCTGATTAACCCCAATGTTTCTGATCTTTCAGTGTCTAATCCCTCCCCCCCCCCCCAAGTTTCTGGTGTTTCAGAGTCTGATTTACAACCCACCCACCCCATACCCCACCCTCTCCAATATTTTTGATCTTTCAGTATATGATTAACCCCCAAATGTTTCTGATCTTTCAGTGTCTGATTAATCCCCAATGTTTCTGATATTTCAGTATCTGATTAACCCCCAAATATTTCTGGTTTTCAGTGTCTGATTAGTCCCCACACCCCCATGTGTCTAATCTTTCAGTGTCTAATTAACGCCCAAATGTTTCTAATTTTCTGTTTGTAACCCTCAAATGTTTCTGATCTTTCAGTATCTGATTAACCCCCAAATGTTTATGATCTTTCAGTGTCTGATTGACTCCCAAATGGTTCTCATCTTTCAGTGTCTGATTAAAAACCAAAATGTTTCTCATCTTTCAGTGTCTGATTAATCCCCAAATGTTTCTCATCTTTCAGTGTCTGATTAATCCCCAAATGTTTCTCATCTTTCAGTGTCTGATTAATCCCTAAATATTTCTGGTGTTTCAGTGTGTGGTTAACCCCCAAATGTCCCAATGCTTTCCTTTTTGTCTAATTTCTTTTTCTTTTTCTGTTTTTGGTGGGGGGAGAAGGGAGTGGAGGTTTGCACTGTAACGACATAAACAAGTGTCTGTAAACACACAACACATATCTGTGATGAGCTTGTATGGCTAACTCTCAGCAGCCTAAGTATATATATATATATATATATATATAATATATATATATATATATATATATATATATATATATATATATATATATATATATATATATATATCTACCTATCTACCTATCTATCTATCTATCTATCTATCTATGTATCTATAAAATTGTCTTGATAAAAACCCACAATTCTGCCGGGCACGACTCCCTTCGAGCATACAGTTGAGGTAAAATAGTAAAATGGCACTAAAAACACAACTATGCCCAGCTTCATTTCTCCTTTTATTTCCGTCAGCACATTTTCACTTCCATCTGAAGCTTCCTCAGGCTGAATGATTGAGGAAGTTTCAGATGGAAGCGAAAATGTGCTGACGGAAATAAAAGGAGAAATGAAGCTGAGCATAGTTGCGTTTTTATTGCCATATATATATATATATATATATATATATATATATATATATATATATATATATATATATATATATTATATATATATATATATAGAGAGAGAGAGAGAGAGAGAGAGAGAGAGAGAGAGGAGAGAGAGAGAGAGAGAGAGATTCCTGCAAGCGAAAATAAGAGGCAGAAAAAGTGCAGACGTTAGTTAAGGCCAAGAAGATCGTTACGGAAATGATGTCATCATTAATGACTCACTTGGTCATTAACGGGTTGCAGGGGAGTAAAGCTTGACTGTCTTGACCAACCTTCTCTAAGCTCACTTAAGAAATTGGACACGTGTGCATGTGTGGTGTCGTTAAGGGGTTGTTGTCACAAAATGGTCAGGCTCGACAGAAATCAGAACTGCTCCCTCTCGGTCTGAAAACTTCGTGTGGAATGCTGCGTAAAGGATTGCGTATAAGAAATGTATGCGTTCAGCTTAAAATGCGTCGTTCTTCACCTCCAAATCGCAAGACACACGATTCTAAATCTGACAATTCCCCATTATATTCGTGAGTCTGCAAATAGGGTCAAACTCAACGAAATTTTCCGGTAATGTTTTGGTAGGGTTTTTTGTTCTTGTTGTCTTCATAGTCTTACTGACTTTTATTTGATTAAGGTAAAGGTGTCCCATAACCTATAAAGTCATAGGGGAACGAGGCGTCAGACCTCACTTCTGTAGGGGCTAGCATATTGAGGGCGGCGCCCATCTCCTCTCCCTTGCTGCTTTACCTTCTCTGACCCCAAAGAGGCAGGTACCCATTTACAGCTGGGTGAACTGGGGGACTGTACTGAAGCCAAGGCGCGCAAACGGTCACTCATCCAACTGGTAACCACGCTCGATGCTACCTTAGCTGGGGGAAAGCGAGTGCTCTGATCACTGAGCTATCCCGTCCCCATTTGTTCAAGTTGATTAGATTCATTTGATTAGTAAGTTTCTATTGCCGTTATTTTGGGTTGTGTTTACATACGTGTTCACTGAAAGACAACGTGCTTAGCAGTTTAAAGATAAATCCTGATCATTTATGGATTAGGTTTGCGTATTTGAATGTCTTGTATCAGTTAGTGCCAAGAAATCCCCTTAACGACATCACACACGTGACACCGGCACGTGAGAGCAAGATCAGTTTCCAACAGGCATGACCCTAACTGATGGTCAGTTTCCCTGTCCACCCACGTTCTGGCGCTTCGTTTGCATAGTGATTGTTTCAAGGACTGGCAGCCGTATGCACGTTAAGCTGCCAATCCATTATCGGTTAGACATCGTGGTACGGTCCGACCGTGCCATTTGGCAGGCGAAAGATTTGGAATTAGAACATGTTTTAAGTTTGAGCGGAAAGACAATAAGAAAAGATGCTACTTTTTTTTTTTTAAATAACAAGGGATGGTGGATGATGTGTGGGGAAACAGTGTGTGTGTGTGTGTGTGTGTGTGTGTGTGTGTGTGCGTGTGCGTGTGCCGGGGAAGGGGGGGGGGGGAGCAGAGAAGCAGTTACTACTTGGATTCTTGATATCAAATCCTGCTTGGCAGCTTTCTAACAATCAGTGCCATAGTGTTTCATCTCAGGTTTTTTTCTTCTTCATTTGTTTACTTCTTTTTTGTGGATGTGTAAAACTTAAGATGCAGTTGATGATGATGGTGATGATGTTGATTATGATGATGATGATAACGACGATGACGACGAGGAAGAAGAAGACGAAGAAGGTAATGATGATGACGACGACGGTGATGATGGTGATACATAGTCAAGTCTTAATTTGTCCTATGCGATACAAAACAATACATTACAGATGATCACGATGATGTTGAAGAAGCAGAAGCAGAAAAAGAGGAAGAAGAAGAAGAAGATGATAATGATAATGATGATGATGATGATGATTGTCCACCTCCCTCAACTGGAAAAAATAAACATCCTTAGACTGTCATAATGGTTGTGGTTTCATAGGACAGGGACTGGACTGGACAGCCGAAGCACCCCTGACCTTGCTCCTAACAAAACTGAAGGGGTTCAGGAAAAGACACAGCCACCCGTCTCCTGCCACAGACAGAACCTGATACCCGAATCACCAGATACTTACATTTCTGCATTAGCACACGTTCGCGCGATTTGTGGTACTAAAGCGGCCTCTGTCTGACACATTGGATCGTCCATTGGATCGCCACCTTTAGCGTGCGTATTGGCATTGTCCGAAAAGGCTTATGGAGAATATGAGCCATCCCCGAAGTCTAAATATGGCTACCTTCGTGGAGGGGAAAAAACGGTTGCATACGCAACATCTTACCGTTGGTGAACCTCGGAACTCTAGCCGAGGAAGGAAAAGAAAGAGAAAAAAAGAATGATTATGAGTAATTTCATGTATGATTGGGTGTAGCAAGTCTGGAAGGGATTTATTTATTTATTTATTTGTTTTGTTCTTTTATATCGAGGATAATGGAATAAGCGCTTATGTGCTTTTTTTTTTACATCCAGTCCCCGTGTGCATGCAGTTTTGTAAATTCTGTCATCTGTTCTCACCGGCACACAATGGGATAGGGAGAGGAGGGGGGGTGGGGATGATTGCTTCTTATAACGGAACTTCGAGCGTCATTTTGCTCAAAGTTTTCACCTTCCCTTTTATTGAGAAATGTCTTCCGAAAGAGAATGATTATACCTTTGTAGACGCTGTTTCCACATTCGTTGCCATCATTGTCATCCTGTTCTCTTTCAGTGTGCGTTGTGTGTGTGTGTGTGTGTGTGTGTGTGTGTGTGTGTGTGTGTGTGTGTGTGTGTGCGTGTGTGTGCGTGCGTGCGTGCGCGTGTGTGTGTGTGTGCGCGCGCGCACGCACGCACACACACATGTACACACATCATCATCATCATCATCATCATCATCATCATCATCATCATCATCATCATTGCCATTATTATTATTATTATTATTATTATTTATTATTATTATTATTATTATTATTATTATTATTATTATTTATTATTATAACCAATATCATAATTATCGTTATTAATATTATCATCAGTATTGTTACTGTTATTATATGTGTTTGAAAATAAGTGATGATTCATCTTGATACGAGTAGACATTAAAACACACACACACACACACACACACACACACACACACACACACACACACACACACACACACCACACACACACACACACACACACACACACAAAAAAACCCACACACACACAATTTAGAAAACCGCATACACACGGGAAATGGATGTAAAAAAGCGCATGAGTGCTCATTCCAGTATCCTCGATATAAAATAATAAATAAATAAATAAACACACACACACACACTCGCTTTCTTATTATACCAAATGCAGCTGCTTTGTCAAGTGTCTCCTTCAGCTATCAATTTCAGGCTCGGGGGGTCACGTGACGCAGCCGTCAGCCATTTTGTCTCACACACTGGTGTCGCCTTTTCACCAGTTAAACGTCCCCCCAAATAGCCTAGCAAGTTTTTGTTTTCACAGAAAGATTTGTTGCTGTATGATGACCAGAAAAGGGACGCTGACAACAGCACTTTATCAGTACTTTTAGTTAGTTCAGCTGTCGCGACCGTACTATTGGAATAGAAGTGTTGGAATTTGGAGACAAGGTTTTGTGAAAAACGAAACGAATGTTCATGCCTGTGTGAGTGTGTGGTCGCCTGCGCGAGCACACGCGTACGCACGCACGCACGCATGTAAGTGCGCATAAACGAACACGAATATGTAAACAACTGGTCTCCGTTAAGGTAGAAAGACGTTGACATGTACATACAAAAAATACAGACAAACAATTAATGTGCACAAATATACATCTGGTATGTAGCAACGTACCCATGTACTTACGTCAATGCACTTGCTCACACACACACACACACACACACACACACACACACAACACACACACACACACACACACACACACACACACACACACACACACACACACAACAACACACACACACACACACACACACACACACACACACACACACACACACACACACACACACACACACATCGGATTATCATCGTCTTTATTGATATTTCTGGCAGTAATAATTGTCATTGTTTATTGATATCGTCATCGTCGTCATCGTCGTATATTTCCTTTTCTATGGGGTTTGAAAATTGTGTTTGTTTGTATGTTGTTATTTTTCTTGTAGTTGTTTTTTGGTGTTTGTTTTTGTTTGTTTGTTTGTTTTTCAAATAGATGGCTTGACGAAAAACACACAAATGGTTTGCTTATTCAAGGTACCATCTGGAAATAAAAGTTTTACTTTGACTTTGACTTTGACACGCGCACGCGCGCGCGCGTACACACACACACACACACACACACACACACACACACACACATACGAACACACACACATACACACACACAAAAAACACACACACACAATTTAGAAAACCGCATACACACGGGGAATGGATGTAAAAAAGCGCATGAGTGCTCATTCCATTATCCTCGATATAAAATAATAAATAAATAAATAAACACACACACACACTCGCTTTCTTATTATACCAAATGCAGCTGCTTTGTCAAGTGTCTCCTTCAGCTATCAATTTCAGGCTCGGGGGGTCACGTGACGCAGCCGTCAGCCATTTTGTCTCACACACTGGTGTCGTCTTTTCACCAGTTAAACGTCCCCCCAAAATAGCCTAGCAAGTTTTTGTTTTCACAGAAAGATTTGTTGCTGTATGATGACCAGAAAAGGGACGTGGACAACAGCACTTTATCAGTACTTTTAGTTAGTTCAGCTGTCGCGACCGTACTATTGGAATAGAAGTGTTGGAATTTGGAGACAAGGTTTTGTGAAAAACGAAACGAATGTTCATGCCTGTGTGAGTGTGTGGTCGCCTGCGCGAGCACACGCGTACGCACGCACGCACGCACGCATGCAAGTGCGCATAAACGAACACGAATATGTAAACAACTGGTCTCCGTTAAGGTAGAAAGACGTTGACATGTACATACAAAAAATACAAACAATTAATGTGCACAAATATACATCTGGTATGTAGCAACGTACCCATGTACTTACGTCAATGCACTTGCTCAAACACACACACACACACACACACACACACACACACACACACACACACACACACACACACACACACACACACACACACACACACATCGGATTATCATCGTCTTTATTGATATTTCTGGCAGTAATAATTGTCATTGTTTATTGATATCGTCATCGTCATCATCGTCGTAGTCACCATGGTCATCTTTATCATTATAATTTCCTTTTCTATGGGGTTTGAAAATTGTGTTTGTTTGTATGTTGTTATTTTTCTTGTAGTTGTTTTTTGGTGTTTGTTTTTGTTTGTTTGTTTGTTTTTCAAATAGATGGCTTGACGAGAAACACACAAATGTTTTGCTTATTCAAGGTACCATCTGGAAATAAAAGTTTGACTTTGACTTTGACACGCGCACGCGCGCACGCGTACACACACACACACACACACACACACACACACACACACACACACACACACACACACACACATACGCACATACACACATACACACACACTACATACACACACACACACACACACACACACACCACACACACACACACACACACACACACACACACACACGCGCGCGCGCGCGCGCGCGCGCGCGCACGCACACACACACACACATTACTTTCCGTCTTGTGATAAAAGCTCGTTAATATTATTTGAGTGTTAATGTTGGTTATGTTTTTTTGGGTCTTAAAATGCTACAAGTACCTGTTCTGATATCCCGATGATGACGACGATGCTCTCTCTCTCTCTCTCTCTCTCTCTCTCTCTCTCTCTCTCTCTCATCTCTCTCTCTCTCTCTCTCTCCTCTCTCTCTCTCTCTCTCTCTCTCTCCTCTCTCTCTCTCTCAGCTATAAACCCAGGCCCCGTGTGCGAACGCACGCAGAACATCTTGCGCACACGTTAAATCCTGTTCCGCTTTTCGTAAGAGTAGGCCATTGTGTGCCAGTGGGAACGGATGACAAAATTTACAAAACCACATACGCACGGGGACTGGATGTAAAAAAGCACATAAGTGCTTATTCCATTATCCTCGATATCCGATATAAAAGAATAAATACATTTTTAATCTCTCTCTCTCTCTCTCTCTCTCTCTCTCTCTCTCTCTCTCCTCTCTCTCTCTCTCTCTCTCTCTCTCTCTCTCTCTCTCTCTCTCTCTCTTCTCTCTCTCTCTCTCTCTCTCTCTCTCTCTCTCCTCTCTCTCTCTCTCTCTCTCTCTCTCTCTCTCTCTCTCTCTCTCTCTCTCTCTCTCTCCAAGAAATGGATTTCATGGCATGATTGTCATTTGAGCTGTCTATAATTGATTATGTTCTTTTTTCAAAAACACATGTTTTGGGCCTTATCCTTTTCCTGCTGTCTGTCCCCTTATATTGGCATGAAAGCTTGTTACAGTATCTCTCTCTCTCTCTCTCTCTCTCTCTCTCTCTCTCCTCTCTCTCTCTCTCTCTCTCTCTCTCTCTCTCTCTCTCCTCTCTCTCTCTCTCTCTCTCTCTCTCATTCCGTGTTTAGCGTTTTTGGTCAGATGTGTTGTTGTTTTTTCCTTCGTCCATTGGCTACAGCTCTGAAGTTTACCAATAAGGAGATTGTGCGTAGACAACTATTTTTGCCCACCATTAAGGTAGCCGCATTTTGTCTTTGCGAATGATGTCTAAACAAGACACAAATGTGCATGCGTTTTGTTTTGTTTTTTACCACTTTTTTCATTCATTCTTACGGGCACGTAATAGCATACTCTGCCGAAAGGTGCAAGATGATCTGCGTGCGTTCGCACACGGGACCGCGGTTTACAGTCTCATCGAAGGAATTTCGGGACAGTGGAGTCGGTACTGACTTTAACTTAAGGGGGAAAATCCCCTTGAATGGGTTCCTCGGTGATGACTGGAACCCAGGCCTTCAGATCACGAGCTCCACGCTCTAACCACTAGGCTATCCCGTCCTTGTTTCTCCTTCCTATTTAACTGTATGGTAATTTCTTGAACTGAAGAATAGCCAGCATATACTCGCTTTATAAAACGAAAGACACATAGCTAGTTTGTTTTCCTAATTTAAACATTTTAATTATGTTGTTTTGTTCTCTTCATTATATTCTTTGTTCCCTTTATGTTCCTTTATGTTCCTTTTTCTTCGTCGATCGTTCAAACATCAACTCCAGAGGCCCTGAAAAATGCCGTGGTACATTGAAGGCCCTCCAGGGGTCGGAAGAGCATGCCCCTCATCGGCAGGTCAGTAGGCCAGATATTGGCCCTCAGGTTTTGGTGTGTTGGTACAGATCTGAAGGAAGTGTTCCATTGTCACGGGAGAAGTGCCACGCATCAGAATCACCAATGTGGAACTTGGTGAACATGTGATGTCTGAGTCTGCAGTGTCCAGTCCTCAGTTTCACAGTGGTCACTTGGTTTTCTCTGGGCAGGAGGCAGTAGTCATCTTTACTGTTGAAATTAGGGTGCCGCTGAAGCAATCTTCTATTTTGATTTTCCTTCACTGTTGTCCTTGTTTCTTCATTACTTTCTGCTTCTCTTAAGGCATCTGAACCCCTACATTTACCAGTAGGTCAGTCAGCTTCCTCGTTGCCATAGACGCTGCAGTGTGAAGGAACCGATTGGATGACTGTATAGTGGACTGCCTCAGGGCAGCAAGAGGACAAGGGTGGGAAGTTTCTTGTTCTTTGAGTTCTGAATGGCCTGAAGCACACACAGCGCATCTGAAAAAGATGACATCTCTGGGGTGAATTGCTTCTCTGTTGGTGCAGTGTATTGGCTCATGTCAACAGTGCATCTTCTTCAGCCCTGAAGTTTGTTGAGAACTTTGTAGCTGGCTTTGATTGGAAGATTTCTGTGCCATCTTTCAATGTAATGAAGAATCCACTGCCTCTGTTTGTAGTAGCCTCTTCTGTTGATCTATCTGTGAATGTATGTGTCCAGAGCTGTCTTGGATAGGTCTCTTCCATGTAGTTTAGCGTAAATACTTTCCTCACAGCCTCTGGCTGTGTTCCTCTTGGTAGAATCCCAGGAACTGTTCTCTGATTTCAAGGAACTGCTCTCTCTTCTAAGCTGGTACTGTGCAGTGGGTTGGTATTCTGTTGTTCTCTTATTGCATCAGTTCAGGGTCCAGCCTTCCAAGTCTTCGCACATTGTGCACGAAGCTGCTGCGTTTAAGCCTGCACTTTGTGGGTTCTGACACTCTCTTGTGCATTGGGTGGTCCTTCGGCTTCTTGAATTTAGCGGCTTGTATCAGGACTTTGGTGTCTCGCCTGCTTTCAAGGCTCTCAAGACCAGTCAGAGTGTCCATGCTCTGAACTGAACGGGAGTAGACTTGAGGGCACCAGTGATGATTCGTGATGCCTGGTTCTGAACTCGGGCAACTTGTGTCCAAAGTTGGATTTTGACCCAGTCGCCCATGCAGCGACTCCATACTCAAGGACAGGTCGTACACATTCAAAGTACAGTTGCTTTTGACTGTTGTGATCTGCTCCCCAGGCTGTTCCAAACAAATTTCTTCACCGGAACTGTTCGCAGTATGGCTGTTGCTGTGCATTTATTAATCTGGCTCTTCCAGGTCATCCTGCAATCAAAGGTAATAAAAGGTAGGCTGGTGTTTCGTCCTGGGGGAGGGGGTGTCCGTTCACCTGGAGATATGCCCGCTGTTCCTTTGTGGCCAGACTGAAGATTGTGTGTGTTGTTCTGGCGTTGATGGTCACCAGCCACTTCTGTATTCATTTTTCACTCTTCCTCAGGGCTTCCTGCATTCTCACTGCGGCTGTCTGTAGTCAACTACTGCTCGGAGCACCAGGTGACCAGGTTGTCTGCGTAGATTGCGTCCTTTTGGGTGTGTTTGATTTTAACCTTCCTTCATTCTTGCCGTGCCTGGCTGTGTTTATCGCTTCATGAGATTCACTTTATCGCTTCAACGTGAGACTAAAAACGAGAATGAGACTCCAAACAGGAAATGACGTGTCAATCCTAGTGGCTTCCCCTACTTCACCTATTTTTAAATATTTTATTTTATTTTATTTTTCTGTCACCAAATCTTTTTATCCTAGCTGACAAAAATAGCTAAAACATGTGGGCTATCAAATCATTATTGCCACCTGCAAAACATGTCTTGCCTAAAATGCCCCCCTGCAGTGTTACCTTTTAGAAGTCAAAGCCATTGGACCTGCTATAAAAAATGAAAATCCTGTTTATTGTCTGTTCCCAATCTTCGCGTGAAAGAGACTTTACCTGCATCAAGGCGTGGAGATTTAAGATTGACCACGGTGTGTGTGTGTGTGTGTGTGTGTGTGTGTGTGTGTGTGTGTATGTGCGTGCGTGTGTGTGTGTGTGTGTGTGTGTGTGTGTGTGTGTGTGTGTGTGTGTGTGTGTGTGTGTGTGGCGCGCGCGCAAGTGTGTGTGTGTGTGTGTGTGTGTGTGAGAACTCAAACTCGAACTCAAAATATTTCATATATGTGTGTGTATGTATGTGTGTGTGTGTGTGTGTGTGTGTGTGTGTGTGTGTGTGTGTGTGTGTGTGTGTGTTGTAGAGAGAGAGAGAGAGAGAGAGAGAGAGAGAGAGAGAGAGAGAGAGAGAGAGAGAGAGAGAGAGAGAGCTGGCCAAGCACGCAAACATTGGTATGAGACGGAAAGAAAGAAAGAAAGAAAGAAAGAAAGACAGACAGACAGAGGGACTGATAGATAAGACAGAATTCCCCCAAAGGAGGTCAGCCTGAATTTCCCTCTTTGAAACATAGTTATGAAATACAAAATGCTCCAAAAATTGTGGTTTTCTCACGTTCTCATTCTAGTAGTTCATTTCCTACGTTTTGGGTTGTGGTATTCTTGGACACTTGCATATCTCATCTCATCTGCTTCTGTAACACCCTCCGGGGTCGTAGGGGCACTGCAGTGACGAACGTTGCACCAGTCGGCTCCATTTGTGGCGGTTGTGGGCAAGTGCCTGGGTTGTGAAGAAGCTCTTCCCTGTCCATTCAGTGATGATGTCTGCCCATTTCTTCTTCGGCCTGTCTCACCTTCTCTTTCCCTGCATTGTTCCTTGCAGTATGGTCTGGGAGAGCCCATCTGTTCTTGTCACATGTCCGTACCATCTGAGCTTCCTTTTCTTGACTGTGGTCAGCAGGTCTTCGTACTGTTTTACTTGTTGGGTGATGGTTTGTCGGACTTCTTTTTTTAAATTTTATTAAAATAAAAAATTCGTTGGTAATGTGGTCCCTGTATGAAATGCCAAGCAGTCTTTTAAGGCATCTCATCTCCAAAGCCTGGATCCTCCTTTGTAGATCTGCAGTCAGTGTCCAGGATTCGCATGCATACATATATGTAGAGATGACCAGTGATTGCAGTAGCTTGACCTCGGTCCCGAGAGAGATGTTTCGGTCTTTCCAGATGGTCTTGAGTCAGGTCAGGGGTTTCTCCTGCTACTGGTAGCCATGTAAACCAGCACTACCTGTTCCATGTGGGAGAGCCAGCCCCGACCCCAAAAACCAGTCACGAGAGGGATGGGCTCTGCCTGGCTGTATGCGCCCCAGAAATACTGCATGAAATGAACAGAATACCCCTTGCATATAGCGAAGGAAATTGATACAAATTTAAGGTATGACAACGTTAATAATCAATTATAGGACTCTAAGCAATATGTAGCATTAAGTTTTATTTATTTATTCTTTTATATCGAGGATAATGGAATAACCACTCATGTGTTTTTTTACATCCAGTCCCCGTGTGTATGCGGTTTTGTAGATTCTGTCACATCTGTTCCCACCGGCACACAATGGCCTACTCTTACGAAAAGCGGAACAGGATTTAACGTGTGCGCAAGATGTTCTGCGTGCGTTCGCACACTTTTTGAAAAGATATGTTCTGCCTAGAAAGCGAAAAGTCAGAGTTTGAAGTAGGTGGTGGTTCGATCCCCCGCTTGGGTTCGAAACTTTCACCGATCCACTAGATCGTGAGTGGGGTCTGGGTGCTAGTCTTTCGGATGAGACGATAAACTGAAGTCCTTTGTGTAAAACGCATTTAGCGCACGTAAAAGAACTCACGGCAATAAGAGAGTTGTTCCAGGCAAAATTCTGTAGATAAAAGTCCCTCCGATATAGGAAACAACAAAGAACAACATGATACGATAAGGAGACAACAAAGAACAACACGATACGATATAGGGGACAACACAGGACAGCACAACACCATACGATATAGGAAACAACACAGGATAGTACAATTCGATACGAAATAGGAGACAACATAAGACAGTGCAACACGATACGATATAGGAGACAACATAAGACAGTACAACACGATACGATATAGGAGACAACACAAGACAGCACAAAATAGTACAGTGTAACATAGTGCAGCCCAAAATAATACAACACAACACAGCATAACATAGTACAGCACAAAATAATGCAGCACAACACAGTACAAAATAAAACAACACAGCACAGCTTAAAATAAAACAGCACAGCACAGTACAACACAAAATACTACAACACAGCACAGTGCAACACGGCACAGCACAAAATGATACAGCACCACACGCTACACCACAGTACAGTATAGTACAGCACAATACAGTACAGCACAAAGTAATGCGGAACGGTACAGCACAGCAAAAATTGATCTAGCATGGCACAATGCAGCACACCACACCACAGTACAATACAATACAACTCAACACAGTACAGTACAGTACAGCTCAACACAACACAGTACAGTGCAGTACAGCGCGGCACAGCACAGAATAGTACACAGTGCAGTACATCATACTTTAGAATGACATAGTTACAAGATAAAGTGAAACAGCGTAACACATCACACCATGCCACAGCAAACTTCATCACACCACACCACATCGTACGTACTTTATCACATCACATCACACCACACCATACTACAGCACGCCACACCACATCCCACCACTCAAAATCACATCGCACCATACCACACCACTTCATACCATACCACACACACACAAACACCCACCCTACTCGACATCGTAATTTCTTCCACAGCAACAAAACACAAACCACATCCCACCATCCTCACATACAACAAAAACAACAATAACAACAACGACGTCGACAACAACAACAATAACAACAAACAGGCTTAAAATAAGCTATAGCTTGTGGCCTATCCCTGTTGTAGTGTTGTTTGCTAAAGATGTATGTATGTTGAGTAAACTTTGTTTAAACTAAAGTACAAAAACATGCTGTATGGCTTAACCATCTAATAACATTATATTTATCTTCTTCTTTTTTAATTTTATTTAAAGTAACCCATCACTGATGTCACCAGGGTCAAAACTGACAACAACAACAAAATAATAACAATAGGAAAAAGAACTACACCGGGCAAATCCATGTCACTTTCAACTTTTGGGGGGAGTTGGGGTCAAGCGAGTGCATGTCAATCAAACTGCCGAAATCCGTGTGTCAATTTCACCCGGTAAGCTTCAAAGCATGAAAACAAGGCTCTGTGTCACAAAGTCTTAGCGCAGTCACGTGCCATGCTGGCGACATAGCCATTGGTCCCGATGTCGGTCAGATAAGCTTTAACCGTCCCCCTCCCCCCCCCCCCCCCCCCCCCCCCCCCTCCACCCCCATCCCCCCAAAAAAGGAGAAAAAAAAAAGAGCGATTCTTGCTTTCGATTTCATGTTGGGAGGTCCCTCGGGAAAGCCTTAGATACGAAATCGACGCGTAAAGGCATGTATGTAAATAAATGCGTGTTCGTGCGCGCGTATCAGGT
>CM054141.1:35240116-35250116 GCA_028751875.1 Rapana venosa
TCCCCTATAAATTTTTTTATATAAATGTCATCTGAGCGCTTTGATTTGTTGCTTTACAAGATTCAGCGCTATATAAATTCCTTACATATTATTATTATTATTAAACCACTTGGCCACTCAGCCTCCATCCACCCCCACCCAACAACACACACACACACACACACACACACACACACACACACACACACACACACACACACACACACACACACACACACACACACACACACACACACAAACAACAGATCAGACTGTACCCACTTAACCCAGGGATCTACGTCAGCCTAATTGCTTTATGATCTGTTCGTGTCCCACCGATAACGGAGTTCACTTCTGTCTCAAGCTGCCCTGGGAAAGTCTATTTGTTTTGCGGACTGGGAAACACACACACGCACGCACTCACGCACGCACACACACACACACGCACGCACGCACGCACTCACGCACAAACACACACACACACACACACACACAGACACACAGAGAGAAGTCACGCAGAGTACACTTTGAGGGAGACTTAATTTGGGAAGGTCGCTAGAGCTCTGCCTTGTTGATCAGAAGTAGCCTACAGTGTGTTGTTTGCGTTGGGGCAAGTTATCTTAGTCAAACAGTGGGAAGGAACGCTGCAAGAAAAATAATGTCAGAGATTGTATTTCTTGTGTTTTGAATCTGATGGGGAATTTTTTTTTTCAGGAGGGGGGTTTCTTTTTTCGTTTGTTAGTGCGTAAACAGTGAGAGTGGGAAGTCTTGTTTATTGTGTATATGTGTGTGTGTGGAGAGAGAGAGAGAGAGAGAGAGAGAGAGAAGAGAGAGAGAGAGAGAGAGAGAGAGTGTGTATTGTGTTTGTATATGGGTGTGTGTGTGTGTGTGTGTGTGAGCGAGCGAGCAAGAGAGAGAGAGAGAGTACTGCAACTTTTGTTTTCACTGTTACGTTTTTATTCAACTTTTAAAAGAAAACAGTAACTAAATGTAAGCTATTTACTAAAATGTGCGCAGGCATGCACGTACCCAGTACGTACACACACACACACACACACACACACACACACACACACACACACACACACACACACACACACACACACACACACGGGGGAGATGCAAGCCGCTGACTGTCTTGCACACACACTCCTTCTGTCTGTCCTCCCCCCCCCCCCCCCTCTCTCTCTCTCTCTCTCTCTCTCTCTCTCTCCTCTCTCTCTCTCTCTCTCTCTGTGCACTCTCCTTCCTCTTCTTTTCTAATAAACTGATCACCTTTCAATTCTCAACGAAGTCGGATGTATGTCGGCTGACATTTACGGAAAATGAACATCTGAATCCAGTCACCAAACGGAGCCAAAATAACCCACAGCATTATGCGATATGCGCTGGCGTTAAACCGATAGGTCGTATACAATGTCTGAAAATTAATACCTTACACGGGAATTTTCCCGGTGTTTACCTTTCAGTAAAATTTTCCCGTTGTTTACCTTTTAAGTCTATCCTGTTTTATTGTAAGAAATATACAGAGAAGACTGTAGAAGAAGAAGAGCTAAGTTAGCTAGATATAAAAAAGAAGTTAAAATTTTTTTGTGTTCAAGGACGTTCTGCAAATATCACACAGCAAAATAATATAGCTCCTGTAATATAGCCTTCATCGTGGGAAATTTATTTTGGGGGGTATGAAGTTGTGGCGTATATGTATTGGATGATATTGGATTGCATTGCAAAATATTGACCATGATATGTTTTTGTTTGCTTGGGGGAATTTTGCCTTGTCTTTTAATTTACTTGTTTATTTTCCAGTGTGAAATTTCCCCCGAAAAGGGCATGCTTTTATGATATGCTTCACCTTTTCTTTATTTTCTATTTTTTGCTTGCTTACTTGTGTGTTTCTCTTACACTCATTCATTCTATTTTTCATTCGATCTTTCTATCTTTCTCTTATATTCTTCACTCTTTTTGTCTGTCTGTCTTATTTGTTTTAATTTTTCTTACCTTTTTTCATTCTCTTTCTTTTTTAATTCTTTCTTTTTCTTTCCTTCCTTCATTCTTAAACTATTTCATTAATTTCTTTCTTTCTTCCTTCTTTCCTTTTTTATTTATCTTTAGATGTGATTATTCTTCTTGATAGTTTTCCTTGTACACATAATATTTACCAAATACAAAAAAGGGTTCTTTAGCGCAGAATGTTGACAAGTGAAGCTATGAATGCCAGAGTGTCTGTTGTAAGAAAGTAATGACCTGGATTGTAAAGACAACACCTTGCCATTGCACAAGTGTGACTCAACAGTTTCCAAATGATCAGAAACTTTAGTCTGCTCAAATTGACCCTCTGTGTTCAAAAAGATGAATCTTAAAGAAAACCAAAAATTTAAAAAAAACACCCTCACGGGCATTGTCAAGGGAACTGATTATTTGTGCCTGGGCGTTTTCTACTTCCACTAAAGTGTGCAGGGTTACTGTCTACTTCTATTTAGCATCCAGAGCAATGTACAGGTTATGAATGAAAAATTATCTGATATAGTCCAGTATTGGACGTAACAATATTTCTGTATCGTAAGACAAACTTTAAGAAAAAGAAAAACGTTTGTCAGCCAACTATCCAACCAATGAGCTAAGCAAACAAAAACAAGCAAGTCGGCAGGCAAGCAACAAACAAAACTCAGGAAGAGAAAAGCAAGCCTACAATCACATTTAGCTAAAAACGAAAACAAGACAACAAATAAGAATTGCCAGCATTGCACCAATTCCTCACAGGTCTGGTTGTTTAAATTGTGATTCCAAAACTGCTACAGTAATTTATAAAGAAAAAGATTTCTTCATCAACTAGTTTGGTACAACACCAATTCTGCTTCTCTCTCTTCTCTTCTCTCTCTCTCTCTCTTCTCTCTCTTCTCTCGCATCTTGTCTCTGAGTCTTCCATTTCTCTCATCTCTCATCGTCTCTCTTCTCTCTCTCTCCTCCCCCCTCCTCTCCCTTCTCCTCTCTCTCCTTCTTCTCTCTGTTGCTTTCGGGTTTTTTTTGCAAAATTTACCACATTTTCAAATTTCAATTCACATCAAAGACGAATATATGTCGGCTGACATATAACTGAAAACCAACAACATCTGAATCAAGTCATTAAAGGGAACCAAAATAACCCATAACGTTACCCGATATGTGAGGGTACTAATGACATTGCATAACCTCGCTTTCCTAAAGGGCGTGTAATAAGACTAGGGTCAAATGGGCTTTCCGCAAATGTACTCAGTTCTTCCCTTGTAAGGGATAATTTACCTGGATTAACATTACGGCAAACTCCACTTTCCAAAAGTCCTAGGAGAGACTTATAATGTAGTACGTTTTACTCACGCAAACAATTCTGCATGCAATTTTACGGTTTTCCGCTTTTGTAAGAGATCTTTATTGCTAAAAAAAAAAGGAAGGCTAACAGATGACTAGAATACAAATCGCTAAAACGGGAATGATGTATACAGACAAGGTAGGTTTCAAATTATCTCGATAAAAAATATAAATTAATATAAAGTGCAAAGTCACGTTTAATTTAGAACGATCGTAATATAGGCATTTTCCGTAGTTTTCACATGTCATTCACATATTTTGAAAAAAAATATTTCCTACTATTAATTATGTCCATTGGTTTTTTGGGGTTTATTCTAGCTATTTGCTTATGTGATGATAATAATAATTATTATTTAAGAACAATTCCGTGCATAGGAATTTTCCGGTGTTTACCATCTAAGTCTACGATCTTTATTGTAAAAAAAAAAAGAAGCTCTAAGCGATGTATTAGAGGAAGAGCTAAATTTGCTATAAAAAAAGAAAAAAGTAATTTGATTCCTTGTTCAAGGATGGTCTGCAAATATCACACAGCAAATATAGCCTGTGTAGTATAGGGTTGGTCATTTTATAATTATTTTGTTTAGGTATCGTGTTATAATGTATTTGTATTGGATTGCGACGGATTGCATTGCACAATTTTGATCCTGAAATATTTTTGCCTTACGTTGTAATTTGGGATGTCCAATTCGGTTTTTTCCTTCTTTCTTTCTTTCTTTCTTTCTTTCTTTCTTTTGTATGTGTCTTTATTCATTCATTTATATATCAATCTGTTATCTCATCTATCAGTCATCAAAATGTATTTATTTTGATCTTCTTCTTCTTCTTCTACTTTGCCAATATATAGTGTGATCAGTTCTCTCTCTCTCTCTCTCTCTCTCTCTCTCTCTCTCCTCTCTCTCCTCTCTCTCTCTCTCTCCTCTCCTCTCTCTCTCTCTCTCTTTTCTCTCTCTCTCTCTCTCTCTCTTCTCCTCTCTCTCTCTCTCTCCTCCTCTCTCTCTCTCTCTCTCTCTCTCTCTCTCTGTATGTGCGTGTGTGCTGTGTCGTGTTTGTGGTGTGTGTGTGTGTGTGTGTGTGTGTGTGTTGTGTGTGTGTGTGTGTGTGTGTGTGTGTGTGTGCCATGCAATTTACCAATATGAAAGGGTTTTTTTCCGACAAAATTTTGGCAAAGTAGCTCTTGATGCCAGAATGGCTTTTCTTAAAACTAAAGGACCTTGCTTGTGAAATCGTCCTCTTCCCATTGCACAAGTAGTGTGACACAACAGTTTTGAAATGGTCTGAAAATACAGCATGCTCAAATTAATTTTGTGAATGGAAAGACGAACCCCTCCCTCCTAACACCCCCCCCCCCCCCCCCCCCCCCCCCCCCCCTCCCCCGAATTTAACAAAACAACCGAACGAATAAACAAACAAAAGAAAAGGAGAGATCACAGGTATTTTATTTAGATGGGTGTGAGTATTAGGGTATTGGCCATACAGGCTTGCTTCCACCAAGGTGGGAAAGGGTTTACTTTATTTGCCCAACAGGGCAATAAATACACAGACTGTGACTGCAGTTTGCTGGATTATAGCAGAAAATTTGACGTCAAAATATCTCCCCCCCCCCCCCCCCACACACACACACACAAACGCGCGCGCACAGTGATGTGAAACATACAGAGTAAACAAACAAACAAGCAAACAAACAACCTACCCAGCAATCAGCCGAGCAACTAACAACCAACCAATCAACCATTGAACCAAACAAAAAATCATCAGGCAGGCAAACAAGAAAGCAAACAAGCAAGCAAGCAAGCAAGCCAACAAACAAAACTGGCAATTTATCGAGCAAAAGTCTTTCACAGCAGATAGGAAAATATTCCCTACAAATTTACGCTAGCAAAACGGAACAGCTCATTCACGAAAAAACAAAAAAAGGAAAACAATCAACAACGTAAAAAAAACAGTGAGGAAAGAAAAGGGTATGATAGGGTATGGGATCTGGAATAGCTGGGTCAAATTCCTTCTCCCATTGACAAAATTCCCCAAGGTGCGACTATGGTGGCTTCATTCTTTTTGATGTTATCGAGACATTATAACAAAGCATGCGCGCGCGCACACATACACACACGCACACACACGCACACACACGCACTCACGCATACACACACACGCACACACGCACGCATATCCACACATACACGCGCGCACGTACGCGCACACACGTGCAAGAGCTTTCTTATACGTGTGGGATCTGGATTTCAGTTGCTTCTGTCATTAACAACCAATTTCTAAGGTGCGACCAATTTATCTATAGGCTGCATTCCTTTCATTGTTGTTAAGGTAACAACAACAACTGACGCGCACGCGCGCGCACGCACACACACACACATACACGCGCGCGCGCGCATGCGCTCGTACATACACATATACGCATGTACACACACAAACACACAAATACGCACACACGCACACACACACACACACACGCACGCACGCACGCACACACACACACACACACACACACACACACGCACGCACGCACGCACGCACGAAGGCACGCGCACCCAAGCTCACGCACGCACGCACGGACACACACACAAACACACACACACAAACACACACACACAAATACGCACTCACAGGCAAACAAAAACACACACACATTCACACACTCACAGGCAAACAAACACTCACACACATGCACGCAGGAGTGGGTGGGTGGGGGGCTGGGTTGGAAGTGGAGGAGGTTTGGCTCTTTCTCTCTCTCTCTCTCTCTCTCTCTCTCTCTCTCTCTCTGTCTCTCTCTCTCTCTCTCTCTCTCTCTCTGTCTCTCTCTCTCTCTCTCTCTTCTCTCTCTCTCTCTCTCTCTCTCTCTTTCCTCTCTCTCTCTCACACACACACACATACACACACACACACACACACAACCACACACACACACACACACACACACACACACACACACTCACTCACTCACTCACTCACTCACTCACTCACTCACGCACTCACTCATCTCGGCTCATCCGCAGTTTTATGGCGTGGCGTGGCGATGTTTTATGAATGGCATATTTTCCCCTCACACTGGCCCTATGTTTCACGGGGGATTTCCCTTCGCGTGCCTTGTGGGAGTGGGGGGTTGAGACCGGAAAAAATAGGCTTCGAAATCGGGGCGGGGGACAAGTCAGGAAATATTGATATGTTTTGTATGAATGAATCAAGAGATTTTTGATCCCCCGAGCTTTTTTTTTATATTTCTTTTTCTCTCGAGCGGTATCACTATTTGCCATGATGTGGTTGAGAGCTGGGGGAAAAACAATTGGGAGTCTCGGAAGTGTGTGTGTGTGTGTGTAGTGTGTGTGTGTGTGTAGTGTGTGTGTGTGTGGGGGGGGGGGGGTGGGTGTGTGTGTGTGTGTGTGTGTGTGTAGTGTGTGTGTAGTGTGTGTGTAGTGTGTGTGTGTGTGTGTGTGTGTAGTGTGTGTGTGTGTAGTGTGTGTGTGTGTGTGTGTGTGTGTTGTGTGTGTGGTGTTTGTCGGGTGTTAGTGTGTGGTTTGTGGGTGTGTGCTCGCGCAAGCACGCGTGTCACAGAGAGAGAGAGAGAGAGAGAGAGAGAGAGAGAGAGAGAGAGAGAGAGAGACAGACAGACAGACAGACAGACAGACAGACATACAGACAGACAGACAGACAGACATACAGACAGACAGACAGACACAGACACACAGACAGACACAGACAGAGAGACAGACACACAGACAGACACGGACAGACACAGACAGACACAAAAAGAAGAACAGACGGGCAGTGAGAAACTGATAGTGTTAGTTTAAACCTTTGGACTCTTTACAGTGCAGCACAGTACTATCTGGCTTAAGTTTTCAAAAAGGAAACCCCTAGAATAGTTTTACCATCTCGAAGTCATTTGTTTTGTGGTGGTTCCCCCCCCCCCCCCCCCCCCAGCTAGATATATGACATTTTGTTTAGAAAGAAAAAATATCAAAGTTTGGGTCACTAACTTCTTTCCATGAAAATTATGCTATTTTCTGTGTCTGGGTGGTGGTAGGTGGAATTTTTTTCGTTAGGCGTCCCCCAGATTAAGGCCCCAGTGACAAAAGTGAGAAACTTGCATACACACGGAGTCTAGATTTATAAAAGCCCTTGAATGCTCATTCCATTACCCTCGAAATGAAAGGATAAAATAATCTCTGTCTTTCTGTCTGTGTGTGTGTGTGTGTGTGTGTGTGTGTGTGTGTGTGTGTGTGTGTGTGTGTGTGTGTGTGTGTGTCTGTCTATCTCTCTGTCTGTCTGTCTGTCTGTCTGTCTGTCTTCTCTCTCTCTCTCCTCTCTCTCTCTCTCTCTCTCTCTGTGTCTTTCTCTCTCTCTCTGTGTCTTTCTGTCTGTCTGTCTGTCTGTCTGTCTCTCTCTCTCTCTCTCTCTCTGTGAGAGTAGAGGACCTTAGAGGTCAATGACCAGAAGGAAGGCTATGCTGGTGTGGACATGTTTGGAGGAGAACTGACCAGTAAGAATGTGGGCAAGAAAGTGATGACCATGAGCAGAGTTGGGACAAGAGGGAGAGCAAGACCAAGGCTCATCTAGATGGACAGACTGTTTGTTTCTTTTTTTTGTATGCCGCGTACCACACCATGTCACACCACATATCATCAGGCCCATTACACCACACCATACCACACCACATATCATTAATCACATCACATCATACCGCACCACAGATCATCAATCACACTACACCATACCACACCACATATCATCAATCACACTACACCATACCACACCACATATCATCAGTCACATTACACCACACCATACCGCACCACATATCCATCACACCACACCATACCACACCACATAACAATCACATCACACCATACCGTACCACATATCATCAATCACATCACACCACACCACACCGCATATCATCAATCACACTACACCATACCACACCACATATCCTCATTCACATCACACCACACCATACCACACCACATATCCTCATTCATATTACACCACACCATACCGCACCACATATCATCAATCACATCACACCATACCACACCACATATCATCAGTCACATTACACCACACCATACCGTACCACATATCAATCACATTATACCACACCATACCGCACAACATATCAATCACATCACACCATACCACACCACATATCATTAATCACATCACACCATACAGCACCACATACCATCAATCACATCACACTACACCACGTATCAACAATCACACCACCACACCACACACACCACCACATTCAATGCTTATTCAATGTACCATCTGGAAATAAAAATTTGACTTGACTTGACTTGACCACATACCATCAATCACATCACACCACACTATACCACATACCATCAATCACATCACACCACACCACATATCATCAATCACATCACACCACATATCATCAATCACATCAGATCACACCACATATCATCACTCATAGCACACCATACCATACCACACCACATATCAATCGCACCACACCATACCATACCACACATCAATCACACCACACCACATATCACTCACATCACACCACACCACATATCATCACTCACATCAAACCACACCATACCACACCACATATCATCAATCATCAGATCACACCACATACCATCACTCATAGCACACCATTCCACTCCACATATCATCAAACCACGCCATACCACACCACATATCAATCACACACACCACATATCACTCACATCACGCCACACCACATACCACTCAACATCACACAACACCATACCACACCACATATCATCACTCACATCACACCACACCTAACCACATCACACCATACCACATATTTTCAATCACTTCACACCACACCATACCACACCACATATCATCAATCACATCAGACCATAATTATCACATATCACTCATAGCACACCATTCCACACCACATATCATCAAACCACACCATACCACACCACATATCAATCACACCACACCACACCACATATCACATATCAAACCCCACCATACCACACCACATATCAATCCCATTAAACCACACCATACCACAACATATATCATCAATCACATCATGCCACACCATACCACACCATACCACAACATATATCATCAATCACATCATACACACATAAGTCCCATCACATCATACCATACCACACCATACATCAATCCCATCAAAAAAAGCAAGTATTTTGCTTATTCAATGTACCATTTGGAAATAAAAGTTTGACTTGACTTGACATCACACCACCCATGCCACACCACACATCATCAATCACATCATACCATGCCGCACCACACATCAGTCCCATCACACCACACCATACCACACCACACATCAATCCCATCACACCACACCACATATCAATCCCATCCACACAACACCACATCCACACATCACCATCACACCACACATCATCAATCCCATCACACCACACCATACCACACCACACATCATCCATCACACCACACCACATATCAATCCCATCACACCACACCACAATCAATCCCATCACACCACACACCACATCATCCACATCATCCCATCACACCACACCACATATCAATCCCATCACACCACACCATAACCACACCACACATCAATCCCATCACACCACACCACATATCAACTCCATCACACCACACCATACCACACCACACATCATCCATACACACACCTACCACA
>CM054141.1:35255116-35259577 GCA_028751875.1 Rapana venosa
GAGGAGGAGGAGGATCATTATTACTTGAATTGATTTGTAAATTTGCTCATAACTGAATCATAAATTTGCTTACAAGTCATCGTATATAAGTCATGGAACGATATCGAAACATGAGAAATGAAAACGATAAAATCACCAACTCCTCCCCTGTATTTCATAGTGCGTACGAACTCTGAACAGTCGAGAACAGTCAGTGTGATTATGTGTAAGCTTTCCATAGCAGATTTCATGCACACCCTGTTTCATGGTTTTGCATTCCTGAAAAGAAAGAATGTTCCTTAAAAAGGTCATCAGAATGCTAGAGCTCCGAGGTTCACCATTGGTGAGAATTGCGTATGCGACCGTTTTTACCCACCATTAAGGTAGCCGCATACCGACTTCTGGGATGATGTCTAAACACTTCACCAGTGTTCTTGCGTTTGGTTATTTTTTGGAATTGTCATCAGTTCCTACTGGCACCGATGACCCACTCTTGCGAATGGCGTAACAGGTTTTATCGTGTGGGCAAGATGTTCTGCGCGCGTTCGCACACGTGACCTCGGTTTATAGCCTCATCTGAAAGACTTTCGGAGCAGCGGAGTCGGCACTGATGTTACCTCCAGAGTAAAAATCCCCTTGAACGCGTGCCTCGATGGTGGCTCGATCTCGGGATGTCAGATCACGAGCGCAACGCTCTAACCACTAGGCTACCCCGCCCCCATCCGAATGATTTGAAGAACCTCCTGTTTATTACGCTTTTGGAGTTCGTTTTTCAAACATCTCTGTACTGTCGTGTTGTCAAGGATTGTGTTGTTTTGATTTTATTCTGGATACTTTTTAGGTTTGCTTTTAGCTGATTGGTTGGCGGCTTCGGTAGTTTTCTTGGAGAAAATGTCGACGCTGATGTTTCCCTGTTTGGTGATGGGTTCGGCTACAAATGAAATCAAAAATCGCCTGGAATGCTTCAGTAGTCAAACCGTAAATGTAGCATACACAGAATATTGACAACATCCTTACAATAATATGACGATTACTGGCGTGCACAGTCACCAGTACAGGTTAGCTACACAAACTGAAGACACTAGAACACCATAAGACTGAAAAGCTAACAGCTCTGTTTCGCAAAACAAAACAAAACAAACAAGCTGGCAAATAACATAAAGAAAAACACTTTTAGTCCACACAATTGAAGGCTCAACTCCGCATCTCAGAAATCTGCAAACTGTTTATGTTATTTCATTTTAGTATTGCCCCACTGCTCACGAAGGCCATAGTTATCGGGTCTGTCACTTTATTCAATGTCAACAACTCCAATGACATTCACCTCACGTTCAAAGTCTCCATGATCTCGTTCCGTCAAGAGGGGGAAATCCACATCGACTTACAAAGTACCTCAGTTATTTCATTCTTTCAAGAACAGTCACACGTGAAAACTTCTCATTCAATGTGCAATTTCAATCTCACAGTGATTCCCAGGTGGGATGAGTGAATCAGAGCGCACATTCTGGACGACCCCCAGAATATTAAGCTGGGGAACGCACAGCGGCAACATTTTATTCCTTACGGCCAAGAACACCAGGCTGTTCTGAGGACGCCAGCCATTGCGCTTAATATACCATCCACAGGTTTTTAAAAAAAAACCGCAAAAAATGAGAATGAACACTTTAATGTACAAAACAAAATTACTAAAGAAAACTACAACAAGGGTCAATAACACTGTAGACTGGACACCCTGTACTCACCCCAGTGTTTACAATATCACCACCTTGTCTTCAGAACAGAACAATAGAGGCATACTGTTATATAACACATGAAAAGAAATTATTTGGAAGATGTGCTTGAAAAAAAAAGGCAGGAAAATGGACTGGGGAGGCAGAAAATAAGCAAGAGAGATGATAGAAACGTAAGAAAAAATACAGTAGCGCAAAACGTTATAGAAAAGGAGAAATTTCTAGTATAGAATTTCTAGAAAGCTGGGAAGAGCCCCTGGCATGCTCACGGGAGGAGGGGGGGGGGGGGGGGGGAACAAACTGCAAACTAAATCATAGCTGATGTTTCAAATGCACAATCGCTATGTTCAAAGCGTCACACTGTTTGCACAACGAATAATACAAACTGGTTAGTTTCTGAAATGTTCCATGGAGATTTTAAGCTTCATTGTTAATCAAAAGGCACATTAAGTTTATTCTTCCTTGTTTGCACAAAGCGTGGGGCCTTCAAACAAAATAATAATAGACACAAAAGATATCAAGAAAAGTGGGTTACCAAAGTTATTATTTTAAAAATAACCCAGACAAATGACTCTCCCGCAGTTTTATTATTCCCAGCACAGCTATCGTCTCCAGCTGAGAGACTTATATAGGCCTATTCTAGAGAAAAGGCAGAAAAATGGACTGGACAGACAAAAAATAAACAAGAGAGATGATAGAATGGTAAAGAGGAGGGGAAAAAACAAGCAAAGAAAATTTTAGAAAATTTCCAGAAACGGTGTTGAGGGAAACATGCTGAATTGTAAGTACAAATTTTACACAAAGACTTGGGGTGGAATGGGAGTGTGAATGTGTGTGTGTGTGGGGGGGGGGGGGGGGGGGGGGGGGGGGGGTTAGGGGCGATAGTGGTTACAGCCTTTCGCTCGTGATCTGACGGCCCGGGATCGAGCCACCACGGAGGCGCCCCTTTTAAGGGAATTTTACTCTGGAGTTGATGTCAGTACTGACTTCACTCCCCCAGAAGTCTTTCGAATGAGACTATAAACCGAGGCTCTGTGTACGAACGTTCGCAGACCATCTTGTGCACACGTTAAAAACCTGTTCCGAATTTAAGAAGAGTAGGCCAGTTGGTACCGGTAGGAACGGATGGCAAAACTAATATTTGGAAAACATGCTTACAGTTGTCTTGTTTAGACACAATCCCCGAAGTCGGAATGTGGCTATCTTCATGGTGGGTAAAAACAGCCGCATTCGCAAAATGTTACTAAGTTTATGGTGCTGCCCTTGCTATTAATAGTTTGTTGGGTTTTACTGTAGTTTTGTTAATTTTTGATTGCTTCTTATTTGTTCTACGTAATTGTTGGTTTGGTGGGTATTATCAGAAAATGTGAGCATAACTATTGAGCATAACTATTATTACCCGTGCATAAGTGTGTACGCGTACACATAGGCACACAGATACTGACGCGCACACGCACACACATATAGACACACACACACACACACTACTCCCATTTCTCCATCCACCGACCCCCTACACACACACACACACACACACACACACACACACACACACACACACACACACACACACACACACACACACACACACACACACACACACACACACACACTTTCATCCCAATTATCCGACCCACCATTCCTACCCATACATATCATAAATATCGAAGTACTTCCTCCCCCGGCACACCAGGAAACGGGAGATTATAATTATCATATCACATGGTGCTCCTCAGACAACGAGCAAGGCAGGGATTTCCCATATCCTGGATCACTAAAAAGATGAACACTCAGCTCGAGCAATCCTTGATAATAATAAAAAATGCTCGTTCCCAATCATAATCGCTCATCTCCAAGACTCCTTCTCGAGGTCGTGAGGAGGTGGAATTGTAAGTGGCAAGAGCACTAACACACAGCAGTATTGGAGACCAGGCGGAGTGAGGGGTCACATTATTGCTGAGGTTGTCCGTTTGGAGAGATTTTTTCCCACAAGAACTAACAACGATTATTCCGATTCCTTCTTCACCCTCGACTTTCCCGTGGTCTTGTAGATCGTTGGGAACACTACTGAAGATTTTGCAAACAGCCTCCTCCACTCCTCGCGGTTTTACGGAAAGTAGCAAGTCGTTCCATTCAAGGCCAGTCCACTCTCTGATATTGTCTTATCATCGTTTTCTCTGTCTGCCTCTTCGTCTCCTTGCTATTGTTCTAGTTCCCTGTGGGACAGCCTTGGCCAGTCCAGATGTTCCGACTCCATTCACCTGTAAATCTTGCGTATGAGAGTATAAAGCGAAGTCTTGTGCAAAACGCATGCGTAATAATTGTGTTTTAAACCTCAGGAGTACTTTGCCTCATGATCTTCGTCATTCTTCTTCTATGTCTTCTTTTTTTTTCAAAAGCCAAACTGATCTGAAAACTCCTCTCTTCAAAACCTTCCATTAAGTTTCTTTACCTCACCATGACAGTTTTCGTTCGCCGTGCCCCTCTCTCTCTCTCTCTGTCTCTCTCTGTCTCTCTGTCTCTCTGTCTCTCTCTCTCTCTCTGTCTCTCTCTGTCTCTCTCTGTCTCTCTCTCTCTCTCTCTCTCTCCTCTCTTCTTTAGACATTTCATTATTGTTTGTTTAATTGAATGATTGGTTGATTGATTTGATTTTTTTGGACTGAGGGCTGGATGAAAAAAGCCACCATTGTGCCTTTTCTTTTCCCTCAGTAAAAATATTCATTCATTCATTCATTCATCATTCTTCTTTCTT
>CM054141.1:35260077-35267577 GCA_028751875.1 Rapana venosa
TAAAATTTAGTGGAAAGGGGCTGTTTTTTAAACCCCCCTAGTTTTGATTAAATTTTTGGTTCCCCCCTGTTAAAAACCTCTTGTTCTCACATGATGGTCTCTGCTTGTGGCTTCAGTCTATTCAATATTATCTGCAGCATGACCTTGCTTGGTGACAATGAGGCTGATTTGTGCGGTAATTATGGCATTGTTGTAGATTTCCTTCTTGGGGAGGGTGTTTGATGAGGACTGCGTCCATGGTGTTGGCCATTTTCCTGTCTGCCAGATCTTGTTCAGATTTTAGTAGGCGTGATCATGGTTTTCCCTCCAGCTTGGACCAACTCAGGGGAATGTTGTCAGCCCCTGCTGACTTCCCCCTTTTTCAGCGATCTGACTGTTTTCCACTTCTTTGGGAGGTTAGGTTATTTGTCTGTTTTTCTTTGCTTTCGGGAACATTAAAGGACTTCTGGATCTCCTGCGGTTCTATAGTTATACAGGTCGGAGCAGTATTCTGTCCTTTCTGTCAGAATATCCTGGTCGTCAGTGAGACACTTCCCTTTTTTGTTTTGGTTTGTTAAACCTTTTCTCTGTTTCGTGTAGTCAGGTCTTTCACAGCTGATATGCTTTCTTGCTATTGCTTTTCTTGATGTTCTCTTAAAATGTCTTGGCCTGTTCACCGATCCATTTCTCTTTTGCCTCCGTCTGGACTTCCTGTTTTCTTTTGTTGAAACGGCGTTAAATAAAAGAAGCGAAATGTTGTTTTGTTTGATTAACCGTTTGGGGTTGTTGTTTTGTTTTTTGTTGTTGGTTTTTTTTGTTGTTTTTTTGGGGGGCGGGGTTGTTTTGTTTTGTTTTTTGTTTTGTTTATTTTTTGGGGGTTTCGGGGGTTGTTTGTTTGTTGTTGTTTTTTGGTTGTTTTTTTTTGTTGTTGGGGGTGGGTCTCTTTGCAGTGTTGTTGTTGTTGCATCGATGTTACGTCTGTTCACTCAAAGTGATATTAGTCCAGTGTCCTTTGTTCTAGTGTCCTGGTTTCAGTTGTTTGTTTCGCTGTTGATTTAGAATGTTTCTTTCTTAATTGATTTGATGCATTCGTCTGTCTGTCTGTTTGTTTCGGACGAGAATATCGCAAAAGTACAAGCATATGACTGGAAGAAAATAGGAACGAGAGAGAGAGAGAGAAAAGTGAGGAGCGGTGGAGGGGATGCAATGGGAATCAAAACAATCCCATTAATCTCTCACAAACAGGCTTTTATAACACACACAAAAATAAATAAAAATAAACTTGCGTGGGATTGTGGTTGGACTGAAATTGACAAAAGGTTGATGTGTGACGCCACAAAGGGGAAAAGGGGAAAAAGGGAAAAGGGGAAGGAGGGGAGGTGGGGGGGGGGGGGGGGGGGGGGGGGGGGGGGGGGGGGGGGGGGGGGGGGGGGGGGGGGGGGGGGGGGGGGTAATGGTGATGAGGAAGCAGATGACGTCGTTGTTTTGGGAAATTCCCGAGGCGCCCGTGCCAGAGAATTTATCATGGATATACAGACTGTGACAGAAACACTCTGCACCGGATTTTTTCTCCTTTTTTTTTTCTTTTCGTGAAAAACAATTTTTTAAACATCTTGATTTGCTTTATGCTTGAAATGTGTGTCAATGGAAAGGAAGGGAAAGTACAACGATGAAACAACAGAAACAAAGTCGAGTAATGTAAATCGGCTTTGTAATTTTAAAATTTTTTATTTTAGAATCAGCGGTCTAAAAGTTTACATACACGCCCAGAAAGGCAAGAGTACACAATCATGTTCGATTCCCGCCTATCCTGAACTTTTCATCGATATGCTAGGTCATAATGGTAGTCTGGGTGCTAGTCTTTCTGATGAGACGATAGACGTGTGCAGCGAACACTTAGCGCACGTGAAATAACCCACGCCAAAAAATTTTTTGTCGCAAAACAAAAGTTCATGGGGTATGCTTGAAACAAGTTTTTCAATTGGGATGGGCTGCTGTTGTTGGCGCCCAGCTCTCCCTTTGGAAAGCAGTCATCACTCCACACCGACTGGAGTTTGGTATGCAATACAATGCGATGCGCTACAAAACAAAATACTTACATACATAATAACACAACACAGTTCGTTGTAATTTAATGCAATGCAACGCAATGCACAACAATGCAATATTAAACATTTTTAGTAGCACTGGTAGACGCGTGTGACTGTGCCATTTACTACTTCTATTAATACTATTATAATTATGATGATGAGAGGAGGAGAAAGAGGATGATTATTACTTGAATTGATTTGTAAATTTTCTCATAACCGCTTAATAAATGTGCCTACAAGTCATCGTATATAATCATGAACGATATCGAAACATGATAAATGAAAACAATAAAATCTTAATAGCCCCCCCCCCCCCCCCCCCCCCCCCCCCCCCCCCCCCCGCTCCTCCCCTGTATTTCATAGGGCATACGAACTCTGAACAGTCGAGAACAGTCCCGTGTGATTATTGGGGTAAGCTTTCCATAGCAGATTTTTATGCACACCCTTGTTTCATGGTTTTGCATTCCTGAAAAGAAAAATGTTCCTTTTAAAAAAGGGCATCAGAATGCTAGAGCTCCGAGGTTCACCATTGGTGAGATTTGCGTATGCGACCGTTTTACCCACCATTAAGGTAGCCGCATACCGACTTCTAGGGTGATGTCTAAACCTTCACCAGTGTTCTTGCGTTTTTGGGTTTTTTTTTGGAATTGTCATCAGTTCCTACTGGCACCGATGACCCACTCTTGCGAATGGCGTAACAGGTTTTAACAGGTGTGGGCAAGATGTTCTGCGCGCATTCGCACACGTGACCTCGGTTTATAGCCTCATCTGAAAGACTTTCGGAGCAGCGGAGTCGGCACTGATGTTACCTCCAGAGTAAAAATCCCCTTGAACGCGTGCCTCGATGGTGCCTCGATCCCGGGATGTCAGATCACGAGCTTAACGCTCTAACCACTAGACTACCCCGCCCCCATCCGAATGATTTGAAGAACCTCCTGTTTATTACGCTTTTGGAGTTTGTTTTTCAAACATCTTTGTACTGTCGCGTTGTCAAGGGTTGTGTTGTTTTGATTTTATTCTGGATACTTTCGATGTGTGCTTTTAGTTGATTGGTTGGCGGCCTCGGTACTTTTCTTGGAGAGAATGTCAACGCTGATGTTTCCCTGTTTGGTGATGGATTAGGCTACAAATGAAATAAAAAATCGCCTGGAATGCTTCAGTAGTCAAACCGTAAATGTAGCATACACAGAATATTGACAACATCCTTACAATAATATGATGATTACTGGCGTGCACAGTCACCAGTACAGGTTAGTTACACAAACTAAAGACAATAGAACACCATAAGACTGAAAAGCTAACAGCTCTGTTTCAGAAAACAAAACAAAACAAAACAAACAAACAAGCTGACAAAAAACATAAAGAAAAACACTTTTAGTCCACACAACTAAAGGTTCAAACCCGCATCTCAGATATCTGCAAACTGTTTATGTTATTTCATGTTATTATTGCCCCACTGCTCACGAAGGCCATAGTTATCGGGTCTGTCACTTTATTCCATGTCAACAACTCTAATGACATTCACCTCAAGTTCAAAGTCTCCACGATCTCGTTCCGTCAAGAGGGGGAAATCCACATTGAATTATAAATTACCTCAGTTATTTCATTCCTTCAAAAACAGTCACACGTGCAAACTTCTCATTCAATGTGCAATTTCAATTTCACAGTGATTCCCAGGTGGGATGAGTGAATCAGAGCGCACATTCTGGACGACCCCCAGAATATTAAGCTGGGGAACGCACAGAGGCAACATTTTATTCCTTAAGGCCAAGAACACCAGGCTGTTCTGAGGACGCCAGCCATTGCGCTTAATATACCATCCACAGGTTTTTAAAAAAAAACCCGCAAAAAATGAGAATGAACACTTTAATGTACAAAACAAAATTACTAAAGAAAACTACAACAAGGGTCAATAACACTGTAGACTGGACACCCTGTACTCACCCCAGTGTTTACAATATCACCACCTTGTCTTCAGAACAGAACAATAGAGGCATAATGTTATATAACATATGAAAAGAAATTATTTTTTAAGATTTGTTTGATAAAATAGCAGAAAAATGGACTGGGGAGGCAGAAAATAAGCAAGAGAGATGATAGAAACGTAAGAAAAAATACAGTAGCGTAAAACGTTATAGAAAAGGAGAAATTTCTAGTATAGAATTTCTAGAAAGCTGGGAAGAGCCCCTGGCATCCTCACGGGGATGGGGGGGGGGGGGGGGGGGCACAAACTGCAAACTAAATCATAGCTGATGTTTCAAATACGCAATCACTATATTCAAAGCGTCACACTGTTTGCACAACTAATAATACAAACGGATTTGTTTCTGAAATGTTCAATGGAGATTTTAAGCTTCACTGTTAATCAAAAGGCACATTAAGTTTATTCTTCCTTGTTTGCACAAAGCGTGGGGCCTTCAAACAAAATAATAATAGACACAACAGATATCAAGAAAAGTGGGCTACCTAAGTTATTATTTTTAAAATAACCCAGACAAATTACTCTCCCGCAGTTTTATTATTCCCAGCACAGCTATCGTCTCCAGCTGAGAGACTTATATAGGCCTATTCTAGAGAAAAGGCAGAAAAATGGACTAGACAGACAAAAAATAATCAGGAGAGATGATAGAATGGTAAAGAGAGGGAAAAAACCCAGAAGCAAAGAACATTTGAGAAAATTTCCAGAAACGGTGTTTGAGTGAAACATGCTGAATTATAAATACGAATTTTACACAAAGACTTGGAGTGGAATGGGGGGGGGGGGGGGGGGGGGGGGGGGGGGTGAGGGGTGAGGGCGATAGTGGTTACAGCCTTTCGATCGTGATCTGGCCACCACGGAGGCGCCCCTTTTAGGGGATTTACCCTGGAGTTGATGTCAGTACTGACTCCACTCCCCCAGAGGTCTTTCGGATGAGACTATAAACCGAGGCTCTGCGTACAAACGTTCGCAGACCATCTTGTACACACGTTAAAAACCTGTTCCGTCTTTCAGAAGAGTAGGCCAGTTGGTACCGGTAGGAACGGATGGCAAAATTGATATTTGAAAAACATGCTTACAGTTGTCTTGTTTAGACACAATCCCCGAAGTCGGAATGTGGCTATCTTCATGGTGGGTAAAAACAGTCGCATTCGCAAAATGTTACTAAGTTTATGGTGCTGCTCTTGCTATTATTAGTTTGTTGGGTTTTACTGTAGTTTTGTTAATTTTTGTTTGTTTCTTATTTGTTCTACGTAATTGTTGGTTTGGTGATTATTATTAGAAAATATGAGCATAACTATTATTACCCGTGCATAAGTGTGTACACGTACACATAGGCACACAGACGGGGGACGGGATAGCCTAGAGGTTAGAACATTGCGCTCGCAATCTGACGATCCGGGTTCGATTCCCGTTCAAGGGGATATTTTCCCCTGGAGTTAACATCAGTGCCGACTCCACTCTCCCAAAAGTCCTTCGGATGAGACTATAAACCGAGGTCCCGTGTGCGAACGCACACAGAACATCTTTTGCACACGTTAAATCCTGTTCCGCTTTTCGTAAGAGTAGGCCATTGCGTGTGGTGGGAACAGATCACAAAATGTACAAAACCGCATACACACGGGGACTGGATGTAAAAAAACACATAAGTGCTTATTCCATTATCCTCGATATAAAAGAATAAAATAAATTTTAAAAAGCACAGATACTGACACGCACACGCACACACATATAGACAGACGCACGCACACACATGCACACACACACACACACTACTCCCCTTCCTCCACCCACCGACCCCCCCCCCCCCCCCCCCCCCCCACCACACACACTACCCCCTTCCTCCACCCCGAACTCCCCCCCCCCCCCCCCCCCCCCCCACACACACACACACGCACACACACACACACTTTCATCCAATTATCCGACCCACCTTCCTACCCATACATATCATAAATATCGAGTACTTCCTCCCCCGGCACACCAGGAAACGGGAGATTATAATTATCATATCACATGGTGCTCCTCAGACAACGAGCAAGGCAGGGATTTCCCGTATACTGGATCACTAAAAAGATGAACACGCAGCTCGAGCAATCCTTGATAATAACAATAAAAAAAATGCTCGATCCCAATCATAATAGCTAATCTCCAAGACTTCTTCTCGAGGTCATGAGGAGGTGGAATTGTAAGTGGCGAGAGCAGTAACACACAGCAGTATTGGAGACCAGGCGGAGTGAGGGGTCACATTATTGCTGAGGTTGTCCGTTTTCAGAGATTTTTTTCCACAAGAACTAACAACGATTATTCCGATTCCTTCTTCACCCTCGACTTTCCCGTGGTCTTGTAGATCGTTGGGAACACTACTGAAGATTTTGCAAACAGCCTCCTCCACTCCTCGCGGTTTTACGGAAAGTAGCAAGTCGTTCCATTCAAGGCCAGTCTACTCTCTGATATTGTCTTATCATCGTTTTCTCTGTCTGCCTCTTCGTCTCCTTGCTATTGTTCTAGTTCCCTGTGGGACAGCCTTGGCCAGTCCAGATGTTCCGACTCCATTCACCTGTAAATCTTGCGTATGAGAGTAAAAAGCGAAGTCTTGTGCAAAACGCATGCGTAATGACTGTGTTTAAAACTTCAGGAGTACTTTGCCTCAGGATCTTCGTCATTCTTCTTCTATTTCTTCTTTTTTTTTCAAAAGCCAAACTGATCTGAAAACTCCTCTCTTCAAAACCTTCCATTAAGTTTCTTTACCTCACCATGACAGTTTTCGTTCGCTGTGCCTCTCTCTCTCTGTCTCTCTGTCTGTCTGTCTGTCTGTCTGTCTCTGTCTCTCTCTCTCTCTGTCTCTCTTCTTTAGACATTTCATTATTGTTTGTTTAATTGAATGACTGGTTGATTGATTTAATTTTTTTGGACTGAAGGCTGGATGAAAAAAGCCACCATTGTGCCTTTTCTTTTCCCTCAATAAAAATATTCATTCATTCATTCATTCATTCATTCATTCATTCATTCATTCATTCTCTATCTTTCTGTGATCAGAATTAGCAAGACGCTTTGACGCTTTTGACGCTTTGACCAATTTATTGTCATTGCCCAAAGTGGCCTATTGACAAGGGGGGTTATACACGACTTTCTTTTGTAAATACAAATAAATACAAGAAAAGTCACATGATGCATTTAACATAACGAAAACCAAAAAACCAAAAATGAGCTCTTATGAACGGATACGACTTTAAGCTGTGACGTAAACTCAGTTTCAAAATGAACACAAAGTAATAACAAGGATGAACAATAAAAACCAATAAGCAATAACTAAAATAATGAAAAGAACATTCTGGAATGCTATATTAGACCATCCATTGACATTGTATGTGAAATTTTCAAAAAATATTCTTGCTGGAGACTACAGCGTAATTATAAATGTTTCTTTATGTGTTTCACAAAATGCTGGAG